>CM076572.1:778520677-779120677 GCA_034641835.2 Pinus albicaulis
TCCAAGGGACTCACTTACTATATCTTTTTTAAACAAGGAAATTGAAAATAGATTGAATTGGTCCCAATTCTCCTTCAGTGGCTGATACACAGATAGGAATAAAGTACAGACATCAGGTAAAACTTCAGTATGATAGCATCAGACAGCTAAGAGACCGTTTTACTGTAAAGAGGGTCGATTCAAATAATATATTACAGAAATCAGATATCAAGGAGTGTGGACAAGAAGGAAACATGAGAAGATATTACTGACAAAAGGGCGCATCAATTTACGAATCCTTAAGCCATTAATATAGCAGAAATTATGAAATGAGTGAACAATGGAACAGAATATCACTTCTAGGCCTATTTAAAGTGCTTGACTAATTCCAGAAAGGGCACCACTTAAGATGAATCCTTACTGCAAACTAGTGAGCCACTCGCATTCTAGAAAATGATACAAGAAGAAAGTTTGCATGAAAAAGGATGATATATTAACACATGAGAGAACTTACATACTGCAACATACCAGAGACCAGAGTCCTCAATACAGTCATAACCCCTCCTCACTGAGACCCAACGGGCTCTGAAACTTCATACAGAAATGTCACAAGATGAATACAATCGTCTTCTCGCTGCACAGCTTGCTTACAGAAATCCGGAACCTTAACAATGTCTTCTTTTTTGATATTTATAGAGAGGAGAGAAACTTCTGGAGGGAGAGGTAGGTATCCACACTTATTACTCTGAATTGAAAAAGAAAGGTGGGGAACCCTCACGCCTTCTTCATGAATGACTAGCTATAAATGAATATACCTAACAACCTGTATACAGAAATTAATGCCGGGAGAAAAAAGTCTCCTTATGTACAAAACGAAAATAATAAAATATATACATCGGGATGCCTCAGCTGAAGAAAAATCTGATGCCGTGAGGGGCCTGAGCTGGCCTGCAACTCTGGTACTGTACTCTTGGCCTTTGAGCTCTGAATTTGAATTCTAAATCTTAAATGTGGGGCGAAACTCTCTAGAGGGTTCGGAGACTCTCTGTCTATGTTTTCTTTAATAGCAGTCACTTCATACACCGGCTTCAGCTCTTTTCATTTAATTTCGCCCACAGGAAATCGTCTTCTGGTATGTTCTTGATTTTCTGAAATGGAGGTGACAGATTGATATGCCCCCTTATACTTGATTTGAACACCTGCAAAAACCCTGAATATGTTAGAGAAACCTGACTATGGTGTAGGTGGAAGGCGATGGAGGCGGAGATGGATGAAATGACGCAAACAAAGGTCAAAAGCGGGAACATACAGGGGGGCGGGAGCAGACAATGGAGGTTTTTGTGAACGGGCGCAATAAGACACAGTATGGTCGTAAAGGAAGAATAGCGGTGAATTATGAATAAAACAGATAAAACGCACGCATATATACATATTGGCGCGAGGGTATAATATGAGCGCACGGGGGAAGAGACACATAGGCGAGCGGAGGACACACAAGAGACGACGTGGCGAGTGAATTGAAGGGCAGGGGGTGTGAAACAATGACACGGTGGCATGACATGCAATATGGTGGGGTCAAAATAGCGGGCGAGCAACTCACGAGTAAGTCCACCGTCAGATCGGGTTTGACAGATCCAACGGCCCCAACAAATTCCGCTACCCGGTCGTGGAACGGTCTTTATCGCGCGGGAGGAGGGTGGTTTCCCCGCCGTACTGAGGACACGCGGCACCACACCTGTGGAATCGCTGGCCCCGCGGTAAATACCGCCAGCCGACGAAAATGGTGCGGGGAAAACCACCGGTGTTGTTGCGTGCCAGGGTCGTATGCAGGGTCCACACTCCTTGATCTGTGCCGTTGATTGAACACGGATCGGACGGTTGCTATGGCACCCGGGAAATAAATGATAAGCCCCTTATTCTCCCGGCCCATGGTCTTGTAGTTTTGGTCATATGAAAATTTAAGCGGGAGGAGCTAAGGTTTAAGGGGCTTCGGCCCGATAAATAAAATATGCATTTTAAACGTTATAGAGCAGATTTTTCTGTCGGAGATGATGGAATTGAACGGGGCCCAGGGGCTTTTGTTCCCAAGAACATTAAAAATGGATTTTGGAGAAGGAGGTGGCCGAAACTTAAATAAGGAAAGGGGATATGTACAACACTGGCTCCAGTTGGGGACGACATGCTCGCCCTCGGGCATGTCGAGAACACGCAGACCATACAAAATTTGCATTCCGCTGTTCAATTTCCGCTACGCTTGCTCTTCAGGTAACTATCAGTATTCCCCCTTTTCCTGATAGAAAATAGAAAACCAAAACAGCTTATGTACATTATATACAGTGGAGCGTTTCCAACCTGGGTCAGAATTGAAAATACGGCTTGAGGAATTGGCCGTTCACGGGGGCGTCCAACAATTCGCCCTGTAGATTTTCTAAATAGAAAGTGTTATTACCTCCCAGCGTGACTATTTTGAACGGCCCGAACCATAATGGATCGAATTTAGCATGCTTGCCCTTTTCTGCTCTACGAACATCCCATCTGAGGACCAGGTCTCCAATTTGGAAATTCCTATCCTTTGCGTGCTGATCAAAGACCTTTTTCATTTTTTCTTGGTATTCTATTAGTTTCTGGTTTACCTGGTTCCTCGTCTCCTCCAATTCAACCAGCTGATAAATTCTCCTGGTCATCTTGTCTGGTTCTTCTTGATTTTCCTGCATAAAACGTGCCACTGGCAGTGCTAATTGCACAGGAAACACTGCGGCCCGCCCATACACCAGCTCATATGGAGACTTGCCTGTTGCTCTTTTGCTTGTTATCCTATTTGCCCACAGAGCAAACTTTAACTGAGAATCCCAGTTCTTCTGATTTTCTGCTATTGTTTTCTTGAGGGCCCTCACCAGGGTTTTATTGGATGATTCTGCTAGCCCGGTCCCCTGGGGATAATACGCTGTAGAATGGGTCAATATAATATTATATCTTTGGCAGAAATTTACAAATCTGGCAGACTTAAAAGCTTGAGCATTATCAGTTACAATTCTTGCAGGACAGCCAAACCTGGATATGATATTGTCTTCTAAAAAATTCATGATTACGGCATCTGTAGCCCTTCTTGTAGGTATGGCTTCCACCCATTTAGTAAAATAATCTGTAGCTGTCAGTATCCATTTATGTTGGCCACTTGATGGGGGGTGTATTTCTCCTATAAAGTCTAATCCCCATTTCTGGAAGGGTTCATTTACATGAACAGGAATCAAGGGCAAGGATGCTAACTTCTGTCTTTCTGCAAACCTTTGACATTTGTCACATGTTCTGACCCAAGTGAAGGTATCTGAATATAATTTTGGCCAGTAGAAACCAGCCTTAAAGATTTTGTTGGTAGTAGCTCTCCAGCTGTAGTGTCCTCCACATATTCCTTCATGAAATTCTGTCATTATGTTCTGCACTTCATTTTCTGTGAGGCATAGCAGTAAGATACCCAAAGGGTCTCTCCAATACAGCTGTCCATTGGCAATGACATACTTCTGAGATCTCATCCTCACGGCTCTGTATGCTGCCTTATCACATCCTGGAGGACAGCTAAGTGTCAGCAGGTATTCAACTATTTGCTTATACCATGGGCTAGTCAGATACTTCACATGTACCTTTTGTGTGGCCATTTCTAGTCCATGTTGCTCCTCTCCCTTTTCTGATTCTTCATTTGCCATCATGGATAAATTAATGCCCAGAGCTTGATGATTAGATTCAGATAACATCTTGGCAAGTCCTTGTCCTTTGATCAATTTAGTAGGCTTTATGTCTAGATCATACTCCTGGATTTTTGCAATCCATCTTCCTCTTCTGCCTTCACTGTCTCCTTGAACCAGAATGTCTTTTACAGCTGCTGCGGGAACATAGGCAATAATATGAGATTGCAAAATATAAACTCTGAAGGCTTTCAGGGACTTTACCAGGGCATACGCCTGCTTCTCCAGTATATTATACTTTAGTTCAGCATCATACAACACCTGACTGAAGAATGCTATGGGCTGTTCATATCCTTCTTCATTTTTCTGCAATAACACTCCAGCAATTGTGTGTGGTGAAGCGAAGGAAAATACCATAAATGGCTTACTATAATCCGGTCCTGCTAGTACAGGAGCTTCGGCAAATGCTTGTTTAATTCTTGTAAATGCATCTCTAGACTCCTGGGACCACTTAACTTCGCTGTCCTTTTTCAACATATTGGTTATATGCCTAACTATCTCTGCATAGTTAGGAATGAATCTCCTTAAAAAGTTTATTCGCCCCAAAAACACCTGTACTTCTTTCTTATTTCTTGGCAGAGAAATGCTATTTATTACTTCAACTCTCTTAGGATCGATTTTAACACCATCCTTAGTCACAATATGTCCTAAGAGTTTCCCTTCGTCTAAAGCAAACAGAGATTTTTGGGGGTTAAGAGAAAGGCCGTACCTTCTGCATTTTTCAAAAGTTCTTCTTAAATGCACGATATGTTCATCATCATTCTTTGAAAACACCGTGATGTCATCGAGGTACACTACCAAAAACTTGTCCTGTTCTCCAACAAAGGCTATGTCCATTGCCCTTTGAAAAGTAGCACCTGCATTGATCAGTCCAAATGGCATCCTTGCATACATAAAGGTTCCCCATGGAGTGGTGAACGCAGTCTTCTTCTGATCTTCTGGAAAAACAGCTACCTGATTATAGCCTGAGAATCCATCCATCATTGACATTCTGGATGCTCCCACCACCTTCTGCAAGATATGATCCATTTTAGGCAGTGGATAGTTATCTTTGAGAGATGCTCTGTTCAAATTTCTGAAGTCTACACATAGCCTGATTTCTCCGTTCTTCTTTCTGACAGGGACAAGATTCGCTATCCATTCTGAGTACCTCAAGGGAACAATTATTTTGGCCTTCAACAATTTTTTGATTTCTTTCTCAATTGAGGGAAGAAGCAGGGGATTAATCTGCCTGAGCTTCTGTTTGTATGGCTTTGCATCTTCCCTGAGTGGAATCTTGTGTTGTATAATATTTACATCAAAATTTTTTAGGTCCTCATAGGACCAAGCAAAAACATCTTTATAAGACTGAAATAACTTCAAATACTTTTCTTTATATTCTTCTGAGATATTTTTAGATAATTTAACAATCTTGGGATCAGTAGCAGTACCCAGATTTAAATCTCTCATTTGATCTTCTTCTACGGCTTTATTTGGCTGCATGGGGACATCATTCTTAGTGAATAGTCTTTCTAGAGGTACTAGTCCTCTAGGGATGACATTTCCTTTTAATTGCAATACTCTGTTTCCTGCTATATTTTCTTCCCATTTACCTTCAGCAATCTTTTCAGCTTCTTCCTCCTCATCATCATCAATTTCCATACCTGTGAATTCTCCCACTATCTCCATGAATCTCTTCATTTGTTCATCATCTTCAAAGACCTGCCAGTGCTTTATATTGTCTGGGATAGATGGTCTGTAACGTACCTCTACTTCATATCTTAACAATGGGTTCTGAGGAGGTCGGAACGTACTAGCAGCCACAGCAAGAGAGTCTGCTATTCTGTTATGCTCCCGGGGCATGAAATGTATATTAAATGCTAGGAAGAAATTTTCTATCATGTCCCATACTTCATTTCTGTATGCTCTGAGCCGAGGATGCTTAGTTTGGCATTCATTCTTAATCTGTCTCACTACTAGCTCAGAGTCTCCAAACACCTTTAGACATTGGATGCCCATGTTTCTAGCTGTCTGTAGGCCCAATAACAAAGCTTCGTACTCAGCAACGTTGTTTGTAGCTTCATACTCTAATTTGAAAGACAGCGGCACCCATTTTCCTGTGGGGGAAATTAGCAATACCCCAGCTCCGTTACCTTCCCTGGAATTTGCTCCATCAAAATGCAAAGTCCATACCTGTGATTCCTGGCCTTCCTTGTATTGCTCAGCTTGGAATTGACCAGAGGGGGACTCATGTGCATAGTCTTGACTTTCTTCTAACACAAAACATGAGAAGTCTCCCTCTTTATTATAAACTGGAGAGTTGTCCGAGAAATCAGCAGTGGTCACCATTTTAACAAATCTGGTCTCCCTATACAGCCTCCTCTCCTGACCACCAAAGACTGGGACAGTGGCATATGTCAGGTCTAGTTTAATCGATCCCCCAATCTTAGTACCCCAGGACCTTGACAACAGCATGCCAAAGCGAGCTGGGATATCTGCGACCACAATGTCCATGACCACGCTTTTTGTTGGGATTTGAGCTAGATTGACCACTAAATCTTTAATCATTCCCAAGCATTTAACCCTTTTAGAATCAAATGAATATAAATCTTTATAAGGCCTTGTAATTTGCAGCCCTAGTTGCTCCATGACAGACAAAGGCATAAGATTATGGGAAGCTCCAGAATCCAACATACAATTGTGAAGCAGCAGGTCATGAATGACTAGGGACACATAAAAGGGAGGAGTTGAAGGGTCTATCTCCTCAACGTGTGGGCCAAAGACTACCATGGGTCTTTCTTCCTGAAGATTTAGACTATCAGGTACAATTTTTGGTTCAGGAATAGGCATGAAAGAGGTGACCTGAGACTGATATACAGGCTGCTTCAACAGCTCAGTCAGAGGAACAAGAATCTTAATCTTTTCGAGCTCTTTTTGCAAATTAAAAACAGATGCGGACTTTTCTATCATTACTTCTTTTGACTCCTTATTCTCAACTGAGGACTTGACTTCTTGGGACACTGGCTCAGCATTAGGAGGGCTGACTGTTTTGGAAGAAGAAGGAATTTGATCATTTGACTGCAAGGGGGTATTTAGGAAATTCTTACCTTTTTCAACATTCTTTTTGGTTGCTGACTCCTTCTGAGCAGATGCTTCTTTCTGAGGTATTTCTTCCTCTTGCTCCTGAGTTCTGGTCCTCTTCCTTGAGGATCTGAGGTCATATCTGACGTTGAATTGGGCTTCCATGAAATCAGCAAACTTCTTGCAGTAATGGTCAATCTCAGCTTCTTCATCTTCTGCTTGCACTGGGCACTCCATATCATCATTATTTGAAAAGGCCGGATTCGAATCTTCTAACCCATAAGCTGCATTTCCAGTGGAGTCATCTGCTGGTCCTTCCAGGTACAAGGGGTGAGGTACCTGATCTTGCTGCTCCCTTGTCTCTCTTGGTAGTATTTGCAATGGAGGCTTTCTATACTGAGGATTATATCCTCTGTTTGGAGCATTGTAATAGTTTTTGGGAGCTGCATTTTTGGCTTCCAGTTCCATCTTGACCATCTTCTTTATCATCTTACTTATTTCATCCATTTTGTCTGAATCCTTTTCTTGATTAGGGGTAGAAACCTCTTCTTTGCCTTTCCTTCTGGCATCTGGTTCAATTTTCCCTTTTAACTTTCCGGTGGAGGCAAAGTTCGCTTCTAGTTCCAGAGCATCTGATTGTGCATCATCTAGATTGGCAGGCTTTCTTTATCTTAAGGAGAATCCAAAGTCAAAATCAAAGGCTGCTATGAAAACTATCTTGGCAGCAGCTTCATTTGGCTTCATTTCTGGAGGCAAGCTTAGATATAACTTGTTGAATCTTTTGATGAATTCTGATACCCCTTCATTCTGTTTCTTCTTGATAGTATTAAACTCAGTAAGGCACATTCCAAAATCCTTCTTTTCTCCCCACTTCCTGAGAAAAACGTTTTCCATCTGATCCCAAGTTGTCACAGAACGATTTCCCAGTGTTTTAAACCATTTTCTAGCTTCACCTTCTAAAGACTGCACAAATAATCTCAAAACCACATCCAGATGTTCAACATTCAAATTTTCTGCAAAAGAGCAAAAGGTCTCGAGATGTTTCTGAGCATCCACATCATTTTCACCATTGAACCTTGGCAGAATCTTCAGATAATCCTGTGGCATATCATTCAATACTTGGGGTAAGGCCAGAGGAGCATATTTGTTCAGGAGAAAAGCAGGAACATTGGCCATTGGAGGCGGTGGGGGTTGCACAACAGTCTGAGAAACAAAAGAAGGGAGAGGGGTAGGGGGAAGCGGAGTGTGAATGACAATGGGAATATATTGGACCGAGGTCTGAGGTGTGGATGGGAATAGTTCTCGGTTGACGGGGGCTACTTCAGTGACTTCTTTAATTTCCTCAGCCTCGAAAACAGGATAAGGTTCTTCCCCAAATAAAGTATTTCCCCTACGTGGGGTTTCTAGATAAACTTCGGGATTTTCTGTTCTAACTTCTTGAGAAGAAGAGGGTGGATAATCTTCAACAGAACACTCAGGATTTTCAGCACGGGCTGACTTCCTCTCCTTCCAGACTTTTTTATGAATAATTTTCTCTGGGTCAGACACGTAGGGTGTTTTCAGTTGGGCTGTATCTGACCTCAAATGTGGCCTACGAGGAGCCAGGACTACTAATGAGATTTATCAAATAAGGACCAGTGGAGTCGCCAAGGTGAGAAATATGCAACTCTTCACCTCTCTGTGCTCACCTGATTAGAGAGTGAAATAAAATGTCGAAAACCCAGGGAAACTGATATTCTTGAATTCGGTCCCCGGCAACGGCGCCAGAAAGATGTTGTGGATGATTTTGTCACCCTCCTAGAGACAGTCTAGAGTTGCCATAGACCAGTGCCTAGGACATCTTAATATAGCAAGGAGTCCTTTATAGTTTGGGTTGTCAGTCCAAGGGACTCACTTACTATATCTTTTTTAAACAAGGAAATTGAAAATAGATTGAATTGGTCCCAATTCTCCTTCAGTGGCTGATACACAGATAGGAATAAAGTACAGACATCAGGTAAAACTTCAGTATGATAGCATCAGACAGCTAAGAGACCGTTTTACTGTAAAGAGGGTCGATTCAAATAATATATTACAGAAATCAGATATCAAGGAGTGTGGACAAGAAGGAAACATGAGAAGATATTACTGACAAAAGGGCGCATCAATTTACGAATCCTTAAGCCATTAATATAGCAGAAATTATGAAATGAGTGAACAATGGAACAGAATATCACTTCTAGGCCTATTTAAAGTGCTTGACTAATTCCAGAAAGGGCACCACTTAAGATGAATCCTTACTGCAAACTAGTGAGCCACTCGCATTCTAGAAAATGATACAAGAAGAAAGTTTGCATGAAAAAGGATGATATATTAACACATGAGAGAACTTACATACTGCAACATACCAGAGACCAGAGTCCTCAATACAGTCATAACCCCTCCTCACTGAGACCCAACGGGCTCTGAAACTTCATACAGAAATGTCACAAGATGAATACAATCGTCTTCTCGCTGCACAGCTTGCTTACAGAAATCCGGAACCTTAACAATGTCTTCTTTTTTGATATTTATAGAGAGGAGAGAAACTTCTGGAGGGAGAGGTAGGTATCCACACTTATTACTCTGAATTGAAAAAGAAAGGTGGGGAACCCTCACGCCTTCTTCATGAATGACTAGCTATAAATGAATATACCTAACAACCTGTATACAGAAATTAATGCCGGGAGAAAAAAGTCTCCTTATGTACAAAACGAAAATAATAAAATATATACATCGGGATGCCTCAGCTGAAGAAAAATCTGATGCCGTGAGGGGCCTGAGCTGGCCTGCAACTCTGGTACTGTACTCTTGGCCTTTGAGCTCTGAATTTGAATTCTAAATCTTAAATGTGGGGCGAAACTCTCTAGAGGGTTCGGAGACTCTCTGTCTATGTTTTCTTTAATAGCAGTCACTTCATACACCGGCTTCAGCTCTTTTCATTTAATTTCGCCCACAGGAAATCGTCTTCTGGTATGTTCTTGATTTTCTGAAATGGAGGTGACAGATTGATATGCCCCCTTATACTTGATTTGAACACCTGCAAAAACCCTGAATATGTTAGAGAAACCTGACTATGGTGTAGGTGGAAGGCGATGGAGGCGGAGATGGATGAAATGACGCAAACAAAGGTCAAAAGCGGGAACATACAGGGGGGCGGGAGCAGACAATGGAGGTTTTTGTGAACGGGCGCAATAAGACACAGTATGGTCGTAAAGGAAGAATAGCGGTGAATTATGAATAAAACAGATAAAACGCACGCATATATACATATTGGCGCGAGGGTATAATATGAGCGCACGGGGGAAGAGACACATAGGCGAGCGGAGGACACACAAGAGACGACGTGGCGAGTGAATTGAAGGGCAGGGGGTGTGAAACAATGACACGGTGGCATGACATGCAATATGGTGGGGTCAAAATAGCGGGCGAGCAACTCACGAGTAAGTCCACCGTCAGATCGGGTTTGACAGATCCAACGGCCCCAACAAATTCCGCTACCCGGTCGTGGAACGGTCTTTATCGCGCGGGAGGAGGGTGGTTTCCCCGCCGTACTGAGGACACGCGGCACCACACCTGTGGAATCGCTGGCCCCGCGGTAAATACCGCCAGCCGACGAAAATGGTGCGGGGAAAACCACCGGTTTTGTTGTGCGCCAGGGCCGTATGCAGGGTCCACACTCCTTGATCTGTGCCGTTGATTGAACACGGATCGGACGGTTGCTATGGCACCCGGGAAATAAATGATAAGCCCCTTATTCTCCCGGCCCATGGTCCTGTAGTTTGGGTCATATGAAAATTTAAGCGGGAGGAGCTAAGGTTTAAGGGGCTTCGGCCCGAAAATAAAATATGCATTTTAAACGTTATAGAGCAGATTTTTCTGTCGGAGATGATGGAATTGAACGGGGCCCAGGGGCTTTTGTTCCCAAGAACATTAAAAATGGATTTTGGAGAAGGAGGTGGCCGAAACTTAAATAAGGAAAGGGGATATGTACAACAGGAACGATCTTGACCTGCTTATAGCCCCTCGCAAACATTCTCATCAACATGAAAAGATATTTTTTCTGTAATCACGCCATGTGTGGAGGGTATCATCATGCATACACTTGAATGGAAGTTTTTCTGTACATAGCATATGTCCATTCGGAGCACATTCACCGTATATCATTTAGGCAGAATATTTGAGTATCCCACCAAGATCATGGTCCCATGTAAAGTATTTGGGGACATCATTCTCTAAAAGGAAACTGTGAACTAATTGATATTGTAATGTTTCATGCAGGTCGTTCCCACGGATGATATTCCCAACAATGTCACCACTACACTGAGGGAAAGAAACTGAAGCTAAAACAACAAGGGCACAGTTGCGAAACATGACACTTTCATCCCCTGCCCATGTGGGGGTGAGAACTAAGGCTACAGTTGAAGACTTCGTCAAGATGGATGACAAGGGTAAGAGTAGTCTGAGCTGAAATTTGAAAAGTGGAAGATATGTAACACCTATAAGCAGAGAACAAAGAGTGCACTAGTTAGGGGAATTTTTTATCATGGTTAAGCCACATCTTTTCGGATGTTTAGTTCCATTCCTAAAGGGAGAGGGTTACCTGATTCAAATGGTTATATATTTATTGAAGCAAATGGCGGCTTGAATCAGCAACGTGTATCAATTTGCAATGCGGTAGCTATGGCAGGGCTTTTGAATGCAACCCTTGGCATTCCAAATTTCCATTTTCATAGCATTTGGTGGGATCCTACTAAGTTTAAGGACACATATGACGAAGATAACTTTATTGATTTTCCTAGCAATGATGTGAGGATTGTTAGAAAGCTGCCCAAAGCCATGGTTAAAAAGAAAATGAAGGATTCTAATGACCATGCATTATGAAATGCTTTAAAAGTCATGGGCTATCGTGGGCATAATTCTAGCTCCATAAATGAGCGCCTTATTGATTGCCCAAGGAGTCATATTTCTAGAAGTCCTAAAACTTGTACATGACATGGACACATATGTCTGAGAGACCTTACTATTTAGGAGGCAGTATGTTCGAAGGACATTGACCAAAGAGGCCACTAATACATAGGATCATTGAGGATCCATTAACTCGGCACCATCAATATGCTCCACAAAATAAGGTTCTAATCATCCACTCGAAGCTGCTCAAATATGACGCGCATATTTTCTTTGACATGTGAGGTGGTGGGTGCTCAAAATGAATAAATGCTTTTACCATAGACCACAATATCACATTAAAGAAATTCAAAGGTCGCGTGGTTAGTCTTGAGTAAGGCCAATGCACTTCAAAGAAGTTCATAAGGACGTAAATGATAGAGAAAGCAAGAGATGCGTCACTGCTATACAAATTGACAACCGAGGTGCACAACGAAGAGGAATTTCAAGCGCAGAAAGAGGCATGTAGGAGACCCTCCAAACAACTGATGTCAGTAAGATCGATGCATCGAGGCGCTGTTCAGTAACGTTGACAGTAGACGTGAGATTGTACTGCTGTAGGGAATGACCATTCAACTAAATGACATTCGAACACCACAATGCAGACACACTATGAACAACGTCTTTTCTTATGTGTTTGACCTGATGGAAGATTCTCACTCAGCGTCATAGGTATCGGGATAAGTGTACCACCACTATCATTTCTGTTTGCAGCAACAACCCACGTTCTAACAAGAAAAAACCTCTTGCCTCACTATTAATCAGCACACAAGAACCGTTACCAGGAGCTGATCCATCATCAGGTCGCACAGTCGCATTTTTGCTACAGCAGCAGTGGATGCGACTCACTCCTAAATGCGACCTTGCGACCTCTGTAAAATTCGCAGGAATCATGGGTCGCAAAGTCGCAAATCTCAAGAAAAAGTGGAAGGTGCGACCTTTTGTGAACAACGACTATGCGACCTCCATGGGTCGTTATCCTCGCTCAGGTCGCCAAGTCGCACATTTTATATGACAGCAGAAAGGATGAGTTGTGACCGTGCGACTGCTATAAGTCACAATCCTCGTTAGGTTGCAGCCTCTCAATACTTTGTTGGGGTCGCATATCGCAGTCCATCCCATCACATAGTAACACATAGGAGTTTCCTTGGTTTTGGCATCATCACCATTGGGAAGAAACGTTAAGTGAGAGCTAACTATACATGCCTGTTGTATGATGGATATTGGTTGGCATTTCAAGTTTTTCCTTTGCGCCAGCAAACGAGCTCAGTGTGGAAATGCACAAAGTGTTCATACATTTTTTACAAAATAGGACTATGCAGGGGTCCAAGATAGTTGTTAAACTCCCCTAATTCTATTTCGATGTTCCCTCAATGCGTCTGTGATTTTCTGCTTCCTCAACATATACACATATATATATGTGGCTAATTTAATGTGTTCACGTGCAGGTAACATGAGCAAACTATGATGATGACCTAGACGAAGAAGTTTCTCACTTCCCAGAAGTTGTACAACCTGGATTCAAGCCAACAAGAAAACCCACGTTATGCGGATGCTCAGGATCTCGCTCAAAACGAAAAAAAATCACTCTTCCACTTATCGACTCATGCAAATTCCCTTAGCACTACAATGGCATCACCGGTAGATAGAAGCTGTCAGTTCACGTGGCGAGAGCTAAAGCTGTCCTTTGGAGAGCAAGGTTCTGAGATATCCAAAAGAGAAATGTAGAAGGGATAAAACCCCAGGTCGCAGATTGCTTAAGGTCGCAGGTCGCAAATAATCCAAGGTCGTAGGTCGCAAATGGCCCATGTCGCAAAGTAGCCCAATGGTCGGGAAGACCAAGAGTCAAGGGAAACTCAAGAGTCATCTCAACCTATATGTACAACTTTGGGAAAGGATACAAGGACTTTTAGCTCTACAACTGAAGCTAGTATGACAGAGGAATTGGTGCTTGAGAGCTAAAGGCACTCAGCTCTTGGTATCAAGTAGAGAGGGAGGTGGCGAGGCTAGGGTTTTGGGTATCATACATTGAGATGAAGAGCCCATGTTCCACTATTGGGTTTTGATGAGTTGTAAACATGTATTTGACGTTGCAGTAGCATTAATAATATATTCTCTTTTTCGGCACTAATTCGCGTGCTTTCTTGTGGTGATAATACTAGTTGTCTCATATTTCACTATGTTGTACGGATGCTTTCATGCATGGAATTTATTATGAACTAATTCACAGCGGTTGCGTGTACGTTTTCTCTTGAATCAATGTTTATTTTTTCCTTGCCATGTTAGTGATCTATTGTGAACTATTTTGACATTAACTTCTGGTGTGTTTCCTTTCATGTATGTTTGACTGGTTTTATCAGCTCACCGATCCAATTCACGACATACCCTGCTTTAATTTTTCTGCTTAGATTTGCTTGTATATTTTTTTATGGTTCGTCAATCTTGGGTTGATTTTTCTTCACTGACTGGTAATTTCACCTTTGCCTCTGCTCCATCATCTTCTCATCCGACAACCAAGAGTGGAAACACTTATGATGACAGCCAGGCCCACATATTGGATGGGGCTCCTATCCCAAACGATATGAGGTCTAATTGGGACCTTTCACTGGGGAGACCCCCTTGTTGTCAATAGTACAATTTTTCCCGTCAACAGAATCATTGAGACAGATAGAGATAGTGCAGAGGTTTGTCAGCTTGGAGAAAAGCATTGTAATATTCTTATATTTTCTGACTTATGAAATATACAGATAGCAAGGTTTTTAGCTAAGGCTTTCCCTAGGAAATACTTGTGTGTTGTACGATTGAAATTATTTCTCTTTAATGTTTTGTGATTTCAAGATCTAAAATAGTTTCCACAATTGGTAGGTTAGATTCAAGTATAATGTTCTATGATATTAAAATTATGAGTTGAATCTACGTGGATTTTCTACAGCCATGATATCCCCTCAATATTATGAAAATTTCATTGTATGTAAAATCCTAGAGAAATTTTATATTGAAAATTTCAAGATGACCTATTTGAAGCTCCAAAACAATAGGTTCACATGCTATGATACTAATGGTGACAATACAAATACATAAAAACAAAAAATATACCATGTACAACAATGTGAACATTGAGTTCAACTTTAATATAGGTAAGAAATATATGTTATATAATATATCCTTAAATAATAGGAGAACCTCCTCTGAATAACCAATTACTTTTGTACTTCCAAATCACGTCCTTAATAATGACTATATGATCTCTATATATAAATATTCATACATTGGCCATGTGGCCCCTTCATCAATAGGTTAACCTTATTACATATACATTTACATATTACATGTACATTTAAACCCATATATTACCCCACTTGGGGTCATGCAATATACATTCAACCAATATAAACCCCCCTTGTTGACATAACAATTAGAGTTGAAAATTTTGATGAACCAACTTGTAGGATCAATTTTATTGCTAGGACCTAGTTTGGATAATTAAGGTCTAAAACATTTGAGGGAAATTTTGAGGCCTTAAATAGATTTTTTTTTGGGACACATATTCTCTTCTTAAGATTAAAATCATGACACCATTATACACTTAGCGACCTTTCCAATTCTTCAAGAATGATGTCAATAGGTGTTTGTATGCAAAATTTATGCCTACTAGAAGTGAAAATACTATGTTTCATCACCATGGCATGAGTGGATGCCACATAAACCCCTGTTACTCATGGAACATGAGCTTTCCATATGAGGACTATGAATAAGACATAAGAAATGTTAAAATTGTAATACTGGTTGAGAGTTGAAGGAGTTAAACCTAACTTGTATATGGTTATGAGCAGTGTTATAACCAGGCCACTTGGAGGAAAATTGGCTCATTCCATTCAATTGTATCATGTTCCATAGTATAGTAGAGCAACTCAGAGTGTTAGTGACAGAGAATAACAGAGGGATTTCATGTTCTGTAGTAGCATATCAAGCCATAAATCTAAGATGACTCTATAGAGAGTGCCTTCTCCTTTGTATTTTCATTATTTTCATTCTAGAAAAAAATAAAGTAGAGAAGCCTCTCGCTCTAGGTGTGTTCTCTCCCATAAGGGTTTCCTAGATCATATTTTGTGTTCATTGTGGTTGGTGTGTGATTACATATTTTTGTTATATATATTTTTGTATTATATATACTTCATGCCGCTAGCGGAAGTCAATAGTTAACAATTCTGGAATGTAAAGGAATTTATCCTTCATAATATAGATTTCAATTTATTTTATCAAATATGCATAAACAAAATTTCAAGTGGATTATATGTGGTGTTTTATAGATATATTGAAATCAAAGTAGGCTCTTTTGGGGAATCTCATGGGAAGTTACAGGGGATCTAAGAAATGAGTTAGGTAGTAAGCTGCAAAGCCCTAACCATGGCCAATAAGGATATTCACAATAAATATAATATGGAATAAGAGTTACTTGTGAGATTAGGATTGGACACCACTAATATCAACAACAATATGGATCTGCTTATGGAGGATCTAGCAAAAAAGTTTGGAATTGGAGGATATGGAGGTTCTATCTCAAACTTCAAATAAATTGGAAAATTAGAGGAATGTGAAGACCCAAAAAAAGAGTCAAGGAAAGAATCCAAGAAAAAAAACTAAGTTTCAGTCATTACCCATTCATATTCCCTATTCAATATGGAAGCATAGTATTAAATAAGGTAAAACTATGGTTATATTGACACCTTAAAATTAAATCACCAGTTTCAGTAATTAGAAGTATAATGTTCACCATATAGACGAGAAATAAAAAATATCATTTTCTAGATTGAAGTTAGAGGGATATGCCCTAACCTAGTGGGAAATCCATATAGAGACACTTAGGCCAGAATATAATCCCCTAGCTTTTGAATGGGAGGACATTAAAGCCCTCATGAAATCGTAATTATGCCCTATTCAATATGCAGAAGACTAGTGGATCTAATGGAACTATAGATAGAGGTACAAATAGAGTGCGCAAGAGTACAACACTGAATTTAGAAAGATGACCATCATATTGGGTATCTGTTCCAAGAGACTAGAATTACTCCTTAAGTATATAAGGGGTATACATAGCTATATATAAATTCAAATGATGTTTCTCAAGCCAAGAACAATGGATGAGAATTGTGTATAGGAACAATACTTTGGAAACATAGGCCAAAAGAAGGGAAGGTAAAGTGTTTCAAAGAAGAAATAGCACTAGGAAGCTTCTAAGGAAAGGAAGAATAAGTGGAAAGATGGAAAGGATAAGAAGAAAATAGTCATATCACATCAAATAAAATATCCTAGAAATCATTGCAACCACTAAAATGGATGATCACACTAAAGAGAGAAGTGTTGGAAAGTAGAAAGTAACTGTAAGAAGGATGAGCAAAAAAATAATCTTCTCCCCAAATATTCAAAAAATAAAGTAGAAATTAGCTTTAATGTGAATGAGAATATTATCTTCACATAAATGTATAACAAAGTGAATATGAGTAATCTTCATAGGGAAGAGAAGGAGATGACCAAGTTCTTCCACATTTTGATATGGTTAAGAAGATCAAGATTGGTGCCCTAATAGACTCAATTTCATATGATAATATCATTATAGTGGATATGGTCAACAAAAATATATTGGAGTTTCATATTTTTCTTATCCCATACCCATTAGGATGGTTAAATAAGGATGCATAAATAAAGGTAACAAAAAATGTGGAATAAATTCGCTATTATTGTTGATGTTCTTATTGCAGTAAAATTGGTTGCAGTTCCACTTGATCTATGCAGAATATTTTTTTGGAAGTTTGTACATATATATGCATGATGGAATATTCATGTGGAGATCCAAACAATACCACCTCATAAAGGACAGGAAATCATTCATCATCAACATGCACAAATGCAAGTTCAATATTTCACTAGTAATTTCCAAGCAAGCCAATAATGAATATTGTGTTAGGAATTTTACGAATAAGCTAAAAATGAAATGAGAAATGTTGATATTGAATATTAATAGTCGCATAACCACCAACCATATGATTTTTGAAAGAGTATTATGAAAACCTTGTGGAAGTAAATTTACCCAAATTATGATAACAATAAGAGGAATGAGGGAGTATGATCCATGATTGCCACTTCTATTGCTTCCATGGTGTCTATCAAATAAGTGATATTTAATAAATAACATGAAATTGTGCATTTTTCTTGTCATTTCGGGCTATCATTCTCACTTCTAATATGTTTCCATATTGTTTTAGTATGAGGGATAACATTGGAAAACTATGAAAATTTCAATAAATTAATGCAAGTCTACATTAAATGTTCGTTAAAGAAATACATCATCATATTTTTATTCCATTTTTCATATATACATGAAAGTGTACATGATTCTAATTATTATTTAATAAGGTGTTGTAATTGGTGAAATGGGAATTATTTTCCATTTCATCACTTACCTTTAAAAGATTATGACATCCTTCTAAAATAATTGGAGGGCCCAACCTAATCATGGACACAAAGTTATTAAATTGACAAAAAATGTCGGAATGTGTTGATGTATTAAGGGTAACTTAAGGAAATGTGTTAGGTCCCTATAATACTAGTGTATCCCCTTATTGTTGTTATTAGTGTAACTCCCTTATTGTTATTGTTGTGCCCATGTAGCCCCCATATTTCTATTATTGTGCCCCATGGAAGCCCACTATTGTTATTGTTCTGGCCTTACATTGTAATTGTTATGTCAGCTTCGATTATATTGTGAACCCTTAGACTCCTATATATAGAAAGGATGTTTTGTCATTTGAATCATACAAGAATTATTCATTTATGTAATGTAAAGGTGGTTTCCCCCTCAAAGTGGATACTTTGTAAGTCGTTGATCTATCTTTTATTCTATTTTGTGAGTTGGTTGCATAAAATTTGGTATCAGAGCATGGGAGGTTGCTAATTTTATATAGAAGCATTGAGAACTACTCAAACAATGAGGATAACACTCTTTTGAAGGAGAGGGGCATGTTAGTTTCCTATAATACTAGTGTATCCCCTTATTGTTATTATTAATGTAGCCCCCTTATTGTTATAGTTGTGCCCATGTAGCCCCCATATTTCTATTGTTGTGCCCCACAGAGGTCCACTATTGTTATTTTTGTGCCCTTACATCATTATTGTTATGTCGGCTCTGATTATATTGTGACCCCTTAGACTCCTATATATAGAATGGATGTTTTGTCATTTGAATCATCCAAGAATTATTCATTTATGTAATGTAAAAGAGGTTTCCCTCTCGAAGTGGATAATTTTTAAGTGGTTGATCTATCTTTTCTTCTATTTTGTGAGTTGGTTACATAAAAAATGACTTTAACCAACTTATATATTTTCCCAAAGAGAAAATTGAGAAGTGATTAATTCATTTCAACAATAAAAACAAAGACTAATATGACACATTATATCAAGTTTGTTATGACTAAGGATATTGAAGATGAGTTATTTAAAGTATGACTAAAGAAAGAATTTATTTTTAACTCTCTTTGGCCATAATTGAAAAAAATTATATTAAAATTCCACATTAGACATGCAACAATACCACATTTGTTTGTTAAATATCATAATGAGCCATAAAGGTAAAGAGTTTGGGTCTAACATAGACCATAAAAGCCAATATTGAGAATGTTATTCTATATACAATTTAGAATTATCTATTGGTCTATAAGTATAAAGTTTCTAGTAACTTCCTAACAAAAAACAAAATTTAACTTTCATTGGGTACCAATCTACTTTTTGGATTCTGCTACTAATAAGTCCTTCTTGTCCTTATCACCTTCAAAGTGGACTTATCCAAGGAAATTGGCAAGGTAGGGTTGGTATACCTTAGTATAATTATCATACACATGGGGTTCAACCATTCCTTTGATTGTTGGGTTTTGAATTGTATATACTCAAAATATTTTACTTTATTTATGAAAAATCAGTCACCTCCTTTAGAGTGGAAAAAGGCCTTAGGTATGAATTTTCTTTCTCTCCCATTCTCGTCCTCTTATTTGTAAAAGGTCTTACTAGGATAATAAAGATGCACTTTCTAGTGGAGAATGAAAGGTATCACAATCAAACCCACCATTTTCATTTCAAATATATTATTTTTGGATGACATTGCAATTTTTTGTGAAGGGGAGATCCAATATGTGGAACAATTGGAGGATCTACTATCAATATTTTGTAAAGCCACTAGGATGAAAATAAGGGAAATTCCTCTCTATTTACTTGGAGGAAAATGGAATAGGAAAATAGCCACATTCCACATATCACTTGTATCATTAGGAAGAGGATTTATGCGTAGGTTTTAAATACTCTAGGTTCATTCTAAAAGCAAATGGTTACCCAAAACTTGACTAGTTGTGGCTCCTAGATAAGGTGGGAAAGAAGGTAAATGCATGGTGAAACATGTGGATTTATAGAGATAGCAATATATCTCTATTAAAGGAAGTATTAGAAGCCATCCCCATTTAGTGGATCACTCTAACATGGGTCCCCAAGCGAATTCCAAGAAAATCGAGAACTTCTCCTTCAAATTCCTCTGGGTGCGGTCAAAGGATAAAAGATATCTAGTGGTAGCATCTTGGAGGAAGCTAGCAACTCCTAAACATTTTAGGGGTTATGGACTAAAAAATTCCTTATTTTCTTAAATGCACACTATAAAATAATGCTTGGGGGTTGATACAAGGCACTATCCTTTGGACACAAGTTTCTTAGGAAGGATATATGTAGTATTTCTTACTTCATTGGATAAGAAAACCTAGCAAGAAAGTACCTAATGGATCCATCATATGGAATGCTATCTTAAGATCTTTTCTTCTCATAGGTAACTAGCTGATTTTGTGCATTGGGAATGGGGCCCAAGTTATTCTAAGAAAGGATCCTTGGATATGTAGCAATACTAACCACTCTCTCCCTGATCCTTTCATTCAATATTTAAATAGATAAGGATTTTACTTCCTCAATCAAATCAAGAGAACGTATTTTTCATTGGACACTCCATGACTTGGAAAGAGGTAGGAGTTGGATATAGTTATGCACCATTGTTGAACCACTATACAAAATCTCTCCAAAACACTTTCATCTACCCATATACTTATGAAGATCAATTTATTTGGTCCATTAACTGTACTCATGGATATGTTCTAAATATAAGGTAAATTTCCCTAACACATGTAGTTAGAGTTGATACTCCTTCTTGATGGGGGAAATACATATAGAAGCTAAAGTTCTCAACCAAAGCTAAGTTGTTCAAGTGGCTTCTACCACACAAGAACCTATCCACTTGAGAAAAACTATAGTGTAGAAATTTCTACTGACCTAGAAGATGTAACCTATATAAATAGGATAATAAAATCAATTGGTACTACACCTTTATTGTTTCTTCTCTATGGTTGCTTGGTCTGAAATCCAAAGTTCTAAAGGGAAATCATGCATCTAGGGTGGAGACCCTATAAAAGAAACTCTTAAAAGTTAGATTAACAATTAGAATACAAAAAAATAGAAATCACGCCTCTTGATTGTAGCTAAGAGCATTTGGACTACACAAAATCATTCCCCTTTTAAGGGATCAAATTCCTCTTCCATGGATTATGCTTGATAAATTATGGCCATCCTCCTAACATATCATCAAAGGCCTCATTCTAAGACCTAGAGTCCTCGTCAAGAACCTATTATACAAAATGACATACCTTGAACATTTCTCAATAGGGTGGCCTAGTGGAATCTATCTTAGGGTGGGTCTACTAAAATATATCAACTCTCAAAAAATCATTGTTTTTCTTTTTCATCCCAACTTAGACAAGAAACAAACAATTTTAGAGAGCTAAAGTTTTCAAATTTCAATTTGCTTCTACCAAAAAAAAAAAAGAAAAAGAAAAAGGATGCCTCAATTATGCACATATGGTGACTCCCTCCTAGCAATTAATTGTATGAAAGAGGACTTCTCTTTATATAATTACACTCCACTTCTTCTCTATGACATTAGATGAAACGTAACATTTCTCACTTACCTCTCTTCCAATCATTCGTACAAAGACAAAAATAAAAAGTAAATTGTTTCTAAAAAATAAGGATGCCATTGAAAAAATATGGGTGAAAGATTTTGAGAAAACTAGATAAAATATTCAAAATATTTTCAAAACTAGCTCCAATTTTAATGAACGTAATTTTTTTAAAAATTATTAATACTTTACACATTTTTCTCCTTATGTGAACAACTATCTTATTTTAATACACACGAATATTCTTTTATTTTTCTCCCTACGTAATTAACAACCATTTTATGTTTATGTTAATACACATGAATGTTTAGTTTTACAAGGCGTTCTTATTTGAAAACAACTCCCCTAGCTCCCACTATGTCTATATCTGAGCCATTAGATCAAATGTTAGACAATTGATCCACAAATAAATAATTTTATATATGTTTTTTCATAAATGTTGTAATGTCATGTTTAACATTTTGACTATGTCAAATTACACAAAAATAAAAATAAAAGTAAATTAATTTAAAATATTGGCATAATGTAATGAACATTTTAACTGGGTCAAAATACAATAAAAATTAAAAATAATAATAAACTATAAAAAAGCCCATGGTATTGATCCATGGTATTCATGTGGAATGTAGTTTATTTAAAGGGGGAAATTAATATGGCCTAAATCAATTAACTATGTCAAAATGAAATAAAAAATAAAAATAATAAAATAAAATAATAATAAACAAGCCCATGGTATTGTCCCATGGTATTCATGTGGAATGTAGTTTATTTAAAGGTGGAAATTAAGATTTCCTAGATCAATCTCAACTATCGATCTACCAAGAGTCAAGAGAGATCAAATGTCTTGATATGCAAACATCTTTTAGAGTGAAAAGAGAATTGATCCATCTCATAAATAATATAGATCTAAAATAATTATTTAATAAAATAAATTTTAAATGTTTATAATCATTATTCTTTTAAAATGCATTTAAATTTTCATATATCCAAATATACATAGTTTTTTTGTTCTATATTATTTCTATTACAACTATTTTATTATACCAAAAATACATGGTTTTTTTTGTTATATGTTATTTATGTTACAATTGTTTTATTATTCATAAGTAGTATTTTTTAATATATAAAAAATTAAATTAATAATGAAAATTTTTAAAATATGTGATTTTTTTTAATTTCTAAATTAGACATGATTTATCTTGAGTAATAATGATGAATGTTCATAATTTTGATTTCTTAAATAACACTACTCATTGATAGAAAACTTCATAGGTTTTCTGTCTTTTTCCTTAAGCAAGTAAGAGTTAAAGTGATTTTTTTTTTCTCAATTTTATAAGAAGTGATTTTTTTTTTCTCAATTTTATAAGAACCAATTTAAAGAACATCAAATTTGTCATGGTTAAGTGCTACCTCTTTTGAAATTATTTCAGATTAATATTTTGAATGAAATATCTCAATCATGTTTTGCCTCCTCCAAATAGCTTCAAAATATCATTTCCTTTATTCCTTAAAGTGAATCAATTCGCAGTATCATGATTGTAGAGGTGTAACTTCTTCATCTTTAACCCCAGTAGCGAAAACAAATGCATTTAGCTCAAGGTGCATTGGTAGGATTGCATCCTTTCCATACACCAGCATACAAGTAAACTGATTATTACTATCTTTAGGAGTCACTCTTGTAGCGCTTTTGGTATTTTGGTGTGGCAATTTCTCATGTGAGTAGAAATGGTTCTCTTTAAAATTTGAATTATTACTTTATTAGTAGTTTACTTAACCATATTAATTATGGACTCGACCAAAAATAAAGGAAAATTGTATGCTCCATTCACCACACTACCCATAAAACTTAAGGATTCATACTCTGATTTTTTTCAGCACAGGTATAAGTTCAACACAATATACCTGAAGTTCCCTTTATACAATATAGTTATTTATACATTATTTGGTTACAGGAAAATGTGAGTTTTTGACCCCGGTGTTGAAATCCACTCGGACCCTCTCCTATCTCTCTACACTAAGAAGGGAAAGCTACCAATTGATAAGTGTCAGTGCTTGAACCCGAAACAAACAACAGTTCGACCTATATCTCTCGTTGTATAACTTTTCATGTATTAAAGGGGTAGATGATAATGGGTTCGACAAGTGTGACATACGTTAAATTGACAATGTAGCCACTGCTCTTTGGAAGTGTGAATAAGGTAGCATGACGTGATGCCAACAAATGTTGGTTGTGACCAAAAACAGTGGCATGTCCATGGTACAAATGCTGGTAGCTCAATCTATACCCATAATATGATACACATTATATAAACAAAAAAAACCAAATTGGCTAGTATACTTAAAAAAATAGTCATCTTTATGTTTCAAAATTTACCATATCAAAGGTGTTTGTATTTTACTGTAAGTTTATAGACTACCACTTATATTTCAACAACATTATTTTCCAAACAAACCGTTCACAAATCTGAGCATTGCAACTATTTGCAATTTTCCAAAATGATTGCTCACAACTACCAACTATCAAGCATTGCAAACCACTCAGGTAAATAAAACCCACCCAAATATTCAAAAACGTAATTTTCCAAACTAGATTTCTCCAACTACTAAGCATTGAAAAATACTTGTTTCAGTCTGGCAAATAAAATCTATGTAAATGTTGAACAACAAAGTTTTCCAAAAACGTTACTAAACTACTATGCATTGTAGCAGTTAACCAACAGAATAATAACAACAGCAACATAAGGTAGCATACCAGTGAGAATTCCTTCTTGTTCACGCAGATAGGTTCTTGCTATGCGGATGACAAGGAAGCACCACAAATGTAGGATGACAAGGAAACACCACAAATGCAAGATCTAATACCATAAGATACCTGAACATCTCAATACTCTCTTACTCATCTTGCAAAAAAAAATACTTATAAGACACCTGTGTAAAAACTTTAATACAACTATGTAAAATATGTGTAAGACATGCAAAAATTGTCATACAATAAAATTTGATAATTGAATTAAATACAATTCATATGTGGGCTTATGATTCTGCCACTTGTCTGCCTCTTTGAGCCCTCGACCTTACCACTTATTTCTCTTTGGGACAACTCAACGCCCAACATCCAATGTGCGTAGTAGTGCTTTATGCTCCGTGTCCCTAATTTTGACATGCACAGAGACATGTCAAAATGCATTCAGACAAGCTGCTCCTAAATAAAATGGATGGTGAGGACCAGGAAGCATCCCGAACAGGAAGCTCCATGGGGACTCCTGACTAGGTATTTATTCTACAGGAAAAAGACATGGATAGATTGCACCAGACATTATAGTTTAGATACCATATACAAAATTGTTACGTTGGAAATTGACAGCTAGAGCTTAGCCCCAACCAGCTGACCCTTGCCTCAAGTATTTCCTTTTCACCCTAACCAAAGAGCCTCTAAATCAGCAACATGAGTCCGAACTCAAATCTGACCAGTTATTCCCCACAAATTCAAATCTTTTTTCCTAGCATGAGAGAAACAAGGATTAAAAGGAAATACCAGACTATATATGGATCAGATCACAACAATGGGCCATCAATGAACCAGATGAATTTCTAGCAGGCATGTTGAGTGAAGCCCAAACGATTCATCTCCCTATCATACAATATATAAAAGTTCCTCTGTTGATAGTTTCCTAGAGTAGCAAAAGGTCCAACAGATGTAGAGGGAATACTATAAAATATGAAGCAATAAGTCTCGAAACTGATCACCGGCGCGAAACAATTGCTCTGAGGGAGTACCATATGTGAGCCACCACTAAAATGGAATGCAAACTCAGGGAATTGAATATTGGCATTGGCCACACCAGACACATTGTAACACAATCCAAAGGGAGTTGTGGCTTCAACTTGAGGAGCTCTTGGATATGCAATCTGAGAAGCAAATTCAGCTGCAATTTGGTCATAGACTGCTTGAGGAATGGTAGTGATAAAAGTACCGGAATCTATGATGGTTCCACCGTTGCCATTATTGTCAATTGTGGATAAATTGGAGGGCAACGTCAAGAATTGTCCTCCAATACTCACCCCTTGTAGACCAATGTAATAGAATTGCTTGTATCCGGCAAAAGATGATTGAGAGTTATCTAGAAAGGGAGTGTAATTCAAAGTGACATTCGGTGGGAACTGCCATGTCACCCAGCATTATCATGCTACTGCTAGTGTTTTGATCACTAAGGCAATACGCGAATTTATCGCCAATGAGAGCACTAAGCTGGGAAGGCAAAGACAGATTTCCTCTACCAAA
This sequence comes from Pinus albicaulis, assembly GCA_034641835.2. Classification (NCBI taxonomy): domain Eukaryota; kingdom Viridiplantae; phylum Streptophyta; class Pinopsida; order Pinales; family Pinaceae; genus Pinus; species Pinus albicaulis. Next base: position 778,546,741 of record CM076572.1, read on the forward strand.
TCCTGCAATACCAGCAACTCCGAACGAAGCCACTGAGCATCCGAATCCAAAGTTAGTTATTTGTCCAGTTACCCTGGGCAAACTCAAAGTATCAGTCAGTAGCTGGCCAGTGGTGTTTGCGGAGCCATAGAAAAGCGCATAGTCTGGACACGTCCCCGAGCAATTGGCGCCAATGCTTCTGAAGCAGCTCCCTTCTTCACACACATTTTTGCACTTAGGATTTACACACTGTACAGGCACAGCAGACGATGAATTGCTGGGAAAAAAAACGGTGTTGTATCCCCGGCAGTTGGTACATGTAATGTTTGGGGAGCAGGATGCCCACACCACATCACTGCCCGTGTCCATGACCATCAATAATTCCTGCGGAGGAGTGCCCACCCATAATTTGATGTAATACTCAGGGAAGTTGCCGGAATAGTAAAGAGGCTCGTCCACGCTGATCCCTTGTGACGACCTCCTGGTGTGAAGGGCCATAGACACTCCATTGTTATTATCATTCTGTTTAGACAATATTGCTGCAGAGAGTTGCAGTGAGAGGATGATGAAGAAAATCAGATTGAAGTTGGAGGGCAACATGTTAACAATTCTGCCACTACGCTGAGAATGAATAATGATATATCATTGAATGTTAATAGACAACGTTGAATTGAATATTAATGTTAGTTTCAGTAACGTCGTGGAAGCGAAGGGCTCCGAATGACGATGGCAGCAAGAGGCACGAGGGAGTACGATCTCCATCGCCAGTTCGGTGGATCGGGACACGCCTGGAATAATTGGAGGCACGAGGGAATACGACTTCGCCTGCTTGTTTATTGCTTCTCTTGTCATTCTGGTCTGTCGCTTCTGAGATGTTGCGAATGCCCTACCGTTTGAGGAACGCAAGTCTACGCTACTGCCATTAGTATCCAAAATATAGTTATTGTTATTAACACCATTCCGTCATAGCAAATCCAAAATATAGATATTGTTATTAACACCATTCCATCATACCAAAATCATAGCTGAATTTATATTAGTGGCAATAAGTTTCATGCATTGCACATTGTTTTAATGAATACAAGTTATATTGTTAATTTAAGTAGTATTATTATTATATATATTTAAAAATTAATATATATATATGATTATTTGTTTTATATGGTTGGTTTAAAATTATTTTAGTTTTAGATATATCAAGTATATATAGAGATTAAATTTCTTTTTATTCTAAAAGAAGTTTGCATCTCAATAGATTTGATTCTTCTAAATCTAGAATTAAGATAAATCTAAGATGATTTAATTATTAATTTGATATTTTATTTTTATGTAATTTGATTTGAGAAAAGCTTTTAAAAAAAACATTACATTACAATATCTCTACCATATTGAACTAAAAATCACCTCTCCCCACAATGATTTAAAAATGCCAGCTATGATTTAAAAATGTAACTTTATCTCAAGGAGAAAAGTACTAGAAACTTGTTTTATGAATATATTTTTCATGATGGTATGTAATCACCATGAGGGCAAGGGGGCAAGGGGGAATCAAATAGTTTTCATTATTGGAGAAGGTGAGAAGTGATTATTTTAGAATATCGATGTATTGGTCCCAAATATCAACAAAACCCTATCCACATTGAGGATAACCAATTTTGATGACCCTTCATATAGTTATAATATTAAATATGATTTAGTGTTTGACGACCCTTCATATAGTTATAATATTAAATATGGTTTAGTGTTTGATGACCCTTCATATAATTATAATATTAAATATGATTTAGTGTGATGAACCCATTGTCACTTATATTTTGGATCCAAGGAAGAGGAAGACGATGATTTTTCTAACATCCAATCTAGGGTTCTAATAGAATTTGAATGTGGGATCCATTTCCAACTTTTTAGCTGAGGTAATGGCCAATAAGGGGGAAAGCTTTTACGCTTTCCTTCCAGATGACAAATCCATGGTTAGCCAATTTATGGTGAGATCTAATCTGCTCTAGTAATTTAACAATGCTTACATATTTTTGGTAGGTGACTCGAGCCCACAGGCCTCTCCTCTGAATGATTTTCTAGACCCATTTTGCTACAAGTGTCTTTGAAAGCTAATGGATATTTTTCAGCCCCGAACCCCTTAGTACTTTTTGGAATGGAAATTTTGTGCTAGGATATGAGATAAAAAGTTACTTTTCCTTCCTACCCCACCCACTGAAAAATATAGTTGTTAAATCTTATGAATGATTCCAATAGTAATCCATGCCAAAGAGGCACAGTAGATCGGGATGGATTATGTGGCTGATTTATAGAAAAATTTTCTACCAACCCTAGATAGACAATTGTTGCAACATAAATCAAATTCATTTTCTATCTTTTTAAGTAACCAATGCGAATATAATTTTATGTAGTTATTTGTCTTAAGCATAAATCCTAGGTATTTTAGATGTCAATTGATCTCCACTACTTGAGTGGGGAAAAAAGGCTCAATTTGATGTTTTTCTTATGTCATCATGTCCTAGTAGTAGGAAAATTTCTAGGAGAAACTTCAAGTGTTGAAGATAATCCAAGCTTTCATCAAATAAATAAGAATATTGTCCACAAAGAGTAGATGGGTCAAGAAATAGTGGTTGTTAATTAACATTACTTTCAAACTTACCTTGGTTTTGGCATCCATCTGTGAGTCTGCTAAGGCCCTTAGCAACCAATAGGAAGAATATGGGGGAAAAAGGACATCCCTAATGAAGTCGTTGGTCCACATTAAAGAAGTGTGAGGCCACTCCTTTTATCAAAAGAGTAAGAAAATAGGTATTGATGCAGTTTAGTACCTAAGATACAGAGTTAAAAAACCTCAAATAAATAAAGAGAAGAATAATATAAAGCCATTGAACCTTGTTAAAGCCTCTAGTTAGATCCACTTTGTACAAGACAACTTTCTGGTTCTTTGTGTGGATTGAGTGGAGGCCTTCTTGGGAAAGATTGATAGCTTCATGAATTTGACTTCCTGCTAGGAACCCAAATTGCTTGAGATGTGTTCTGAAAGGATTTATGATAAAAATGATTTGGGGGATGATTTTATAAATGGTGTTCAAGAAGAATATGGTTCATAAGAGATTAAAGGAGTTAATATGGTCAACTTTTGGGATCAGGGAAACGAAAGTAGTGTTGAATGGTGCTAGGATTTTCCCATATGTGTGGGAAAACTCAATGACCCTTAGCAAATCATCTCTAAATAGATCAAAACATTCCAAATTGAATATGATAGGGATATCACCTAGCCCAAGGATCTTCCATTTTTGAAAACTAGGAAGCACATGCTCAAAATTAGGTTTTATAATCTTAGCCATAAGGTTGTCATTTTCCTCTTGATTTACAAATATAAGGAAGAGTCCAACCATCTTTAAGATTTAGCCTAGAATCATTACTCTATTTTCTTGATGAAAAATACCTTTGGAATGACTGCAACCTTCCTAGGAAATTTCTTGGAAGGTGGAAGCAATGCCTCCATCTTATATTTTAATCTCCCAAATAAATTTTATATTCTTCTGATGATTTGAAATATTGAGAAAATATTTTGTATTTTCATCCCTAGCATGAAGCCAAAGGTATGCAATTTTCATTTTCCACTCCTTTTATTTATATAGACGAATTTTCATTATTTTTTCATCAAGCTCTCTAATATACTCTTCATGATCTACAAACCCATTTTCCAAAGTTCTTTGATTAGGGGAAACTTTCATTTTTTCTTCGATATCATCCAAGGACTATGTATCTCGATAATTTTTTCCCACTTCAAGATAATCACTTTGGAAAATTTTAAGTTCCTTTGGAACTGGATTCATGGGGATTCCAGGGAAGTAGGGAAGAAGGAGCACTAGGTATAATTGATAACATCATGAAAGGAGGGATCTTCAATCGGGGATGGTTTCACTTAAATGGATTGGTTGGCTTTAGGGGAGAGGAATAAAATTCAAGGAGGATGGGACTATGTTCAGAATCACCACCTATAGTGACCTATTTTTTCATTTTGAGGTTGAGGTTAAGTAGAGCTTCATAAATTAGGAAGTGATTCAGGTGTTTTGAGACTTTAGCCATCCCAACATGATTAATTATATAGGTAAGTTTATGTTTTAGGGGGATGTTGTCAATGATTCAAGTGTTATATATATGTTCAATGGAAAAATCTAAGAGGGGATCACAAGTGGTTGATGAGCTCCATATTTTGGATTATACTAGGGTAAAAGTTACGTCAACACCCATGATGATGTTTTGAAGAGAAATTGATTGAATCTAAAGAAATTTTCCTAAGAGTTTTTCCCATCAATATAAGGTCCATAGATATTGTATTACATGAAGGAAATTTCAAGATTAGATGAGAATAGGTCTAGATCCAACCTTGAGCAAACATACTAGACCAAATTTAGATACATACAAAGAGTATTTCATCCTGATTTAAGCTCTCTTAAATGAAACAAAGTCCCAATAGGGGATATTTTTTGGTAATATATATTCTACCTTCACACCCTCCATCATTGTTTCTCAAAGAAATATGACATGAGTATTATGCACTGCTATTAGTATTTTTATCACCAATATTTTAGAGCAATTGGTTGATCCCCTATAGTTCAAGGATAGAAAAATGATTTGAAATCCATATGGGGGGATAGTTTTCTAAGGGCCCTAAGGAAGACCTTTCATTTCCCTATATGAATCTCAGGGTTTTTGTGATGTTAATCCAAGGAGAGGAAGGATTTTCTTCCTCTACTAGGTAAATTTTAGTACCCTATGTACAAGAAACCAATCCTTGTATATAATACCAGTTGAAAGCATATGAGAGGATCTATGCCTAGGTGTTGCAAGAGTTTCAAGAGGGAACAAATATTATAATGATAGGGATAGGATGGAGTGGAAAAAAAGTTGGGAATGTAAGGGAGGAGGGTGATATTTGCATTAGGGAAAGTGATGAAGAGAGAGGGTATGGGAGGGCTGAAAGAGAGGAGCGAAGACAATATGGGGAAGGAGAGAACTAAGAGGAGGATAATCAGTTGTTAGGGTCAATTGGGGAAATGGAGGTATTTTATGAAATTAGAGTAGTTAAAGAAAAGGGAGTTGTTGAATCAATAAAAAGAAAGGAAAGAGGAGAGGAGGGAGGGTTTTACAAACATGGAGGGGGAAGGCCCCCTAAATAAGTTGTCAACAATCTGGGCGCCTCCTATTAAAAAAATATAACTATAGGGAAATCCTTTATGTGAAATATCTCTTTTTCAGCACAGGAAGAGAGTTTTCTTCTACCATTGAGGAGGTTGAGAGAGAGGGGGATAGACATATTCCCATTCACAAGGGATGGAAAGGAGAAATACAATAAAGAGCATCCTTGTGAACCCACTCCTTATTTGATTTTCCAGGGGGAAATTCCTTGCTAAAATGACCATGATCCTAGAATTAGTTTCATCTGAATGGAATTCCTTTATAGTATAGGATTTGATAATGAACCAATTTTTCCAAGTTGATAGGCATCAAGTCTGGTAGGCCTGAGATCAAATTTAGCCCTACTAGAATTCAAGTTGTTCTCATGTATCCATATTATTGAAACAAGTGGTCTGATTTATAAAAGACAGTGTTCTGTATTTCCTTAAAAATGTCCTCAAACCAAAATATTAGAGGTAATCCTAGCAGATAGATCAAATTGGTTGTAATATCCCAAAACCGGGACAGCTCAGCAAGCATGCACTAAAAACGCATTCCCAATAACATATGCTATAAAAATAATGAAATTAACCCTTGGATCTTGTAGATTAGTCAATATACAACATAAATCCAAGAATTGAGCTAAAAAAAATCAAAGTAGGTGGGTTAAAAAGAACTCCAACACCTAGGATTTCCAAAAGGAGTTAAAACCCCAAACACTACAACATATGAATTTCTGCATAAAAGTGACTACGCAGTATAAGAGAGGGTTTATACATAAAAATTATAGAGACAAATAGACCTGTAATTATATTAGTCAATATGCTCAGAAGAATGAGATCTAGCCTCCTTTATACAAAATGCAAGAGAACCCAGCAAGGGTTTCTTGTCAAACACTCTAAATACAAATGGTGATTTTCAAAAAATTACTGAATAATCACTGCAACTGAAGCACATGAGTGTACAAGGATGTAAGAATGAAGATATAATTCAGATCTGAACAAGGTTCTTCCCTCATGGAAGAATCCATCCTTCAATCACAGGCTAACTCCCCGAAAGAGCCACAAAATTCACTGCTAAAACTTCCTTGCAGGAATAACGCAATTCCTGAGTGGAATAATGCTGGAAGTGATGGTAATGTGTTGGCCTGCTACCAAAGATCTGATATCAGCCCAGGAAGGCTCCAAATTGATCCTCCAATGGAAGGAAACCTCCCTCCTATGCAAAACCACTTTAGAAAATGGGTTTCTCAACCCTCCCCAGCAACACCCTGCAACTCAGCTCAACCTCCTCTAGAAACTGCGCTGAACCTATAGACTGAAGCTTAGCACCAATGCCAGATATGAGGAATTATGGATCAGATCTCTCCCAAGAGTTACCCAAAGGGAAGAGAAGGAATTCCTGAATAGGAATCCCCTTAGTGCTAAGCAACACCGGAAATCTCAGCTAAACAACTAAGAGAGAAAAAGTCTAAGAAGACATGAAAATGTAATACATAAGCTAACCTCCAAATGGCTGCCATCCTCTTCCTTATAAACTAAGTGAGCCTTCTCACCTTGGGTCCCACTCAATAGGGTTTCCACCCTCACACAAAAAATCTCCCTCCAAAATTGCGTTGTGCCTTCATTATAGTCACTCATCTAAACTGTGCCATTTGATTTGGTCAAATTTGACCTCTTCAACTTGCTTCAACCCTTTTCACACCTAAGGGTCTTCAATCCAGCTTACATATAGCTATCTAGGCTGAGCCTCATTCACATTGAGCTCTTTTATTTGCTGATCCACTCCTCCTACATTTATGCTGTTGATTTGGTCAAACTTGGCCTTGTCCACATGCAAGTATCCCTGTTCACATGTGAGAGTGTAAAATCCAGCTGGTATTATGATCCCATTACACAACATGAGGGATTTTATCCTTATTTCTGTAATGCATGGGTCTCCTCACCCTTTTATTCATCTCCTAAGTGACAATGGCAAATATTCAATATTCCAAATTGCTGCCTGCAAATTTTGGAATATTACATTGGTATTATAGCCATTTTTCCAAGTGGGCATCAAAATTAATTTTCCATTATTTGGAAAAGAGGGCCTACAAGCCCCATGACCAGTGGCTCTATAAGATCTTTCAAACATCTTCCATTGTGTTTGCAATCCATCCCATTCAACACTTAGCCAAAATTGTATAACTAGGTGAATAACCTAAAAGAGGGGGGAAATTTACCTCAATCCATTTATAAAGAATGGTCATGGATATTGTTTTACTTTCAAATCTATCTATGACAACAAAATCCTCCATTGTATGTATGTCATTTAGCTATATTTCCTTCCTCAGAGTGAAGTTGGTCTACTAATCCTCCATTTAATGTATGTCATTTGAAATTGTCTCTTCTAAGATGTTAGTATGAGGTTTGCATTGGCAAACTATAACATTTTCAATAAACCAATAGAATTATATATGATTATATTGGTTGATTATTTCTTTTTTCATTCCAAGTTTGTGGCTAACTAGATAATACATAATGCCTTCATATGAAGATGGCATTAGAAATCTATCATCATCTTGCTATTCCATTTTGAATAAATAAAAGAAAGTGCATGTGATTTTCCCATTTGTTTATTACGATTGAATAAGGCAATGTATTTGAAGAATAAGTGACAAAATGAGAATAATTTTACAATTATAAACCAATTTTATGCGAAATTAGTTTTGGCTCGCGCGTTCGATGGTGGAGATCTGTCGGAGTTGGATGTTGGCAACTACATGCCCATCTCGCTCCGTCCATGGCTCATTTGACTCAACGTGCTCGAGGGTTTTCTGAGCGGTTCCTGCGTAGGGTTTCGTCCATCACCGAGGTTAAATTATTTGATGTTTTCCTCCTATTGTGGCACTCATTTAGTGTTTTTTTCTACGGTTATGGCTTGATCCATTCTGCATTGGAGAAGTTGTGGACAGTTATTGGGTTTGAGATCTCTTTTCTTGAGTTTTATCTCTGGAAATGATAGCGTTTTCTCTTTGCTTGTGATGGTGTTATCCTTCATCGGTTTGGTAAAAAATTTTCCTCATAGGTGGTGAATGTTCGACGCAAGGAGAGTCTCAACCCTTCAGGTAAAACCCTTCTCGTGTCCGCAATGGTTTTGTTCTGTCATCTCTATATTATATTGACCACTGTGCCGTGGAAATGGAATTCCACAAGGTCAAATATTACAGTTAAATTCCAGTGCAAATGTTGTATCGTAACAAGTTATTTTATACAAGTAGTGTATCTGAATCCAAGCAGCTACCTGCCTTACCCATATACTGTTGTTATAGAGGATTATAATCCCAATAGCTGCACCATATGTTAATGAATTTGACAGTGCCCCTTCTAAATTTATTCACCGTTACCAGAGAATCTATGTTCTCTTTGGTTGTAACGTAATACATATACATATTCCTAAGGCCAGTAGCATAGGGCTCTAGGGTTTGGGTTTTGATACAGGAAACGGTCAGTGGCACGGTTTCTCTAAACCCTTCGTACGCCCCCGGGAACACAAATTTTAGTGTAATCTTAGTTCCGGAATACAGTTCCATTATTCGTTAAATCATGATGATGATGTTTCATGTTTATGGTTTTGGATATTTATTTATTTTAGTTTTGAAATATTGGATATTTATTTAATTAATGATGATGGTTTATGTGTCCCATGGGGTGTAGATCGATGTTGATAGCTTAATTCAATTATTGCTTTTGACTCGAAGGGTGCATTTGAATCAATGATAAGGGAATTATATCGAGTAATCGATATGGAAGTTTTTAAATGATGGATCAGATCATTTAAGAAGATTACGCTATTTTGTTGTTGGGGATTTCCGATCAGAACTGCGTAGGCGTTGTGAAAGAAAGAAAGAAGAGCACTCATGGCAAGCCTAAAAAAAAGAAAAGGGAAAGAATAAGACAAGTTGGGATCAACCTTGTCAATCGACCAACCAACTCCTTCCAGTGTATTCAAAGTTGTTGCCTTGAGTGTATTCAAAGTCGTATCAAAGTTGTAAGTTATTTGTGTTTTTGAGAATTTGTTTTGGTATATTTTCAAATTTAATTTTTTAAAATTTTATAAATTTTTTTTGAAATCACATATAATTTTATTAGATTTTCATTAAAAAAAATCCATAATCCAAAACATAGTATATTTAGATAACCAGTAATTTAATTAGATTCTTCTTAAAAAAATCTATAATCCAAAACATAGTAAATTTAGACAACTTAGTGACTTAATCCTGCCAATAACCATTGATAGGAAAAAGAAAGACTAAAAACCAACTAGAGATAGACAAGTTTGAACAAAGAACACCAAAATTTAAAGTTAAAGGCATACTCAGAATAGATTGGTGCTTATTCTTCAAAGATGAAGACAATCGTCTTTAATTGGGCAACTTATTTTTGCAATGTCAACAACTAACTAAAGGTTGAATCCAAGCACTCTTCACAAATCTCAGTAGTCCAAAGAGCGCAATAATAAATGTAGAAAACTATGATGCTTCAGCAAAATAGCATCAAAACGAACAAAGGAAAAAGTTTATTCTATAGCACAATAACATGCACAACATGAGGGCTTTCAATGTTTGAAATGTGAGATGTAGGAAACTAATATAGTTGAAGCACAACATGTGACTATTTTTAAGAGATAATATTTGCTGAAATGAAGATGATTATCGTGGTAGTTAGCATCTTCGAAGTTTGTAGTAAATGTCTGACAATATCATCCTATATATTTATATGACTACTAGAAAGGTATGTAAATAGTGTCATCTTCAAGACCATTGATTAGATTTTTTTCTCCCCCACATCGACTAATTAGTCAAATATTTTATACACTAATATATACAATTTTAATATATAAATAGTATTGAGATGGGTATTTTTTAAGTGTATTTGATGTAATTATGTTTATAGGCATGTTTATTTTAGAATAGAGTTTTCAGAATTTAAATTTTATTATCAATAATTATTAGGTGGATAGTAGCAATTAAACTTGCATAAAATATTCTAGAATATTTTTAGTAGTATACACAAATCAAATGTTGAGATTTATTTTCAAAGTAATTATGCTTTTTTACACCTTTAATTAACTATAGTATTGGTTTATAGTATTGTAAAGAAGTCTATGATAGATTAAGAATCTCCATGATAAAGTGGCATTAAATCCTCATAGTTAAGAATCTTGTCATATGTTGCATAGATTTTTTTTACTTTCATAATCTTGTCATAATGTTGAATTTCTTGGTTGGCCTCTCTATCATTTCCTTTCCATTCATTTCTCTCATTCTCCTATTTATACACATCTTTTCCTCAAAATAAACCACGCTAGTTCTAAACATCAATGGATGTTATATATGTGAAAAACATTTCTACACAAAATCTATATATGTTTAAGGCGTATTTATTTGAAAACAACTCTCCTAAATGCCACTGTGTACCTTTTTGTACCATTAGATGAAATGTTAGACGATTGAAATGTTTTAGGCCATTTATCTACAACCTCTTTCAACCTAACTACATAACTAACTCTCTAACCTCTACCAATCTCTCTTCCTATCTCTCTTCCTCTCCATATGATATACAACGTCTAATACATATATTAATAATACCCATGCCATGGCAGCCTCGTTTTAATGAAAAGCAAAAAGATGAGCGTCATGGTTGCGCAGAGCATTCCAAAGATGCAACAGTAGAAGATGTATATATATATATATATATATATATATATATATATATTTTTTTTTTTTAATTTTTTTTTTTAATTTAGTATTTAAATATTTATTTGTGTTTTTATTTTTCTAATTGTTCGGTGTATTTTTTTGTATTTTTTACTAAATATTAAACAATTGAAATGTTTTAGGTCATTCATCTACAATCTCTTTCAACCTAACTACCATAAATACAACCAATTCTTCTTCTACCTATTCACTGATGGAGTGTATCATAGGCTAAGTTAGACGGCATCACTTTATCAGTGATATATTATTCAAGATTTATCATGTATTTAGAGATTAAATTTGTCCATATTTTAATTTTTTAAGGAATGGAAAGAGATTTAATTTTTTAGAAGACATCTTCATGTCAAAATCTGCATTTATTTGTGCTCTATCATATCCAAGAGGAAAAGTCAAGGAAAAGTCAATGCTAGAGTATCTATCACATCCAAGAGGAAAAGTTAATGGCAAGTCAATGCTAGAGTATCTATCACATCCAAGAGGAAAAGTTAATGGCACAGTATGCACCTTTATAATAGATTTTAATATGTCATGATTCTTTTTCAATTTAATTCTTACAGCGTTTACTTTGCAACATCAGGTGCAATTGCTAGTTTATTTATTTTTCAATGTAAAAATTCTAACCGCCATTCCACCTTTAATTATAAACCATTTCAAAGACCCCAGTATAGCAATGGATGAGGACAACGACTTTAGAAAGCGCGTCTATTCTAAAACAACGCTCACCCGTTAGACCTTCCACTGCGCCTTCCTCATACCTGCACCCACGCGTTTCGATTAACCAATTATTAATTATGTCTCTGGTTGTGCCATTCCTTCACACTCAACATATCAAATCACCGTCCATCGAACTTTCGTCGACTTGGTCCTCTGGCTTGACTGTCCATTGTGTTACCTGTGGCTTCTAGACGTCTGCAGTTTCTACACGTTATTCTTTGCTTAATGGTTAAGGCTTCTATCCAACGCCCGCTATATATATATCAACGCCTATGTTCCTTCCCCAACTCATCTCATCTGCGGAGCGTTAAACTATTGCGACTGTATAGAAACCATTCTGCGCATTTTCTTCAATATTGATCGAATTCAGTTCTGTTTCTAATCATTCGAAAAGATGGTTCACAGGAAACATGAGCACCAGAAAGAGGTGGAAAGCAAGAACGTCCCCCATAAGTTTAATGAATCTGAATACAACAAGGCAAGGAAAGACGAGAAGCATCATAAGCGTATGGAACATTTGGGGGAAATGGGAGCAGCCGCTGCCGGAGCGTTTGCAGTGGTACTCTATATATCTTTTTATTAATTAATTTTATTTTTTCTGCCAAATCGATCCATATACGGAGTAATGTGTACTTTTGGTCTTCTGTGATGATAACCGTATCTAATGGAATATACAATTCTGTGATGATAACCGTATCTAATGGAATATACAATTGAGTATTGTTTTTTGTATTTTGTAGTCAGCTGATAACTACAATACACCCAAAACCCGAATGATAGAAATTTTCTATGATTTTTATTACATACGTGAATCTGTATATTAATGTAAAATTTACATGTGTGCAGCATGAGAAGCACCAAGTAAAGAAGGATCCAGAACACGCAGAGAGGCATAAGATACATGAGAAGATTGCGGCCGCAGTTGCAGTCGGAGCAGGGGGATATGCCGTTCATGAACATCACAAGAGGGATGAGTCCAAGAAGATGGCAAAAGAAGCTCATGGCAAAAAACATCACCACCATCTATTTTAGCTACCCTTACGCACATCATCCATTCATTTAGAATCATTAATGTCTTCATGGTAGTAACAACATTTGTTCATTTGTTGGATGGATCTTCCCGTGATCCAAATAAACATTGTATCGTGAATATTGTAATGTTATGTAACTATAATCTCTGGAGCCTGTGATTCATCTCCATTTTGCAGAGTTATGTATCAAAACCGCCGCATTCTTTTTCCCTTTTTTTAATTGATGGTTACTGGGAACAATTTGACATAAAATTACACGATTTATGTCCAGCCTTCCCAAATAAATATTTATTTGGTAATCTCTTTCCGCAAGTCGAATTCGAGAGTGAGATTTTATAAAGAGAAAAAACAAAGTTAACTTTGAAACCAAAAAAAATTGCGTACTAGAACGTTTTTGTATTTTGTAATAGGGTTTCACCAATATTTTATCTAAAAAATAGTTTTAATATTGATGTATTTTAAATTAATTTTAAAAAAACTATCAAATTAATTTTTTTTTGTGAGGAAATGGAGGTAATTCTTCTCATGACTTATCTTGATCATTTCAGGTAATTTCCTTTCACATTTCTCTACTATATTTTTGTTTTCACCATATCCTCTTGTGAAAAACCCATTTTACCTCTATTGCATACTGTTAACAAGAGCAAAGATATATCCTCTCTGTATCATGGTTTCCTCTTCAAAATCCTTCTAGGTTTTTTTTAAAGTTTATTCTGATGTTTAGATTAGTAGGTTGGCTTAGTGCTTGACCCAAATTGGTTAATTTTCTTTTAATATTGTTATTAGGGTTTTAACCAGAGAAATATTAATAATCAACTTGTTCTTTCTTGTTTGTCATATATATATATATATATATATATTCATTTTTTAATATGCTTGAAAATACGATCTTAGAAATATTATCGTCTGCAGATGGTTCTGGTAGATGTCTTAGAAACCCTTCTATTTTAGGTATAAATAGTTTGACTCGCTCTTATAGCGCAATATCAAAATTGCATTCGTTAAGTTTGTTCTTTAAGTTTCTGATTCATTTACTCACACATTTGGTTTGTTTTGATACAAATATAGGCTACTTTCACCCTGCCTCTTATTCATTGAATTAATTTTCCGTATTGGTCACATGAGGGCCTGAATCCGAGGAAACTTTGTTATATAGGTTGGAACTAGCACGTTTGTCGATTTTCTCCTTTAATATTTTGATTGTTAGCCCCCATTTTGAAATGGGAATTTTATAATATTTATGCCACTATCACCATGCCTAGCATAGCTCATGTATTTCAATGTCAATATATTTTTGAATGGACCATCATGGTTCTTCTGCTTTTAATTAATTGTTGAGTGGGTTAATGACCCCTCACTTTTTGTACCGAATTGGTAAACACTCTCTAATGGAAAATATTGTTTTTAATGGAACTTGTAATATAGTTTTCATATGATTCCGAGTGTATATTTCAATTTTGTAATAATGACAATGGCTATTTTGTATGTATGGTTCTTTCAGATGCATCAATAATTGTTATATATCATATTCTTGGTTACAGATTGTGTAGTTACAATAGCCACACGTTGTTCACATAACCCATATTTCTCCAATAAGTTATATGCTTTCTTTTCACTGTCCTTAAGGATATGGGAAAACCATTAAAATAATTTATCTTTATTGTAAATTATTTTAACTATATCTGCAGAAATACGCTATGCTTGTTAGAAGAAATAATTTTCTTTCTTTTTCACTAGCCAAATGGTTTATGTCATTGACTATTTTTATTAATATGGATAATTGTTTCCAATGGTTCATATCCAAGCTATATGAGAACATCTCTCATTCTACAATTTAGGTTTTTCAAAAACATAAAATAATTATAGATTTTCTAGATTCTTGTTTGAATAAGTAGAGGGTATTATAAGGAACTATCACTAAATCCAATATGCATGCAATTGGTAATAAATTTAAACATATTATCATTTCTATTAATGTTTCCTTATTCAATTATTGAACACAATGTTTCGATTTATCTGTAATTAACTTTGATATTGAATTTAATAATTATCAGTATGCCCACATGAAGCTAATACCATGTTTTCTTTTGCTATTTAATTTTTTATATTAATTCATCATTGAAATATAATCCATCTAATTCGGAATACATTCTAGTTTATTCTCAATAGGTCAATGACTTACAAACATCTTGTTCTTTCATGTCTCTGTAATATAACACTTCAATACAATTCAATCATTCAATTAACACCCCCTCTGCTTAATTCCAATGCCAATCCCTACTCTATTATTTAACAAATCATTCCAATGCATCTATATCATACATAAAAATTCTACATGTTTTCTATAATATAATTTCATTCCAGCGTGGATGCTGGCTTGGACTGATGGGACTTCCGTCCCTTGGTGGATCCTAAGGGCATTCGCTTATTGTGGCCATATGCCCCCCTACAGCGCCATTACTAGCACATTAACTTTGCCAACCTGTTCTGCTTTCACACCATTCGCCGCGCCTGTCATCTACATCATCTCGCTGGTTCATCTGGCTATGGAGTTCATTCTGGAGAATTCTTCTACTCATTGTGTTTTTTGTAGGCCCCCTGCTCCTGTCTGTGGAATTTTCCCCCCCGCTTGCGCTGTTCCAAGTGAGCTCACCCATACTAGTCGACGCTGCTCCATTCTGGGATGCTTGGAAACTCTTCCAGGCTTCCACTTCACCCAGACCAGCTACTGTCATCTCAATTTCTGTTTGCCTTCTCATGTTGATTTTCAGAGCTATCCGTGGCATCCTGACTTCCCCAAGCACTCCTGGCGTCGTGCGGTTTCGATGCCTAGGCTCAGGCAGAGAATGCGCTGCAGGCGCGGTGTGAGCAGAGGGCGCTCCTCTCGCCCTCGCCCTTCCGTTAGCTCACCCTCGGCTTCTTCGGAGGAAGACATTGACTGGAGTTTGCATTCAGATTCTGGGCATCAGAGAGGCTCTCACTCCGTTCCGGGAAGCACTCACTCTATTCTGCCTTTGCAGCCTATTCTGCCTGACTCTCAGCTTGCCTCTCCTGCTTCTGATTTGCCCACCAACCCAGCCCTCCGCCAGTCTTCACAAAGGGCGGAATTCCACTTCAATTGTTCCTTAAATAAGCCTGTTCTCACTGCATTCATCACTGTCACAGTGTGCGAAGAATCCCCCATCCCTGATCCTGCTTCGGCGCCCCGCCCTGCTCCTATTCCGCTTGACCCGCAGCCTTCACATGCAAATTTGGACATTCCAGCCCCTGTTGAGCCCGTGGGCATTAGCCTTTCCATTCCTGGAATGGAAAACTTGCAGGTGGACTTCTTCAGCAAGAGTGGTGCGCCAGAGAAGGACAGCGATGATGGAGAAGCTGAGTTTGGTTGCCGGATCGTAGAAGAACCGGAGTCCCCTACTCCCGAACAGTGACTTTGCTCTCCCTCAGCTGGCTTTGGTACAGATTTTCGACCTCATGGAAGAATTTTTTGGTTTTTTGAGTTTATATTTAGCTGCAAAAGCTGTAGGCTACTCTAGTTTACTGTTTCTTGTTATATCATAGTACTTTTACTATTTTACCGGTTTCCCTTCTAAGGGCGGTAGACTTTATTCTAAAAGAACTGGTTTCCCACTCTGGGCAGTTCAGTTGCTAAGGTTAAGCTTGGACATCAAGCCCAGTTCTCAGGCTCACACAGCTGAAACTAGCGCAGTTTTGTACTATTTTGTTTTATAAATAGATTTAGTTTTACCGAGAAAAAAAAATAAATATAATTTCTTCATTCAACATCTAATCACACACACACATGTATCATTAACCTCCTACTCGAGATGAGAAATAATAATTTTACACATACATACATACATACATACATACATACATACATACATATATATACATATATATATATATATATATCAAAAAATATCACATGAACTTAACTCATACTAAATTCCACAACAAAATTATCTAACCAATATAACTTGTTGGGAAAATTGTGGGAGAGAGCATGTTCCTCCCAAGCAATGAGCTGCCAACAACAATTCTCCCCAAGGTCATACTTCTTTCCTACAGGAATCACATCCCTTCCATATTCCTTAGTGGTATTTTCATAATTTCTTCCCAACAAATATTTCCTAGAGGCACCTTCTTTGAGGATCTGCACCCCTTTAATTACCTAGGATTTTTATTTTTTATTAGGAAAAGGCCTTTCAGATTTCCTTTAAAGCACACCTTTCTCTCACGCTATGATTTTATATTGATTTTAACCTAACTTATGATTTATCTTAGTAATAACAAGAAGTATTTATTACTCATGTTCTCTTTCCTATAGTTTCCCAAAAACAAAACATTTTTCATGGTATAAAATTTAACAACATAATCAGTCAATTCAAATCCTAATCCACAACCATTAAGTTTAAACAATAATCATGATAATCTAAAAATAGTCATGTCATTAAAAAATAAAGCACAAGGGTATCACATACTGTCATTACAAATTTCTTTTTTCTCTTCCAAATATGTTTAGAACATACCCACTTGTATATATTCTACAATACATATCTCCAATCCATTTTGTATCAATAAATACATGTATGTCCAACTCTTTATTCAATCATGGTCTTCCTTGGTATCATAATCCATAGTTGACAACAAAACACAAATATCTAAAAACCATCCTCACTATTTCCCATTGTTCATTCCTTCGTTTTTATATATACCTACTCAATACTCCCATTGCATGTGCAATGTCTAGTCTAGTTCAAGCCATTGCACACATAAAGCTTCCAACCACATAGGAATATGGAAAATGAGAAATTTCCTGCTTTTATTCTTGTGCCATGGGATAATGATTGAAACAAGGAATTTACACCTATAGGAATAAGGACCTTTACCTATTTAAATTATTGCATACTAAACCTATACAGTATTGTCTCTACATACTTCGCTTGGATTACCTGATCTCTTTATTTCCATGCCTAGGATAACTCTTTGGCACCAAGGCCCTCCATGTCAAATTTATAGGAAAACTTATTTTTCATTTCTTGGGATGATTTTCCTATAATTTCCAACCACCAATATATCATCCACACAAAATAAAAAATAAATAAAATATCACCAACTAGTTTGAAATACACATAGTGGTCTTTTTTCTCCTTTTGAAGCCATGTCTAGTTATATAAGTATAAAATTTGTTATAGCACATCCTTATTGATTGCTTTAAATCATACATGGATCTTTTTAGTGCAAATACTAGTGATTTCGTTTCCTTCATAGAAAAACCATCTATCTACTTCATGGATATTTCTTCTTCTAGATCCATATGCTGATATACATGAAAGAAGTAAATCACCACAAAATGTTGAATTTGAAGGGTGATATGTTCGAAAATTGACGAGAGGTTCACGGAGATAAAATCCCTAGCCTTTATTACTTACCTGACCACCAACATTGAGTCTCGAATAATTGTGGTCTTTCATATTTGTTGCGATATGGCTAGTTTGAGACCTTGCCAAAGAGTTAAATATTCTCTCAGATTGTTTATCACAATGTTGATACCTCACGCAAATTGAATCGCCATGTGTTCATTGAGGTAGAGGATAACCCCTCGTACTCCTATCGAACATAAATTTAATTATCAATAATTATTATGTGGATGGTACAAATTCAACCTTCATAAAATACTTTAGAATATTCATAATAATATATGCAAATCAATGATTGATATTTATCTAAGTAGTTATTCCCCTTTTACCGTTTTAATTAAATTCATTAATTAAAAAATGTCACATTAAGAATGGACATATGAAGGGAATAATGGTTTTTGGGCATGTAGTAGTGATAAGCAATGTATTGGCCCATGATATTGTAGCAATCCATTTCAAAATCTCTCGGTAAATATCTATGGTTAAGAATCTTGTTCTCTGTGTGTATATATATTCTTTTTATAATTAATAATAATTTAAAAATAAAATTATAGTTTATTTAGTTTTTATAAAATTTTTTATTCTCCCAAACTATAGATGTATTATAAAGTAAGTTTTGTGTTGCTTATTATGGATTGATGTATATTATTATTTATTAGCCATTTGATTTATATTTGTGCATTAACTATATTTAATTCAGAAATTATAAGCTATAATATATGTCAAGAAAAGGCTATTATTGAAAATGATAATTTGGATTGATATATATATATATATATATATAGAATGTTGAAAACAAGAAGTGATACTTAGGTGTGAAACATAGATGAGAGAAAATATGGCCTCCCCTAGGGTTTCTCTGTGCCTGGCTGCCAATGCCGATTTTGCTACAGCCTCAACCTCGTTCGGCTCTACCACCGTCACCACTGCACATCCAGGAGATCCTGAGGTCTCTATAGCCATAGCTCCCCGCGGCTCCCCATTCTCGAATCCACTCTGGCTCCGGGCTCCTTCCCTCCAAGAAGCCATCGACGACATCCAAGATGAAGGTCTCTGGGTTATTCTAGCCTACGCCTCTGGAGCTCTAGCAGTGATAGGGACAACACAAGTTGTTGCCTCCTTCTGCGTCAAAGTGGGGACAAGAGATGCTAGTCTCGTACAAGTTAACAATGTCTACAAGACATAGGAAGCATGCGTAGGCAAACTTGCAACCTTGACCACTGTCGTGGCACTATAGATGCTCAGAATCACGGACTGGCAGGTCAGGTTTGAAGGGGCACCGCAGTCGGTTGAAATTACCTAGATACAGGAGGGACAGACTCATCCTCTAGTCCCAATCAAAGCCAAAAGCCTTATGGATATGGGGATACAAGGATCATGCACAGTCCAGACATAAATTTGAAGCGGAGAACATAGGTCTATAGATCACTCACCCTCTTCCTATGAGATCCAGATCTCCCTTCCCTCAAGAAAAATGATGATGTTCTTGGTACACGCTATGGATCTAGTACAGGACCTCCGACGAGATCTTGAACTTAGGTTGGGGATACCCTCAGCTCTTTAGAGACTGCTTTATGAAGGTAAACAACTCGAGGACCCTTTGCCCCTATCTTATTACAATATTGAAAGAGATGCTTCAGTTGTGCTCACCCTACGTTTGAGAGGAGGAGCACCTAGGCAGAACTCTTCGGCTCTTAATTTCTCCTATAAAGATGTGTTCCATGCTCAGCCTTCCATTAAAAATTCTCAACTAGCTGAGGCTCCCAAGCCTTTCTTGGTGGATAAAATGGAGGAAAATCCCTCCATTGAAATCACCCATCCATCGTTGGATGATCAATATCAAACATTTACAGAAACAACCATCATTTGCATATTCAATGGACTATGGCCTCAAATTGCAGATCTGTACGAGTGGATCCATTCCAACGGGACCAACAACAACAAGGTCTTCTTATGCTTGAAAGGCTTCTTCATTGTGGCTTTTGCATTCAATGAAGACTATCATAAAGCCTTAATGGGAGGCCCTTGGTTCTGGGGATTGGCAGGGATTTTCCTTACCCCTTAGTTTCCAAAATTCGACCCCTTTACAGCTGTCATCACTAAGCTTCCCATTTGGGTCAGGCTTCCGAACCTCCTGGAGCATTTATGGCACTTCTCTCTCTTCCAAGGGATTTGGGATACCTTAGGCCGCTTCCTGGCTACGGATACCTCAAGGGGGGAGAAAGGAATACACACCTTTGGCAGAATATGCGCGGAAATAGACATTAGCAAAGGGCTGTCTGATCAGATCAACCTAAAAATAGGGGACTTCCATTGGACACAAACCTTGGACTATGAGAACACTGTCTTCCGGTGTCGCCATTTCCATCAGACAGGGCATCTCCAGAACACATTCACCACGTTCCTCGATGAAAAGAAGAACATCAATCACAAATCCAAATCCAAGAGCTGGAAACCATGTGATCCACCCCCCATGGATGACATAGAATCCTTCATCTCGGATGAGGAGGAAATTGAATCAGAAGGAGAGACTGTTGAGAATCCAAAGGAAACACCCTCAACCAACCCTGAGGATCCCTCTGCACCTATGATCTCGCAGAAACACACTCACGAGTCTTCTTCCTCCGATTTAGATAAGGAGACTCCTACAATTGGTTCCTGGACAGCCAAGTCACAATGGCTGGGTCAAAGTCAGTAAGAAGAAAGGGAAAAAATGTCGTTTGGAAGTTTCTACCCATTCTGAGTAGATACCTTTTTCTAGCTCTCTAATTTTTGTTATCCTTGTTATATTTTGCTCATTCCATAGCTACTATTTGGGACCGAGGATGATAGTCTATAATTTCCGGCTCCCCTGCTTTTAAGATTCACTTGCTTGCAAGCTAAGATTGTACCATATGTTTTTTCTTAATAGAATTAGTCTTATTTAGAAAAAAAAAATGTGGAAAACAAGTGGACTACAGGTAGGTGAAAAGTAATCCATGGAAAATAGTAGGTGGGAGAGGATATTTACTAAGAAGCTAGGTCCCATAGATCAAATTATTCAACCAAGTATGAGTGTGAGTGTAGGTAGGTTGGGGGTGCTAGAATAGCAGGTTCAATATTGTAGTATTGAACTTCAATTGTAGATTTAATACTCTAAAACATAAATGAAAAAACATCTCTTTGGTGGTTCCCATTCAACGAAACATTTTCTTAAAAATTACATGGAAAACGATACAATCTTTGGGAATTTGTAAGGGTGGGTTTAAATCTCTGCAACTTTGTAGATTGTTGAAACCCAGTGAACAAGAGAACTCACCAACTGTGAGCCTACCAATGCCAAAATCAAGGTTTCTTATATAAATAAATTAACCTCAAACATAAAATATTGGTTTTCCACTTTTTCCTCTTTTGAAAATGACTATAATGAATATTAGCAATAATATATTTATTAATAAATAACATGTTTGTTTGTGCACAATATCTTCTTGTATTTATCCTTATGTTTGTAAAAATCACATTGAAACTTTAGGGGCTCCATTACATATTTAAAACAGTTATGAGTGATTCCAAGATAAATCACCTTTTCTAATATAGAAATAGAGATCTAGAACTTGATTATACTAGAAATACAAAAAAATCTATTTTATGCAAAAATAATATTTTTCTAAAACCTAATTATAATACTAAAACTTGATTATATGATGCATTCTCTTTGACGGTATATCTCTAGAGATGATGAATAGTTTAACTATTTAAAATGGAAATTCAACAAGGGTTGAGGTTCTTTTATAGTTATTTTTGTTGAATATGATTGGAAACAATGATGGACATGGATTGCAATGTCCAAAATTTGAAGGTGTGTTATGGATTGATTTGGATGCGATCCAATGAGTGGGAATTTGTTATGGTTGATCCTTGTGCTTTGATATGTTTAATGGGAATTTAATGGGTTAGGTGTCATTTATTAAACTCAATGGGTTGAATTGTTGAATAACCTAGCAGTTATGTCTGCCATCCATCAACCTTATATATCTGTAAGTATGAATGATCCTTTTGATACTTAGCTCCAATTCAGTTTAGTGGGGATTGAAGTGATGAGTACCTTGCATTGATGGACTAGAAAATGTTGGGATAATTTATAGTTTTATTTGTTTTATATGTCAAAACACACCTGGAGGTATTTGGGACAGGATCTTTTTTACTATTAATATTAAAATACTATTTATGGATAGTTGTGAGCTCAGTCAACATAGAACAAGTTTTGGACATAAGTTAAAATATATTTTTACTTAATATATATTTTTTAAATATTGATAATATAAATGTGAATTGGTGGGACTAGTACTATCAGGCACAAGAGTTGGAGTGATGTGCGACCAAGTTGTAGCGGGCGCACCCATGTAGTGCTCGTATTGACAAACTCAGGCAGTGCGACGACTCAGTGCAAAAGTGATAGTGCACATAATGGGTGGACCATGTGGCAAGTTCCCCACCCCTTGGCGAGTTATAATGGGCACGTCGTATTGGAAAGTGCCCACCTTCTGCGATTCGTGACGACTTTGTGAGTGTGTTGGGCAAGGGCAAGGGCAAGGGCAAGTGGAACCCATAGTTGGCATGAGTTTTAGTGGTCGGCCGAGTCGGAAAAATGTGCAATGTGAAATGATGGGTGGAAAATTAGCTGAGTGTTGGAGCCAACCCATGGAATGATGATATTGCACATGGAGAGGCACGATGGTTCATGTGCAACAAATACATATTGGTTGGCCTGACACATGGGAAGTTTGAGGATCACTCATGTTGGTGGATGGGCCAAACTTTAAAACAATTGAATCATCATGACCATTGGAGAACTTGGGTCCAAGAAACTTGTATAAACAAAAGAGTTGCTTGGAGGCCTTAGAATATCATCGAAGTTGGCAAGCTTCACTCTGAAATAGATAAGTGAAAACTTGGTTGATGAGATTGTAGGGTAGGCCGACGAAATAGAAGTTTAGCGTAAATGTTCAAACGGGTCACAGAAAAACACACTACATTCGGTTCGTGCAGTCAGTTCAGCCGAACATGCACATGGGTCATGAATTAACATCGTGTGTTCAAGTTGTGTAAATGGGTCATGAAGTAACCAATATCATTTTGTTTATGTAGACAAGGTCACAGATTTGCGCGCTTCATGCATAAAGGGTGAGATAATGACCCGAATCGTGCAGAAGTGTTGGAAGTGATGAGAATTGTGCAGGAAATGTTGGGCTGGTCAGGATAGGTTTTGAAGTGATTGAATTTAGGGTTTCTGGATTGAAAGTGCGGGCAGGTGGCGACAGTGAGCTACATGACTATGGCATGATTTTGGTAAATTTGGGGGATTATCAGGGATGAAATACCTAGGTTGCTTTTCAAAGGCTCTTGCAGCCAAAATGGGATGGAAATAGCTCAATTCCACTACCATATGGAAGGATGTTGTGTACTATAAATATATATACCCCCTATCGATTCTACATTGGATTCGTAGCCCTAAGAGAAGCAAGTCAGAAATATATACCACCTAGAGGGTTGCCATACATTCCATCACAGTCATAAAAAGGGGACTGACATGGCGAATTGGATCAGGTGAGAGTGCTCACATTGGCAGGGATGCATGGTATGGATGTGGGAGTGCCCATATTCTCCCCCGAGGTATTACTCGATTCCTGGATTCTACTGGCATCAGATTCCTTTCACAAGTTGCAGACCCAGATAATACATCGATTTTTAGACAATTTTGGAAATCGACATAACTATTGATGATCTTGGAATAGTGGGAAAATCCTAGGCCAGATTCCTCAATGCACTCACAGAGTCTCATGTTAGGATCACTAATAGAAAGGATGAACTGAATTGGGCTATATCTTGTCATAGGAGATACACTTCCAAGGAAGGTTACCTATTGATCTATTCATAACATGAGCCAAAACTCAAGGATTGGTGGTGGTGCTTAATATGGAAACTCAAAGCTCCTGCTATAGAGAAATTATTTATGTGGTCTCCAATAAAAAACAAGATAGTTACCAAGGATAACCTTCATAAATGATCATTTCAGGGTCCCTCTCGATGTTGTTTATGCAAGAACACATATGAAACTATTGACCATATATTTTTATTATGCCTTATTATTCAACTCATATGGAATCAAATATATCAATATTTAGCTTCTAACATTAGGTAGTAGGGCATTTCTATCCTGGATGCATGGAATACTTAGTTGCAGAATGCCCGATATCCTAGGGCATTTGGTTAAGTAGGAACAAGTCTATTATATTTCAAGATAATGGCCTATATTGGAATTGCTCTTGTTCACACATTGAGGCACTTTACAACATGATCCTGAAATAAGAGCAACCACGTCGTACAAGTAATATATTCCCTGAAGCCATTAACAAATTGATTCCCTGGGTTTATTTTGATGGATTCACACAAAATGCCAGATGTGGTGGAGGTGCTATTTTGTATCTCTCTGAGGACCATTATTATAAACTTAAGATTGGTTACAGCAAGGGCACTAATAACTTTTCTGAACTCAATAGTCTTAGACTTCTCCTCATCTTTTCACCTGAAAAAAAATGTCATTGACTTCATATATTTGGAGATTCCAAACCTATTATCAATTGGTTCAATATTCAATCATAATGTCACATGCACAGACTCATAGGAATTTTGGGCGAGATTATCAATTTTAAGGCACAAGTTGGCTTATTACATGTCATCATATTTTTAGGGAGAGGAACCAAAATTTTTAGAGTCTTTCGAAGGAAACCTCACAGCTACCATGTGGTCAATGGGTTATCTAGGAACAACAAGGAAAAAATGTTAATCAATTTTATCACATGCCTTTTATAGAGAAACAACACCTTAGAGATGAAACAACATGATATATATTAGCTATTTTGACATACTCCTTTTTATCGCTACTTATATTGCCCAACAAAATTTCTTTCTGCACATACTATGTCCATTTTTGTTACTTTATATGATCTGTCATGTTATGTATTTATGTGACAACATACACTACACTATTTCAATATACTATTTAATGAAGACTACTATTTTTTCCTTGGAAAAAAGAATTATTTGATGAAATTATTAAAATATAATAGATAATAATGTAGTTTTATGTCAAATATGTATATGCATTAAAAATATTTATGTTATGATACATGTTAGATTATTATCATTTTAAAAAAATAATTAAATTATAAGTTTATTTTAAATTATTAATATTCTTAATTATAAAAAGAATTAATACATAAGTTAAATATATACTCATTAAAAAATAAAAATATATAACAATATTATTTATAAACATTTTATCTTGTAAATATAATTTCTCGTAATATCATGAATTAATATTATAATTTACTAATATCATATGTTAAAACACCATAAATCACATTTATATATATATTTTTTAAATTAATCAATGTAATTAAAAAATAAAAATTACAACGAACTTTTTAATTTATAATTATTATTTAAAATATTTTAAGATATTTAATACACATTAAATTCTTATAAACAATTTCGCTACATGGGGGCCATAGTTTTATTTGATTATAAACAATTTCGCACTAAAGGCTATTCGATAAACAATTTCATAGACCCGGGTTTAACAATGGAGGAGGATGAGGAATTTAGAAAGCGCTTCTATTCTAAAAACAACATTCACCATGTGTCGTTTCAGATAGACCTGCCTCTGCGCCATAATTCTCCATACCTGCACCCACGCTTTCAATAATCACACGTTTCGATTGACCAATTATTAATTATGGCTACGCCATTCCTTCACACTCTACATATCAAATCATAGTAGGTTGAACTTTCCTCGTCTTCTTCCTCTGTGTTCACCGGCATTCTGCTCTGAGAGCATAGTTGCATCATCATTCAGGAGATAGATTGTTCTTTTATCTAACTTTTGTATTTTGCTACAATAAATTTTAACAAAGACTTTAAGACTTTGTTGATTAGAATATCCCAAAAACTATATACCAAAAAACCTATATACCAAAACATTTGCATACCTCTTTTCCTACTATCTTTAAAAGCCTCACATTTTAAAATAAAAGTATATATATATAGATAGATATATATAATTCTTTTATTATATATATATATATATATATATATATATATATATATATATACCTGCCCCTTCTTTTCTCATCTCATCTGCGAATCGTTAAACTATTGCGACGGTCTAAAGACCATTCTGTGCATTTTCTTCAAATGTGATCAGAAAAATAGACAACCCCACCACAAAGAGGTGGAAAGAAATAACGTCCCCTATAAGTTTAATGAATCAGAATACGACGAGGCAAGGAAAGAGGAGAAGCATCTTAAGCGTATGGAACATTTGGAGAAATGGGAGCAGCCGCTGCCGGAGCGTTTGCATTGGTACTGCATATATCTTTTTATTCATTAATTATAAAGTTTCAGATACATATATCTATATGTCGAGTAAAGCATATTTTTCTTCCTCCGCGAGAACTCATGGAATATATATATTTTTTATTGTTTCTTGTATTTTGTACGGTCTTCATAAACTACAATACGCACAAAACCAGAAAACCAGAACGATGGAAATTTTCTATGTTTCTTATAACATAAGGAAGTGAATCTGCATATTAATGTAATTTTACATGTGTGCAGCATGAGAAGCACCGAGTAAAGAAGGATCCAAACCGGCATTGTAACACATTGATTTATTTCTTTATTATGGTTATTTTATTTTAAAACATTGGAATTATTAAAAGGATATGATTATTTGTCAGTAAGACTGAAAATTTTATTTTTTTGAAAAATAAATAAATAATATGAGTGATTATAACTGAATAATAAAAAGAATTTTCAAAAACCATAATAAAAAGGGAAAAGTAATGTCTTAAGTGAATAGTACAAAAATAAATAGAAAATTCTAAGAAGGAGAAGGGTTCTGCATAAAAATAATAGACGAGTTGCAATTATGCCATATTGCAAATAGAGCAGTCCATAGGTGGTGGGAGCCCGTGGAGCTCTAAGAACCCAAGAGAAGTATAAGCTCGAAAACAGTTATGAGGCTTAACTTGATAAATTTTCACGGGGAGAAGAGGATGCCATTGCCTCTCTCAGGTTTAGAGGAAATGTAAGTATTTACTTCTGTTAAAGATTCTTTGTGAAATTGGAAATGTAAGTATGGGACATACTTAGAGTTAAAGATGACAATATATGGAAATAGTTGAGAAATATTTAATTCCTACATGTCTATGGTTATAATTCTCCATTTGAGGAGTTTGTTCCTACATAATAGGAACTAGCTAGAATATAGTTTCTCTTAGTTTAGTGTGTGGTTGAGAGAATCTCTCAACCACATTACTGTACGTCCAAGATATAATTCCTATCTTGAGACTATTGCTTGTATAAATATGTGTGTAACTTCTTTGATTGAGATATATAATTTGATTAGAGTTTGCAGTGTGTTATTTTATCTTGTTATTAGAACGTGGGCCTCAGCCTTCGTGGACTGAGGGAAAATAGGAAATAAGAAAGTTTTGTTTTTAATTTATTTTTTGAATTTGTCCATCTGAAGAGTGATGCCTCCCTGAGGAGCACTGTGTGAGGAGCGACTTGCAGCAAATTGAAGACTGTGGGAGCTGCGGTTCAGAGGTGTGGTGTGGCCGCTGCGTTTCGAAGGAGGCGTGCTAGCTGTTTTTTTCATGAATTTGCTACACGGATCAGATTGGATTTATTTTTTTTGTGGAGATCTGTGGATGTTCTGCTGAGTGGATTGGTTTTGGCATGTAGCACACCTTACAATTGCTGCGTGGAGAACTTTTATAAGGATCCTGTACTTTTTGCGGTTCAGAAAACAATTGAAGTGGATGCCGACTGATCTGTGGCTCGACTAGAAGATCGGAGATCTTGTTTGCTTCTTCCATCTGCGTGCTGGATTGGTAGCAACTCGACTACTCGACTCAGAGTTCGAAAAGGCGCACCCTCCCCTCTTGGATGGTTTCAAGATCTTGATAATATAGCGTTCATTGCTCGAGGTATTGATCCCTACAAATACCTCGCTGTATTTTCCTCTGCCTATCTTGCGGACTACTTCATAATCATCCTGATTTGCGAGCTACTCGTAATCCCAATACTCTTTGGGGCGAAGCACGTTGATATTAGCATATATGTGGGCATTGGAACGATTCATAGAATCACTGCACTATTATTCCATAGTTTTGGTTCACTAGAGGCGCGCAGGTTGCAGGCCCAGAGCGAAGAGAAGGTGATGTGCAAATCCATTGCAAAGGACGCTGATCTGACCATAGGAGGTCGTCTCCACAGATTCGGGGGAGTCTGCGGTTGTGTGCTGCGATTTGGGTCAGATCTCTTCCCTTCTTCCCTGCAACAACCATATCGGCCCTGAATGTATTGATGCATGTTCCATTGTTCCATAGCGTAGATCGTGGATTCTCATGGGAATACCAATCAGCTTCGATTGAAGCAGCTCGTGTGGTGAGCGTGAATGCATGAGAAGTTGAAGGATGCGTGTGTTGCCAGCCATTATGTGTTTATGAACTTTATTATGGGCCTGGTACTTGGTATTTCCTATGTGGTGGTGCTTTGTACCGTGGATTAAGTCTATCTGCAAAAGGATGAAGGGCAGGGGCAGATGACATGGAGGCAGCAGACCGGCTTTGCTTTTTAAATGACAGCTATTATAAAGATGTTCTCTGTGAACATGGACATTTTTTGGCAATTGCTAACAGGGTTGATCGTATCCACAAAAATCCATGGATTGGATTTCAGTCCTGGCGTGCCACTCGAAGAAAGGTTTCCTTGTCAACTGAAGCTGAGAGAGTTCTTGCGGATGTAGTACAAGCAGGGAATAATGGAGATGCGTTCTAATTTTGGGCTGGAATGGATAAATATACTAGGAGTGGCATTGTAGCAAAGCGAGATCAACATTATAATGACTTTTGGTCATTTTGTGATATAATAAATGCTAGGAAGTGCAGGGTTGTATTTGAGAATGCATTCAGGCAAATGTATAATCTACCATCAAATCTGACTGTACTTCCACATATGCCTATTGATGGAGATTCTTGGTCAGTCCTCAACAACTGGGTCATGTCAATGCCTTCTTTTCTGGAGTTTGTAATGTTTTCAAGAATGTTTATTGATGCTCTCGATGCTCAACATTATGACAAGCATCATGCTAATGGCACATGTGCTTTAGGATCTTCAAAGACAGATCGATTTGTGTTTTCTTGTTCTCCATCTTCATACTCATTGGGTTATCGCTGGTGGTGGTTTTACACAACTGGGGTGGAGGTCTCACCACTTTTCTCTTATGTGGGAGAAAATTTGGAAGATGTTTGCCGAGGCCAGACTTTCCATGCTCCATGTGAGCTCACAGGTTAGAATCGATTGGTTTCAGTGGTAGAGGTATTTAAATTGCGTGAACTATGAAGGTGTTGAAGCATGTTATATTTGTATGTTGGGAGAGTACCATCGTCAAGCACTGATGTTCAATTTTGTTGTCGAAATTTGGCATGATGTCATAATATGTTTTTAAGAGTGGTCATGTGAGTAATGTAAATCTGGTTAAATTAAATGTTGTGACATTTAGTTTGGGCAACTATTGTCATGAGTGTGAGTATTTTTTGGAATTTCCCATTCCAACAATAGAAAAATTTATTTGTAGGAATGTTCTACTACCAGATACGATGAAGACATGACAATGAAAATGGCATCAAAGAGTAGTGGCTGGAGCGGCATGATGATCGCGTTTGTGTGTGCCTGGTGTGATCAGGGGAGTAGATTGCGATGGAAAGTAGTGAACATGAGGAAGCATGCTTGAAAGCAGTTACCAAGCCTTGATACAGTGAACAGGGGAAGTGGCATTATGTTGCGATGCCAGGGAATTGGATACTGAAACACGACGGAGGATTGGACCGTGGAGTCCTGGATTAATGTTCTTGAAGGGAAAATTGTGTTCTCTTCGTGTGGCTATAAGTGCCTATGTTCCGGTTTCTTTATTAGTGGACCCCTCACAGGTATCGTTGGAATGGTTACTGGTATGCTTGGGAAATAATCATTTTTGGGCAGAAAAAGAAATTAATGTGAAGAGTTCATGTTTTATTTAGTTTCTTGGAATCATGTTTAAAGATTATTAAGCCTTATTAAGCCTAGCTAACTCAATGTAGGTAAAGTTATTTTGTTAGAATTAGCTACTCTAACAAATGACAGGTGAAACGTGGAGTTCCAAGAATTTATTTGAACAAACAAGGATGCCCAAGATGTGAACTATGAAAAGATGAGGTAAAGGAGCAGCAACAACGTTTATGGTGGACAAAAAAGTAGATGTTTGTTTGAGTTAATGTGGTTTGTGGAATAGACTCCCTAGCATGTTATAAGCAAGTCTAGTTGGTTGTTGTAATGGTCATTATGTGTACCCAGAAACTCCAAAATGTTGAAGTATGGAATGTAAGCCTTGTGAAGGCATTTGAAAGTTCATGGTGATCTTAAAACCACTTTGTAATGGTTTGTGGTGAGCCAAAAACCACACATATAATGCCTTTGTGGCTAGTTGGTGGTGAGCCAGAAACCACCTATAGAGCCTTTGTGGCTGGATCACCTTTGTGGCTAAAAGTGCCTTTGTGGCCACGTGTACATGAGAGCTTTGTGCTCGGTAGAGCGAAGTGGACTGCAAGATCGCACGGCTCACGGTCTCGGATGATTGATTAATCTATGAGCGAGAGGGAGTTGGCATGCTTTCTTTGCGATAGTTGCACTGAGAAGCGCAATTGGCGTGAGCGTTCGGTACATACTGCGCCAAGCCGGCAAATCAATCGGGATTGGCGCGGAAAGTACACTGATAAACCCACGTGAAGATTTTACCTTGCCAATCTCGGTGCGGATTTTGTTTTTTTGGGAAGACGCCACCTCACCTTTGAAGTGGAAGATCCGCGGGAATCCTCACCTTCGTTGGAAGATACGCGGGAGTTGCGGATCGGAAGTTGCGGATCTGTGCAGGAAGGCGATTGTGTTTTGGAGATTCTCGCACATTAAATTCGCCGATGGTGGTGGATTTGTAGGTACATATATGCGAGGATAATGGTCGGCAGAATCATGTATGCGAAGGACATCCTACAGGACTAGCGGTTGCGGTGGATTTGGTACCATGCATTCCGGTGGATGGTTGCTCTTTTATATGGACGTCAACATAATATTCTTTGTTATGTTTGACCACAATCGGGACTTTGTGAATTAACATCATGAAAAGTAGTCATTAAGAAAGTTGAGAAATATTTAATTCCTACTTGTCTATGGTTGTAATTCTCCATTTGAGGAGTTTGTTCCTACATAATAGGAAGTAGCTAGAATATAGTTTCTCTTAGTTTAGTGTGTGGTTGAGAGAATCTCTCAACCACATTCTTACTATGCGTCCAAGATAGAATTCCTATCTTTCGAGACTATTTCGCTTTGTATAAATATGTGTGTAACATCTTTGATTGAGATTTAGAATTTGATTAGAGTTTGCGAGTGTGTTATTTTATACGAAATGACAATATAAAGAATACAATATCTTGGTCTCCATGCATAAATGTGTAATAAGAAAAGAAAAAAAGAGAATCTATACCTAATACCAAAACAGATATCTGTGAAATCCATAAAAATAAACATTTCTACTGTATGAATGATATGGGTGGAAATTATTAGTATTTTATCGCAAAGTATATATAAATTCTCTTTTTTTGACGAATAGGAAAATTTAGAGACAACAAAAACATTTACGAAAAAACATCATATTTAGTTTTAAACCCGCGTAAATAGGAAAAACACATCAAAGACGGAGGTCAAGAGTTTAGGACGGGAACCACGACCCATGGGGTATCAGCGCTTTAGACCAAAGTCTCCTGGTTATTGTCATAAGAATATACATAGGATTCATAGTACGAAAAACTTGAACACTACGCCTCTTATTAAAATATGGAGGATATACAGGTCTACGAATATAGTTTCTCATATATCGAAAAACTAAGACAACTATACAAAGCTTTCACGCTGATGATAGATGGGAATAATACCAGATGCTCATTTAAAAGAAAGTCGAGAGGCCTTAATATAAATAAGTGCTCGAAATGATAACATGTATAGTTAAATCTCAAAACAAACCGAAAGATTAGCGAAAACTAAAATCTTGTAAGAGCTCGTAATATTCTCAAAATAGAGGACAACGTCTCGAGATGAGAAATATGAATTTAATATAGATGATATTAAAAATAATCAAATTTGTAACATGTAGGTTATAGTCCGGGTATAACGATAGAAGAGCGAAACAAGGAAAGGGTTTCTTCCTTGCTGAAACTCCGTTAAACCATGATGGAAAAGAGTAAGCTCAAAGGTTAAATGAAATTCTTACAGGTAAAAATCGTAAAACGAGGAAACTAAAGCAAGCTCTCACGGCATAGAGGCAAAGGAAGTCGATATTTGCCTTCAACAAACGGGGAGACTTCAATGTCGGAAGCCGAGCGAGAGGTTGAGATTCATTGTTAGCGAGCGCCAAAGAGAAGCGAAAAGGGCAATCATAACCCAAAAAACCCTAAAAAAACAAGGGGAGGTTAAAATTTGGGAAAACACTCAGCAAGAATGGAGACATACATGTAAACCCTTTAAATGAAATCAAGTTTAAAATATGCATGTATTAAACAAAATATGAATAAGTATGAGGAGTCGAAGGCTTGACATAGAGTGTTGCTGATAGTGTAACATCATCCTGCTAGAAGTAGGAGCAATACCCAGTGAGAAAAGATCCAAGAATTAAACGTAATAAAGGTAGCAAATAAACAAAGAATATTATACCTTGGAAAAACTTCATGTCTCATGATTTCTTTCTCTAACGAGAATATTCAAGAGGCCCGAGAAAAGATTTTACCTCCATGGAGAAAAAATCATTTTTTGCAAAGCTGCGGACCTCACCTTTGGGCGGCAACGACTGAAAGGATGCAAGGAACGAGGATAGGGGGTAGTTACCCTAACTCCCCTAGTCTACATTTGGACCATAGATCCGCTAGGGTTAAATCCAACGAATCAAAACGAGGGACATGTATACACCAATGTACCGTCGACAATTCCCAAGAAATAAATTGTATACAAATATATTCCGAAAATCATGTAAGAGTAAATGATTAATTACGAGATATCAATGATGGAAAGAGAATTCAATTCTAAGTATAGTATTTAATACAAATCCAACTCCAATCATGATACGAAAGAACTATACATGGGTACTTTTATTATTGGCGGTGAATTTACAAGATATGAATCAATGAATCATGTATGCCGGTTTAATGAACTCCAATTGTGATATGAAAGAACTATACATGAGTACCTTTATTATTCACACCCAGATTTACAAGATATGAATCAATGAATCACGTATGCCGGGTTTTAATGAACTTCGGTTATACAATGCCATATGCTTATAATCGGAGTTAGCATTATAATCCTTTCTTTTTATTTAAATTGTATAAACGTTTAATGATGCATTTAGAATAGTTATGGTATAACAAGGTTATGTGTGTATAGACACGCATAGAGGCATAGGATACATGAGAATATTCGGGCACGATTAGGTTGGAGCGAGAGGGATATGTCGTCCACAAAGATCACAAGACGGAGAAGTCTAAGAAGAAAGAAAAAGAAGCTCATTGAAAAGCACTACCATCATCTATTTTAGATATTAGCTACCCCACACATCATCTATTCATTTAAAATAATTATTTTTTTCATGTCATTTTGTTGGAGGGTTAGTAGGATAATCTAAATAAACATTGTATGATGTAACACCCAACTTAATTTCTTC
Organism: Pinus albicaulis; assembly: GCA_034641835.2. Classification (NCBI taxonomy): domain Eukaryota; kingdom Viridiplantae; phylum Streptophyta; class Pinopsida; order Pinales; family Pinaceae; genus Pinus; species Pinus albicaulis. Next base: position 778,580,680 of record CM076572.1, read on the forward strand.
ATTTTTATTTTAAATTTTTATGAAAATTACATTTGAATTAAAGTGGTTGATGAACCTGAGTTATTTTTTATGAATAAATACTTACATTTATAATTTCCATAATTAGTTGGTAAATAATTCCAAGATTTTCAGAGTAGTTACCTTCTTCTTTGAGGATAAAAAGGAAATCTCAAGGGATGAGAAGAGTTCGATCAAAAGTGAAAAGAAAGAAACAACAAAACACTACGGGAGTGGTTGAAAGTTGGTTGATAACAAGTGAAACTATGAAACTTGAACCGAGAGAAGAAAGCTGAAAGGAGTTGAGGGCTATCTCCAAGAAAATATTGTGCTAACTTCTCCTCGCGGTGAGGAGCACGGAGTTTAGGAAGTGATCGCCTCACTCATGGTTAGGTGGATTAACCAATGGAATGAAATTTCATATAAGTTTTGTAGATTATGTGATAACTCTACGACAAGTTGTGTTTTTATAGTACTCTTTTGAATTGTGAAAGATTATATCGAAGTTTTCGTATTACGGAATATCATGTAAGAAAGAAATTAGTTTTTTAAAAGAATGACACATTACTTTGTTTTATCTTGTTCTAGTATCGTGGCAGGAGAAGGGTATTGTGGATAGATTAAAGGTGAATGAATAGAGATCATTTAATAGAGAAAAATTCAGTGTATAATGTGAACGAGAGAATACCCTTAAACAAACATATCTGCCATCAAGGACTTGTCTATGGGCGAGATCTGAGTATCGAAAAAATGTTTATCTAAGCACCAACCTATATACAATGTACCCAATGAGAAAGTCTGTGGGGGAAGAAATGAAACCCGAGTGAATAAACGGGTTATTTCAGACCAAAACAAAGTCGGGCGAGGCCAATAAGGACAATGATCTTGGCAAGAATAGAACATAATAGAAAACACGATTTCTCGCATACGAAGTCTTGCAGGGAAATGGAAAAGAATAATTCATAGAATACCCATGAAATTAATACATATTTGAGAATTAACCATGCAAGAAAACTATTAGCATTTAGTACTAAGACAACCATGAGCCGAGAGGTTTAAACCCTAACATGATGGTACAGGTAAGGTTTTACATCCTCGGGCCTTAGGTAAAACCATAAGGCGGGGGGCGAATGTAAATGAAGGGTTCATATATATATATATATATATATATATATATATATATATATATATATATATATATATATATATATATATATAGATTCATATTTTTGATCATATGTGGGCTCATTTAAATTACTTTGTTAATTTATAAAGTAGTTCTCCTTCGTTTTGGGCTTCATATATATATATATATATATATATATATATATATATGAAGCCCAAAACGAAGGAGAACAAACACCATTGCAAATTAACAAAGTATTTAAAATGAGCCCCGTATGATAGAGCGAAAAATATGAATCATAGAAGTAGCCTAACTAAAAAACACATCTGCAAATTTACAACATAAAACATTCATAAAATAGCAATATTATTATCAAATTGATTACGCACATGGTAGTGTATGGTTCCATGAAATTTACATAAAAAGCTAAGACAAATATTTATATGCAAGAGTTCATATAAAAGAAAAAAAGAATTTTTGTTACATGAGTAATAGAAAAACCCTCTTTCACAAGTTTGTATTTATCATTATATATGGTTAAAAGACCTTAACACAATACATTAGAAATCCAACGATAAATCATGTACACGCTAGTAGGCAAACAAAGCTACCCAAATGAAAATAAAACATGAACTCTTGTTGCGTGGTAGCCTTAGGATTATTAACCCTATTTCCTCATACATCAAAATTGAAGATGTAGTTGTAGAAATCATATTTCCACAATTGAGGAACCAACAGGGATACGTGCAACGAATATTGGCCACTTAACGATAGCTTATGAGAAAACTGTATGTGCACTGAAATATCGGAGTTGTTAGAAGTTAGCGAAGCAATAACCCAGTAAATTGAAGCTAAAGACTGAGCGTTGTGAGAAAGGATTACCTGCACAATGACATTAAACGAGTTAGTAAATTTTCAGACAGTAATTGATTGAAACCATGAAAATGACAAACTTTGAAGGTCATTACTACCTGGTAAAGAGAAGAAAGAGTTCACTAGTAACCTTGCCTGTAATAGAACAAAAGAGGATGAAATTTTATACATAATGCAATAGTTGGAATGCTAACGAGTTTTCAAAACAAGAAGGAAATTGAGAGAATGTGCACATTACCTTAGTTGTAGGTGCTCAAGAAGAGGTGCGTGCAAGAAAGGAGGTAGAAAAACTTGGTCGTGCACCAAAAGATGATGGAAGAAATAGGCACAGTTGCATGGAGGCTGACATCAGCACAGGAGCCATGCCCCTTCCCGGAGGAAGGTTGTAGAGCGGAAGACCACCGAGAGATGTACACCAAATGACCAACAATGAAAGGAATTAAGGGTACGATTTGCTAACCTAGCCACCTGAAGTCATTTCGGCGGTACAATCCAGATTCATCAACGGTGGAAAAGAGCTCAATTGTTAATCAACCAAAAGACAAGCCATTGTTAAGCCCACCAAGTACGTGCATCCATACATGAAATTCATTTCCAAGTTAATGATGGCAACATGGAATTGAACGGAGAATCATAACTCTAGTTGTAGCAACTTAATAATAGGGATCATTTTCCATGTTATATGGGTTAGACACATGAATACAAGCTAACCTATAAGATTTCAATTATATGACATTTCCATAAAAATAGGACTATAATGATAAGGGTAAAATTGTCGAAATGTTACTTTCAACTGTCCCTATGCAGAGCCGCTTTCCATTTTTAATCTCCATTTTTTGTCCTCCAGTCGCTTGCCCAATTCAGTGAAGAGTCAATTTTGTTGTTTCGGCACTAGTCTCTGTATTTGGAAGGCATAATTTTTAAGCACTTCAACCACATTCCCTAGTACATCTTCTAGTGTTCCAAAATCATCTATAAGTACCTTAACCTCATCACCAAGCACCTCATATTTACCTCCCAGCCCAGCTATAATCTTAGCCATGGCGACTGGGATATGATCCTTTGGTTCTATCGATTCAATTACTTAACATGCCCCAAGATTATCAAGGCAATATCCCTCAATTTGATGGAACTAGTCAATACACTGCACAACATGTTAACAAAATGACTCATTACTTTGAATTGCATGAAATTGATGAATCCGATGTCAAAATAAGACTGTTTTTCCCAAACTTTAGCTGGAGAAGTAAAGAAATGGTTTAAATATTTACCCTGCCAATCATGTTGTCGATTTAGAAGCCTTCCATAGATTATTTGTTAGTAGATGGGAGAAAAAGAAGAATCCTTTACAAATTTTGTCTGAATATGAGCACATAAAAGGAGGACCTAATGAGTCGAGTTTAGGGCTATTGTACTATATTCAATAGTATCTATAATGCTATTCTGACGAAACATTAAACCCCCACCAAGTCTATCTTTACTCAAATTTCCCGATGGTTTTGATATGGATATGTCATACCAAGCTGAGGGAAAGGAACCTAGAAACACTAGAACAAATGAAAAAACATTTCATGTTTAGTGTAGAAGCCAATTTGTTAGCTAAGAGAGAAAGAATGAGAAATGAAATAAGGGTAACAATAAAAGATGAAACATCTACATCAGATAGTAAAATAGATAGCTTAGCAAAATCGATGGAGAAAATGATGGATAGACTAGAAATTATGGAAAGGAAACCACATTGGGATAATCAACAACAAGGTCCTCAAATAAGAAATCCCAACTTTAGAAAAAAACACCAACACTAGTAAATCTAGAGAATCGGCACCGATAAAACAATAAGACCACCTTTCGAAGAGAACTATGCTTTGAAATTTCTCATCAAAATGAAGATAATGAAGACACTGAGATTAACTTAATGGGAATTAATGATGATAAAACTATTTTTCTTACACAAGAAGAACAAGAATTCTATGAATTACAATAGTTACAGATTAGAATCTGGAGAGTCTTTTGATTATAAGCAAGGTTATGAGTTTTCCATTAATGAAGTTCACAAGAAATATAACCTTAGGAGTAAGAAAAAAGGTAGAAGACACTGCTAAGAAATCTACCCAAACTAAGACAAGGAAAATAGTAGAAGCTCCTACAACCAAAGTACTTCAAATTATCCCTTAGGAAAACCCAAACAAAACTCTAGTTCAAATCGAGAAAAAATTCAAGTCCTAATCTAGAAAATTTATATTCCAAAAAATAACACCCAATCCTAAAATTGTAGAACATTGCAGAATCTGTTGTTCAAACATCGATTGATCCTCAAAAAATATACTATTTGCTAAAACAACAACCTATGCTAAAACTACACATGATGATAAAACAAAAGCTGATCCTAAAAAATTTTACTGTTGTTCAAACTTTATTCTAAATCATCTACTGCCGATCCAAAATCAAGCGATCCCTGAAACTTCAAAAGATTACTGCTAAAAATTCCATAGCAACTCAAACTGTCCCACTGATAATAAGATTGAAAATATTAAAACAATGGAAACACAAACGGAAAAAACCAATCGTAGGTAAAGAAGAAAAAAACACTAAAACTATAGTTACTAAAGAAGAAATCATTCAGTTAGGAAAAACACAAGCACAATTCAGCATCCAAACTAAAATTGCCAAACTGGAAATACCAATTCCTTTAACAAAATTGGTAAAACATGATTTATACAATTCACAGATCACTGAAACCTTAAACATTAGTGAAGGAGAAGAGTCTGTAAATCTAAGTGATGATAAACCAAAACTACTTTTGGCCCAGAGGTCAATGGAAAACATCAAGAAGGTGGTGTTCCTCCTTTCTACATTAGCTTGAGTATATATGATCAAATCCTACACAATGATATGCTAGATTCAGGAGCATCCCACAATTTAATTCTAGAAGCTATTATTGAAACTTTGAATTTAGATGTTACTAGACCATACAAAGATCTCTTCTCTTTTGACTCTAGTAAAGTGAAATGTCTTGGCTTAATAAAATATTTGAGTCACTTTAGTCCAATACTTAGGAAAAAGGATAGTAATGGATATTGTAGTAGCTGATATCCCTCCTAAGTATGGAATGTTGTTATGTCACTCATGGGGAGCAAAACTGCAAGGATATGTACAATTAGACATGTGTCTTATACAACTATTTCAGTATTTTGTCAACCTAAGAAACTTTACAGAGAGACTCTAATTAAGTGCATTGTATATAGTACATAAAAAACCTCGGAATTATCCCATTTAGACCGTACATTTCGATATGGATTCCTTCATTTTGTGTAATTCAGATTTTGGCATAAATAAAAACAAAACTTTAAAACGAGAAAAATAAGGAAGTTGACAATGACAACATATTTCATGAATCAATGTGGCACTTATACTTTCATGGCTCAGTGAACAAATTAGGAGCAGGAGTTTGAATTCATAACATGGAAAACAATCATTCAGAAGGTCATGCCTTTAGATTAAAATTTATATGTACAAAGAACATGGCAGAGTACGAAGTTTTGATTTTAGGACTACAGATTGTTAGAAATTTAGGAGGAAAAATATTTTCTATCATGGGAGACTCTAACTTAATTGTAAAACAAATTAGAGAAGAATATTCTAAGTATAAACCTATATTAAGTAAATACAGAGAAACATTTTTAGATATGATTAAAGAATTGCTTGAATGTGACTTTCCTATAATTCCTAGAAAATAGAACATACGAGCACATAGTTTAGCAACTTTTTCTAGTACCTACAATCTGCCTTTTCAAAGTCAAATCACCAATATACAACAGAAGTAAGACACATGCCTACTATACTAGACAACTTAAAATATTTGAAATTTTTTTACATAGGATACTCAAATCTATCACTTTATGAATGCTTTCGAGGGAGAATTATAGAATTGTAACATAGATACAGCATTGTACAGTAGATGATAAAATAGATAGTGAGATAGATGTAAATAATTTATATTTCACTGAACCCAATAAATTCAGTCAAGTATAAATAGATAAATTAGAAAAGGTAGAAATAGAAGAAATAGGAGATGATGATTCTAACATTTTAAACCTTAATAATAACCTTTTACCTAAGGGATTAGCCCCATTAGAAGATCTTTTTGATTCAAATGATGTTGAACAAAAAACCAAATATGGAACCATTAAGATCAGACATAGAAGAAGGCAATATAGGAATAGAACAAAGGCCTAAGCTCAGCAAATTTCCAAATCACAACTTGAAGAAGAAAAACTGAAATACATAGCTTTGTTTAAGGAATTTCAGGATGTATTTGCATGGAGTTATGAAGACCTAAAATCTTATGACACTAGCATAATACAACACAAAATACCTAACAAAGAAGATCAGAAACCATTCAAATAGAAGCTTAGAAGAATCAATCCAGTTCTTATGCCTTTGATTGAAAAAGAGGTAAAAAGGTTGTATGAAGCACATATCATTGCACCTATAAGATATTCTGATTGGGTTTCAAACTTACTTCCCACTAGGAAGAAAACAGGGGAAATGAGACTTTGCGTTGATTTCCGGAACTTAAATAAGGTGTCCCTAAAAGATAACTACCCTCTCCCCAAGATGGATCATAATTTACAAAGGTCGGTTGCTTCATCCAATATTTCATTACTTGATGGATTCTCTAGGTATAATCAAATCTTAGTTTAGCCAGAAGACCAACCAAAGAAAACATTTACTACTCCATGGGGTACTTTCATGTATTTGAAAATGCCTTTTGGATTAATGAATGCAGGAGCTAATTTCCAGAGAGATATGGATATAGCTTTTGGCAAAGAAATTCATGCTTTTATTGTAATTTATCTAGATGATATAACCGTATTTTCAAAAACTGACAATGGACATCGAGATCATCTGAGACAAGTGTTTATTAAATTCAGAAAGTTTGGTATTTCTTTGAATCCTAAAAAGACTCTCTTTGGACTTGAAGAAGGTAAACTATTAGGACATATAATCTCAAAAGAAGGAATTAGGATAGACACAACTAGAATCGAGGCCATTTTGAATATAAGTCATCATAGAAATATTAAGGAATTGTAGGCTTTCTTAGGTAAGATCAATTTTCTTAGAAGATCCATTTCAAACTTAACATAAATAATTGGAGAACTAAATAACATGTTAAATAAATACTCAAAACTTAAATGGATAGTATAGGCCAAACAATCATTTGAATCAATCAAACAAGCCCTTACAAGAACACTTGTCCTAATAAGTCTTGATTTCCAAAAAATATTTTATTATTTTTTTCTTTTGCTTCGATAACATACTATTGTCGCAATCTTATGTAGAAGAATGCTCAGGGTTATAAACAACCCATTTTTTTTCTTCAGAAAATCACTAAGAGATGCCACATTGAAGTATAACATAATGGAAAAACAAGCACTGGCTTTAGTGAAGGCAATTAAATACTTTAGAGTGTACATCTTATATTCACATATCATTGCTTATGTTCTAAATTCAATAGTAAAGGACATTCTGACTTAGAATGGGCTCGATGGAAAAAAGGGCAAATGGATTGCCACCATTTTGGAATATGACATGGAAATTAAGCCCACCAAAATCATTAAAGGCCAAGGTTTAGCCAAACTCATGGCTGAATCGAAGCTGTCTCGGCCTTAGATATAAATTTTATTGCTCGATTAGATGATCAAGAAGAGATGGTGACTCCATATATCAGTGACGCTTTCTTACATTCACCATGGTATGCAGATATCATATTTGTATTACTAAACTTACAAGCTCCTCATGGATTGTCAAGAACTAAATCTAGGTTCTTAAAGTTAAAAGCAATGAAATTTTGCATCATAGATAATGCTCTATTTTGGAAAGATCATGGTGGAATTTTATTGAATTTTTTACTTAAAGATGAAGTTGATAAAGTTATGGAAGAGTATCATGCATGTGACTGTGGAGGAAACCTTTACTGGAAATCAACTGCAGATAAAATCTTGAGGGTTTGTTTTTACTGGCCCACACCTTTTGCAAATGTAAGAAAGTATGTGACCTCCTGTCACAAATGCCAGATCTTTGAAGGGAAGAAAAAATCTATTACCTTTACCCATTCATCTCCACAGAAATGCCATTTGAGCAATGGGGTCTAGACTTCATTGGTGAAAATCACCCACCCTCCTCAGCCCAACACAAATGGATTTTGAGAGCCACAAACTATTTCACCAAGTGGATAGAAGCCATTCCTTCTAGACAAGCCACTGGTTCACGTCATAATCTCATTCCTAGAAAACAATATATTGACTAGATTTGGACGCCCTCAAAATCTCATTACTGATAATGCAGACTACTTTCAAGTCTAAGAAAATGATTTGATTTCTATAAACAAAATACCACATTAACCTTAGCCATACCACTTAATATTACCCTTAAGGTAATGGACTTGTATAATCCTCAAATAAAAGCCTTTTTAATATTATCAAGAAATTGTTAAAAGACAAAAAAAACACCTGGAACAAAAGGTTAATTAATGCCTTATGGGAAGATATACTCACCACAAATAAATCCATTGGTACATCCCCTTATCAACTTGTATATGGGATGGATGTTGTTTTTCCATCCTCTTTAGGAGTTCCAAATGACGAAGATGATCCAAGAAACTCGCAGTAGAAACCAATGATATCTAGAGAAGGATAAATTAGACCATAAACTTGTAGCAAACCAGGGAAGAAGTATATGTCAAGTCTAAAATTTTCCAAGATAAGATTAAAAATATATTTGAAAATAAAACAAAGGAATATGACTTTTACATAGGTGACAAAGTTCTTAAGTGGGATTCTAGCAGAGAAGAAAAAGTTCAAAATGGTAAATTCGATTTCCTATGGAAATTTCCCTATGTCATTTATGGTTACTGAGAGGTAACAATGCATTCTTTTTGAAGGAGTTTTGATGGATCAGATTTTCCAAGTGGACCTAAAAATGGTAGAATGTTGAAGCATTACTATTCCCCTGATTAACATTAAATCACTTTGTTTACTTTTCTCATTGTACATAACATTGCAAAGCATATATTGGATTGGATGTTTTTATTGCAAAGTTGAAGCCCGAAGATAAGGCCCTAAGCTTTGAAAGACAAAATATCATAAGTATGAATAAATCAGAGCTCGAAAACAGGTGTCCAAGGCAATCACAATAAAAGTTCAAAGGCTACCCTAGATCTTAAAGTTCTTGACATTTCACCGAGAAATGCCATCCCCATGTGGAGCCACCGTTAGGGATCCTATAATAATAGGATTCATAATTTTTGAATTGACTATGATTAGTCTTGTAATATGATACATACTTTTTCTTTCGCAAATTTTTTTCCCATATTAAAAAAATTTAAAGAGGGTAAAATTCCTAAAAGAAAAAATCAAAGGACTTAAAGAAAAATATCAAAAAGAATATAAAAAATGAACCTCAACAAAAATAGATAAAAAAATAGATCATGAAAGTGATGCAAATTCAAAATTCCCACTACTTTTTACTTTACTTTTCAAAAATAAGATTCTAGGTAGCTTGTCAAATATGCCACAATCCATGAAGGTCAAACTACTTAATCTTGAACTTTCATGCTTTAAATTTCATGCTTGATAGATAGAGAAAAAGATCTATACAAACTGTTCAATCTTGGAAGATTAGTAGTTAGGTAGAGAATAATAAGGAGCTCAACGGTTAATCCGAGCCCTTGGAAGTACTAAGGATAGAATTAGATAGTTTGTTGTTAAAAGAAAAAATAAAAAGGGTCTGCATAAGCCTAAATGCACCCAAATAAATGAAGAAAAAAATGTTAAGGTAAATGATGGGTAGGCGAAAGCAGTTTTCACAAGGCATGGATAGAAGAATTTTTCTCATTTCATATTTACTATTTTCCCTCTTAACTCATTTCCCTTGTAAAAATACTCCTTCCCCTTCATTTTAACCCTCTCCCCTTACTTCACTCTTTTTCCTTAGACAAAACCCCTTTTCATTAGTTTAAATGCAAAATTTTCCTTTGGAAAAAGTGAAATCCATTTATTAACTTCCATTTTCATTCATAATAGCTTCTAAAATACACTTACCCTAAGTTTCAAATGTAAAATAATAATATTGGGTCCCACTATAAAAATCCCACCCCCGATATGAGTTTTAACACCATCCTAAGTGTATTTTATAAATTCTCGCACTATAATATAATCCCGCATTACATTCATATTAAATCTCTTAATTAAATTTATTTTATTAATTACCTTATATATACGTAAACCCCGTATATATTAATTCCTTATTATAAAGTCCCAACCCACATTATATCGTATTATATTACCCCACCTATACATAGGTCCCACTTTCCTCTAACCCCATTGGTTTATATATTAAACAAATCCTCATATAATCTCAACCAATGTATGTGCTATAACTCATTGCATAAAACTTAAAAACATGGCCACTAGCGCTCTATCAAAATCACTGAGCAATTCCACGCTGGTTTCTGGCGAGTCGAGATCTGTCTCAGTTAGATCCCACGAAAAAGCTGTTGCAGAAGGAAGAAAAAGCCATTACCTTTTATCCTTCATCTCTGTGAAATTCCATTTCCAGCAATGGGGGTCTAGACTTCATTGGTGAAAATCACCCACCCTCCTCGGCCCAACACAAATGGATTTTGAGAGCCACAAACTATTTCACCAAGTGGATAGAAGCCATTCCTTGAACAAGCCACCCTAGTTCTACATAATCTCATTCCTAGAAAACAATATATTGACTAGATTTGGACGCCCTCAAAATCTAGATATCTGATAATGCGAGCTACTTTCAAGTCTAAGAAAATGATTTATTTCTATAACAAATACCACATTATCCTTAGCCATTCCACTTCCTATTACCCACAAGGTAATGGACTTGTATAATCCTCAAATAAAAAGCCTTGTTAATATTATCAAGAAATTGTTAAAAGACAAAAAAAACACCTGGAACAAAAGGTTAATTAATGCCTTATGGGAAGATATACTCACCACAAATAAATCCATTGGTACATCCCCTTATCAACTTGTATATGGGATGGATGTTGTTTTTCCATCGTTTTTAGGAGTTCCAGTGACGAAGATGATCCAAGAAAAGCTCGCAGGTAGAAACCAATTATATTTAGAGAAGGATAAATCAGACCATACACTTGTAGCAAACCAGGGAAGAAGTATATGTCAAGTCTAAAAATTTTCCAAGATAAGATTAAAAATATATTTGAAAGGAAAACAAAGGAATATGACTTTTACATAGGTGACAAAGTTCTGTAAGTGGGATTCTAGCGAGAGAAGAAAAAAGTTCAAAATGGTAGAAATTCGATTCCTATGGAAATTTCCCTATGTCATTTATAGTTTACTGAGAGGTAACAATGCATTCTTTTTTGAAGGAGTTTGATGGATCAGATTTTCCATAGTGGACCTAAACAAATGGTAGAATGTTGAAGCATTACTATTCCCACGATTAACATTAAATCACTTTGTTTACTTTTCTCATTGTACATAACATTGCAAAGCATATATTGGATTGGATGTTTTTTACTTGCAAAGTTGAAGCACTGAGAGATAAGGCCCTAAGCTTTGAAAGACAAAATATCATAAGTATGAATAAATCGAAAGCTCGGAAAAAGCAGTGTCCAAGGCAATCACAATAAAAGTTCAAAGGCTCACAGATCTTAAAGTTCTTGACATTTCACAGGAAATGCCATCCCCCATGTGGAGCCACCGTTAGGGTCCTATAATAATAGGATTCATAATTTTGAATTGACTATGATTAGTCTTGTAATATGTAGCATACTTTTCTTTACGCAAATTTGTTTTTCCCATATTAAAAAATTTAAAAGGGGGTAAAATTCCTAAAAGAAAAATCAAAGGACTTAAAGAAAAATATCAAAAAAGAATATAAAAAAATGAACGTCAACAAAAATAGATAAAAAAATAGATCATGAAAGTGATGCAAATTAAAATTCCACTACTTTTTACTTTACTTTTCAAAATAAGATTCTAGGTAGCTTGTCAAATATGCCACAATCCATGAAGGTCAAACTACTTAATCTTGAACTTTCATGCTTTAAATTTCATGTCGATAGATAGAGAAAAAGATCTATACAAAGCTGTTCTAATCTTGGAAGATTAGTAGTTAGAGTAGAGAATAATAAGGAGCTCAACAGAGTTTAATGTGAGCCCTTGGAAGTACTAAGGATAGAATTAGATAGTTTGTTGTTAAAAGAAAAATAAAAAAGGGTGCACAAGCCTAAATGCACCCAAATAAATGAAGAAAAAAATGTTAAGGTAAATGATGGGTAGGCAGAAAGCGAGTTTTCACAAGGCATGGATAGAGAGAAATTTTTCTCATTTCATATTTACTATTTTCCCTCTTAAACTCATTTCCCTTGTAAAAATACTCCTTCCCCTTCATTTTAACCCTCTCCCCTTACTTCACTCTTTTTCCTTAGACAAAACCCCTTTTTCATTAGTTTAAATGCAAAAATTTTCCTTTGGAAAAAGTGAAATCCATTTATTAACTTCCATTTTCATTCATAATAGCTTCTAAAATACACTTACCCTAAGTTTCAAATGTAAAATAATAATATTGGGCCCCACTATAAAAATCCCACCCCGATATTAGTTTTAACACCATCTAAGTGTATTTTATAAATTCTGCATATAATATAATCTAGCATTACATTCATATTAAATCTCTTAATTAAATTTATTTTATTAATTACCCTATATATACGTAAACCCCGTATATATTAATTCCTTATTATAAAGTCCCAACCCACATTATATCGATTATATTACCCCTCACCTATACATAGGTCCCACTTTCCTCTAACCCCATTGGTTATATATTAAACAAATCCTCATATAATCTCAACCAATGTATGTGCTATAACTCATTGCATAAAACTTAAAAACATGGCAGCGCCTATCAAAAATCCCCAACAATTCCCTACTAGTTTCTAGCCGTAGGATCTATATCGATTAGATCCGATGGCCAAAATCTCATATCGCATCCACTGATAGCCAAATATTTAACGACCACGAGGCATTGCGAAAAGAGATGTTTTCGAGCCCCACTCACCTGCTACGTGGCATCATTCGATTGTATTTCATCCTCGGAAATTATACGACATGACCACTTCAACTAATGCAAAAACCACTAAGTTGTATTTTCATGCCCGTTAAAGCGAAACTATCCCGCACATTTGAATTGACCCGCACATTTAATATTTAATCACTGTTGGTTAAAAAAAACTTATATAGCTTCCCATTTGCAAGCCTTTTCACCTTTTTTTCTTGATTGCACAAAGAGAGGATTTTACGACTTGTTTTAGAGCAAACAAATCACTATCGATCGGTTTTCAAGTTAGTTTTCAACCGAGAATTCAAGACTTTTTACTTGCAAAGTCATTGAAGAACCAATCAGAAGCATTATAAAGATCATCGAAGCCTTAGAAAAAGCCTTCAGCTACCTCAAAAGAAACTTTACATGAAATCAAAAGCTTCTTTTCTCCAGGTATTCCTAAAATACCAAGGAATTTACTTACAAAAAGGAAGTAATTAGTAATTGAACCTGTGTAGGGCACTTTGAAGACCCAAAAATAAAGCCCTGTTGCTTCACTATCCTTTTTTACTGCAGAACCTAGGCATCTTTCCACATAATTCTCGAAGCTTTGAGACTATTTTGATCACGAGATAGTAAATTGAACCAATTGAAGCATTGTAGACTAGAGGAAAATCCCCTGTTTCATATCAAACCCTTACTGTACATGTAAATATCTTTTAGAGGTGCTCCTAAAGCCTCGATATTTTTTTTCTAAAATAAAAGATAATTAATTGATAAAATTAATAAAAAATATTTGCTTCCCAAGGAATTTTATCTGTAAATCTGCATGACCTCCAATTGTAGATGTGGAACACACTCCCTTAGAAGATAGAGACTCTAAAATTTGTGATCATGTTAGCTGGGTTTAATATTCTTGAGCTCACTTTTGGAGCCATGACAAATAAATTGATCAAGCTGAGGAGATTTTCATTTGGGAATCCAATTTTCCCAAGTACATTGTCCCATAGACCTTCAGGTGTTTGAGAGGTGATTAGAATTTTCCAAACTTGTTATTTCCATGACCAAAGAGCCCTAATAACTCCAGGGAAAAGAAATCATGTTCACTATTATAGTTGATTCAATAAACCAAATGTTGTAGATTCAACCTAGGCCATATGAAACCACTTTGTCTATTGAGACCCTCATCGGGCTATATCTGAATCCGGACTTCCCCAAGAGGTTCAAGATATTCCAAACTTTCATCCTCACGATTAGTAGAAACTCCCAAAACCGAGTCATCCTTATCAACAACTATATTCTCTAAAAGAACCAAGCATATTATTAGCATGTTGTCTTTTATTCTTAGTTATTTTCTTGATGAGCATGTTGATGCTTGAGTCTTGGGTTTCTTGTCTATTTGTACCCACTGGTCGACTCTCTTGCTACCATATTCAATTTTCTTAGTACCTTGCTAGCACAATTCATGAGACAACTTGTCAAAATTCCTAAAGAAGGTGTCTTCAAGTATTCATCGGTATTGTTTCACATGTTTTTATAATTCTAGTCTAAAAATTTTTTCCATCAACCTTCAAAAGATGGATGTTGAAGGTAATCCATAGTTAGTTATCTTTTGGACTCCATTAATCGAGAAAATATTCCACACAGTTCCACCTACACGTACTTCGATTGACTCTTTCATCGATCCAATTGTCAACATGTTGAACAACAAGCAATCAGCAAGATTCGAGTGATGAGATTAAAAAGATCATGCAATTATCGGAGCACAGTAGGAAAAAATATTTGGTACCTATATCAGAACTATACAAAGATTAGGGTATATGGATCTAATATTTTTCCATATAAAGCCTCACCAAATACCTCCTAATGAGGTTATTTTTCCCTTGAGTATATCGGGGAGCAGATCCTTAATTACGATGCAATAAATTTCTTGGCGACCAAAAAGAAGACACACTTTTTAAGATTAAGAATCGGGTTGACATTTTTATTTGTGAGTAGATATCAAAGATCTAAGAATAAAAATATTTGCAAGAATTTAAGTTTAGTCGAGTTTCCAATGGTATTATGATCACTTTTGGGAGTAATAAGCAAGTTACAGAGTCAAATTTAAATTAACTCCTTATGTACATGATTCAAAGCCGGACATTAGAAAAATACTCCAATCGATGCTGAATGGTTGAGAACACTGTAAAATAGGCGGAGAAACAAGGTGATACTAGTTCCATCTTTCGAGACTCTAGCCCAAGAAGATAGGAATTCTCAAAGAGTCGGGAGAAGAAGGATCATACTCAGCACAAACTACCACTTTGAAACAAAGTTTCAAACGAATGTACGGGATGACGGACAAAATTAAATCATGTAAATGAAGAAGTGGAAACTATTGAAGTAATTGACACGATATACGGTGGTAAGGATATTTACCACCTACAGATTTACGAAGAAAATGCACCGACCTTCAACATCAAACACTCAAATGATTCAAAATAAGCATAGCATTGAAGTATCTTCATCCGAAATAAAGCAACAAAGAAAGAACAGTGACATTATGCGTAAGTACAAAGAAATAAAGATCATAAATGAAGCCTTAAAGGTCGATACATATACTCGGTATTGGAAATAGTCACCTAGTGATAAAGCAGGTTATTTACTGCACTTTTGACTACAAAACAGGAAGATACGAGATGACCTTCCTATAGCCAACAATCAAGTATCCCAAATCATCAACAGATTATAAAAGGACATCCTATGAAGTTCAAGAAAAAAGATCTTCATCCTATCAGACTGGATAGAATTTCACAAGCAAAGTCTGGTGAGATATTATATTCTACAATGACACACAAATCCATGAGTGTATATAAGCTACAAAAAACTTCTTTGGAACATCAGAGATAAGCTCAAATTAGAAAGGCATCCTCACGGGCTAAGGATAACATAATCAAATCATCGGAGGATTTGATTGTTGAAAGTAGGATATGATCCAAACAATGTCAAAGTTGTAGATAGAACTCATAAAGAAAAAGAATGCGGGACATTGTTGCATTAAATAAGCAACTAAAACTTCCTCCTACTAAACATCCACATGCTAAGGAAGTATTACAAGATGCAAGTCAAAAATATGAGATGATGAACCTCATTCTTCGAGTTAACTTCCCAAATAAAAGAAATGGAAAATGGGATGGACAAGTTAGTGTAGGATAAAAAGTGCCATATTAGAAAGAAGTCCATGTCACTTTTATTCCCGTAGTCATTACAACTATTCCTTCTACCTTAGCGAGTCATTGGCCCCTTCGGTTCAATAGCTACCTGCACTTCTTGTTACATCAACTACTACTTTGACAACATAGTCATCTGACAATAGCACAACCTACGGATAGAGCGGAAAACTAGTCAAAACAATGCAGGAAATGTCTATCGAGAAAAATGAAAATCAACGAGACTCAAAGATCAGTTGAAAAGTCTGGGTGATGACAAAAAACTAGTTGAGATTATGCACAACAATGAAGTACAGAAGACCAACGAGGTTGATAGAGAAATTGAAGAAATTAAAGAAGATTTAACACCGAAATTGAAGAAATTAGAGAAAAAATTAACAACTATGGGCCAATATCATTGAATACTGTCAATGATATTTGGCCATCAATTCGAGTTATCTATGAACAAAAATATTTAATCAAAGCGACGGGTGAGGCCATCTAAAAAAATTAAAGAATAACTTGGTAAGAAGCTAGAAGAGGCTAATGAAATCATTAACTTTCTTAATTCCAAAAATAAGCAAGAACTAGAAGAAATTGGAATTAGTGACAAGACGGATACTAATTCTTGAAGTCGAAGGTGATTTCAAAAAGGAACTTAGTGATACGAGTTGGAAGAAAAAATGTCAAAACATGGAGCTTAGCATAACTAGATTTATGATGAAGTTTGATATTTTGAGACAGAAGGCTTGCCAAATCCACTAGTTATTAATGACGAGTTGATGAAGCATGAGGATTATGATAAAAAAATTAGAGAAGTGGCAAAGGAGCAAGCTAATAATTCATCCATGTAGGGGGATTCCAACGAGGGAAAGTTCTCTACAAGAGTTTTAAGAACCTTTTTCTACCTACGAGCATGTGGTAAATCATTTATTTATCAATAAGCTACATTTTCAGTATAGAGGCAGGTATGAAATATTCGAAGGATGGTAAAAATTAAGTTACCGAAAGCGAAGCTTTGGGAAAGTGGCATTTACTACAAAGGTAAAACAATGAAACAAAGTGAGTCAAAGTTTAAAGTAAAAAACAACGGTGATAGTCAAAGAGTATCAACATTACAAGTGTATCGATTGAAAATTAGAGTTAAATTCAAAAGCAGAAAATACAAATCAAAGTGAAATATGCCGATGTAAAGGATACTAAAACTTCCTAACAAACATCTAGCATTGAGCAAGCTGATCGAGAGGAAAATCAACAAAAGATCAAAAAAAACAAAACAACACATTCAATAAAAGCGAGGGACAACTTGCATTAGTTAGATAGTTGTCTCTATCTTCTTGCATAAAGATATTTATTTTTCCTTGAATAATTCCTAAGTTTGTTTTAGGATATTTTGTAAGTGTTTTTTGTATAAATACTCCACATTTCGAAAGTATTGAGTGTGGATTGTGGATTTCTAAACATTTCTATAGATGTAATGATCTCAACCCGGAGGTTCTTTGTACCATTTTCAAGTAAGTAGACTAGATTGACTAATAAAGAGATTATATTACAGGATTCATGTGTTGGGACACTTCGGTGAAGTACTCTCCATTTTTATATGTTTTTATATCGAAGTTTCCACATACTTGCTTGTTTTCTAAATCTAAATGTATAACGGGAATATTATGTTAGAATATGTTTAAAAAACTGTCTGTCTTGAACTCGTGATGTCATTTTCATGTTTTACTATGATATCTAGATTGGGAATTCTTAATTTCTCCTAGTTTTCTGTTACCTCTGTCATTTTTCTGATTATCCGGATTTGAGAACCCTTAATTTCTCTATCATCCCGATTGAAACCATTTTCACCATCGACTTAAGGATCTGAAGTCACTCCAACGATGTCCCTATGAACACTTCCCTTTAGAACCTTGATTCTACTCGACTATCTTGATACTTTGACTCCATTAGCCCAATGGAATTTGAGACCTACATCTATCCATTTGAACTATTAATTCCACTGCCAAACCAAACCCAAAATAAAAATCCTAATCAATCCCATATAACTAGCCTAAAATCAACTTAAATCAACAAAGATAAATCATATAGAGAGAGCCCTCTACGAGCATTAGAAGGCTAGATCCTAAGGCTTAAAAAGCATGTTTTTGGTTACCTATAATATTATTTAAACCAAAAATACTAACAACACTTGAAAATTATTGGAGTGATAACGAGAGGGCACTGCGAGCAAAGGCATGGGGAATAAGCGGAGACAAAAGCTATGATAAGGAGACAACCCACACATAACGCCTTGGAGGACAAAGCTAGAAGCTCCTCCTCCATCGTAGATAGATAAGAGCCCCTAAACAATAGATCTCCACCGAGTAAAGTGATGGAACTAATATTATTCTAGTGCCATAAATAAAAGGTGTCTTTTACATTTTTGTGTGCGAATCATCGAAATTAACCTCCACAATGCCCAACAGTGTAGCAAACCTCGCCTCGCAATATTTGAACAAGCTGTAAATATAGTATACAAAAAAATATTCTTGAGTCTTCTAAGTGTTTGTGTGCAGATGCTAAATTCCTGTCCCTTACACTCGGGACTCTCAAAAGAAATTATATGCCCAAATTCTACCAGTCGAATGAAGCAAAACACTACCACACTAGAAGATGGCTGACAAACGCAATGTATCATAAACTCAGAGAAATTACTCAAGGGATCTTAATTTTTTTACTAGCAATGCGGGTGGCGCGCGAGTCGAGGAGGAAAACTTGAATAAGGCACCAGGGCGTAGAGGGAGAACAAAAAAAATTCTCTTATTTCTCTTCTCATAAATTGTTCCAACAATTGTTTGAACAACCTCTACATATGCTCTTACCAAATCATATTTCTTATATTTCTCACATGAACAATAAATAAGTATCACTATGTCAAAATACTGATATATATGTGTCACCATATCAAATAATGATGTATTTTGCATCTTGGTTTCTCATAATTGATGTATATCGTGGCCATAATGTGGGCCATATTTTGCATTTTAATTCATCTTTAATTAAATTAATATATTTCCTTTAATTACTTGTTAATTGGGAAAATTACCTAGCCATACAATTTTTCCACATATAATATCTCGGATGCATTGCTTGGGTTCTCTCGAGAAACACCTTTAATGAGATTATTACTATATTGGAATTTTTTCGATTTGAATTTTAGGATTCTATTATGTATTTTGTCAATATGTTGATATTTTTTAGTTAAGAGTTTACGGGTTTCTGTCAAACTTTACATTTTTTTAATATATTCAAATAGGTGGTATTTTATGGTCACAAACTTGGTCTCTGTTCATTAATGACCATCTCTACGGTGATAGAAGGCACAATTTTCTGAGCTTATGTAAGGGCCTATATTTTGTTAGTAAAGGAGAGGTGATTCTATGGGTTTTGAGCTAGAAACTATTAATAGGAAACCATTGCTTGGAAAAAGAATAAATCAAAGTTTCAAATAAAGCTCATTTTAAGTGGATAGCTAATATCATATATGCAACACCACTAGTTTATGTGTTTGAGATTTTTCATAGACATTTGAATTTTAGTCCTAAGGAGTGGACGAAAGGACAAGTATTACTGTTGAATGTAATTAAATATTTAAAGTGAGAAAATGAATAAAATAATTCTGTGCAGATTGACGAAAATGAGAATTATGAGATCACTTGCTAAATCCATGAGGATGGATAAAGGCAAATACTTTCCCCACAATATTTCAGAAATCCATGAAAGAATTTATTTCCAAATTAGATTTTGAGGAAAATCTAGTTTCCCCAATTATGTGGAGAGTAGTTGGGAAGAGGTAAAAAGCTAGGAAAAGCAGAAAGTAGCTTTAAAAGTCCCTAAATAGGGAATCCTAAGCAAACAGGAAGAAAAGCATCCTGATATTCTGGATGCAGAATTAGAAACAGGCTTTGGGGAGCAGTAGCTTAAATAAGCTATTCCTGAACAGATGAGAGGTTGATCTGTTCTTGGAGGGATCTCATCTCGGGGGTGAATTCTGGAGATAGACAAATTCTAAGGTTGGGTGGATTGGTCATATAATTAAGTGGTATGCACAGTTCATTTACATTTTTCTGTTATAAGGTGTAGGTATAAATTTTATGTGGTATTGAATGTGAAAGTAGTATATGTGGCATGCTATGAGTGATTATGTTCCATACATTTAACAGAATTATCAGAAGAATTAGTCTTCCAATTCCTGTACAGTTGTAGGAATCACATATATGGGATGGAATTCATCAGAATCTCTAAATCATAGCTGGTCTAAATCTGAGAATACATATTTCCCAAAGATGATTTACAGTTTAACTTTAATCTGCTTCTGTTTTTGTGAAGTAAATCTTAAGTATCGAAAAATGAAGCCTGGTACCCTTACATGCATCATAGAGTAAGGAAACTAGATACAAAGAATATTTACTTAGAATAAGCAGTGAAATAAATAAGCAAAAAACACAGAGTATATAATTGATAAAAATTCCATAGATCACTAGTGACAGGATACTGAATTCAATAAATTGGAAAACCTGAGTATGTTACAAGTATACCTATATGTTTAGTCACAGAACTAAACTCATTCCGAATTTAAACACAGATGTATATTTAATACATTGCACAGTCATCTCTACTGAAACCAAAGGCCTATGATACATAGGTGGGTACAGTACTGATTAACATTGTATGTTAGACATGAGAACCAATTATAGTTACAAAAATTCTATCCAGCAAAATTTAAATAAAAAGGTCTAACGAGATGAGTATTTAAACCTTATAAACTCATTACCATCATAGTATTTTAAAGATCTGTAGTTATACCAGTACCAAAAAGGAACGAGTGAAGTATTGCAGAAAACGGTGGTGAATATTTAAATTGTTATATTGGAAAGACAACACATTACTGGAGATTTAATTCGGCACTAGTGATTACATTACCTAAACGTGAGAGAGTTCTCACTTATTTCATCGAACCATAGGAAAATTCTAAATGATTCGAAATCTTGTAACAAATGAAAATAATTTTGCTTGACCCAAATACTATATGGAATTCGCATAAATAAATTAATAGAGTTCCAATACACTGGTATATGTAAATAACAGTAAATAAAAACAAAATACCATTGGTACAAAGGATTTTAATTTTTCCAAATATAACAGACCACGAACAATGGAATAAAAAGTTCGTATATACAGAAGGTCCAAAGCGGAATTTAAATTAAATGAAAATTCATCAGTTAGAAAAATAATAACAGTATGGAGGAATGGTAGATCGTCCTCGTATGGGCAACTTAAACCCAAGCCAAGGTATATAATATCTGGCGTAAACAGTAAGGAAAAAAAAAAAAAATTAACGACGATGGTACGAATCTCCTTGGATTCAATGATAGTATCCAGGGACTGATATAAACCAATGTTAAATAAGTCGTTGCAGAGGCAACGTGTTAATACATAGCTAAAGTTCTCATGAGTACCGACCTATATCGGAGAGAGAAAGGTATTACAAATTCTTCAATGAAAAGGGCAACGAGCTCTTGAGCAGTATTCAGACGAATGAAGTAGCCATTATTTACCTGTAATCGAATATATGGAAATTTCATTAGTTAAATAAATAAGTGAATAATTAAACGAAGGAGAACGAAAGGGAAATCTTGTTTAAGGGGTTGAATGAGTTTGAATTCTATAACAAAAATCATTACCTGGTCAGTGAATGACTCTGGAAGTATTCATCTGGGTTAAAAATATGTAGAAAAAAAATCGAAATAAGATTTTGGCAAGATAACCGTAACCAAATTCACCTATAAACGAAATTTACAAAAGACAGATTTTCTATGCACAAAGAAAATCGTACCTAGATAAATAATACCCAGTCTCTGATAAGAGTCATTGTTAAAGCTCTTGGTCATCGAAGAACTCAGTTTGGAACCGAAGACTATGGAGGACGAAACCCCTCGCCTCATCTTTGCAACAAGTCGCGTACACAAAACTTCCATAGATTAGATGAAGCCATCACTAATATCAGTCAATTGGTTTTGAGAAACGAGGAATTAATAATATGAAATGGACGGATGATAATACACCGATTTGGAAATAAAAATAATTATAAAACTATATAACAATACAAAAATCCCTCACGGAAGAAAATACCGGGGATATAAAGTCCATTCAGGCTTTCGCTCTGAATCTTATGATGAGAAGTGGTGAAAATAAAATCACAACGACCAAATACACACTACGTTTCCTTACTATTAAGACCAAAATGTTGGAAAACGTAAGTTACCTCTGTGTATGGCTGAGGGAGTGCTACGAAGCAAGCGTCTTGCATCATTAAGTCACCGTGATCGAACAGAGAGGCTAAAGCGATAGCAAACAAAGAATGGTTGCAGAACGGTAGGTTGAATAGAGAAGCGAACAAGGGTTACAGTTCAACTCTTATAGTAAACATATACGATAACCCTAATAAAATCTAGCCATCCAAGTGGCAACAATCTGTAGACTATCACATGGATCGACAACGATCTTGAAAATTCATTTCGGTAGGAATTCAATAAAAGCAGACGTACAAGTACCTCAAGATAATTAATATCCATTCAGAACAGTAAATGAATAGTGCTATAAAATATATTTTAACTCAGAGTAGAGGATATGAGCAAATCTATAGATCAAATACCAAGGTACGATGAGCCGTGTATGATAAAGGCAAGGTAATTGACATGAATATCCCAACGTAGAAATTACGAAACCATCACACCAAAACACGACAAAGTACTTGGGGTGTACTCCATATCACCCATGTAAGAGAACGATAAAGTCATGTAAACTAGAACAATAGTAAGATACGCCAAAGCCTATGTGAAGAACAATATATAATTGTTGGATGAGTACAGTGTGTTGCCAAGAACGTAGATCATGGAGGTGGAACTTTTCTAATGATTTTAAATTAAAGGGAATCACCAATAGAATAAAAATCATCATATCTTATATATATATAGGATGGATGTTATATGTGTATATGATGGAGATTATATTAATTGTATATAGTGGATTTTATATATATATATATGGTGAATATATATATATATAGCTATGGAATAGAATTAAGGATTTAATGATATGAAATATAACGATTAATGTAACAAAGGGATTTATACCAAATCTTTTCTATGTGTTACTCTATTGGAATGTATATGTACAATGGGGAATAGATTAAACATATAAATGAGGTAAATTAAAAGGGTAATAATAAATGTACCAGTTAAATGAAAAAAAATGGAGTTGGCATAAATCCCTAGAAATGATAATTTTAAAGTGAAAGGAGAGTTAGTTTTAGAGGGACAACCTTAAAAAAAAAAAAAAAAAATTAGTATGGGGAAGTAGAGGGACATGAAAAAATGGTATCAGAGCTCAAGTTATATAAACTGGGCTGTTGTTATTGTGCTCACTGTTGTTGTGTGTTCACTGTATAAATTATTTACTACGAAATTTTTTATTATTATTTCTGATCTGTGTTGTTTAGTGTACAGTGGTGCTGGAATGGAAGAAGGTGAGGAAATTTATGTTGATCTGCGTGATGATGACAATACACCAGATCGCAACGCTCCGGTGCTGGCTATGTTGCACAGTTTGCAACAACAAATGGCCGAGCTAAGAAGCCCGAATGGCAAATTGTCATTAGCCAGTGAGGAGCAGGAAAAGCTCATGAGAGAACTAACTTCGTGGAACAGCCAAGAAGGTGAAGGTTCCGGAAAGAGGAAGACTGATGAGTTTGAGGAAGATGATGCTGTTAGGCATTAGTATAAGCAGAAAAAGGAATTACAGGGGGAATTCCGAAAGATCAAGCCTCCCTCCTACGATGGGGAGAAGGAGGAAGATGCTGAAGCCTGGTTGCTGAACATGATTAAGTACTTCTAGGTCTATGAATATGAAAGCAATCTGAAGGCCAGATTGGTTGTTTACCAGCTACAAGGTAAGGCTACCTTGTGGTGGGAAGAGACGAAAATGGTTCATGCCATTGATGAAAAGACAATTACTTGGGAATATTTCCAGGTTAAATTTAAAAACTGATACTTAAATGAACGTTATTATGATGATAAAGCAAAGGAATTCCATGAACTTAGACTGGGACAGCTCACAATTGATGATTTTTTCACCAAGTTTACCAATCTGTTGAGATATGTCCCTTACATTAGGGAAGAGAAGGCAAAGGTGCAAAGGTTTCTGAACTGTTTGCCGACTGTGTACAAAGAGAAGATCGAGTTTGATAACCCAAAAACTATGGACGAAGATGTTAGAAAAGCTAGATTATGTTACCAACAGTTCAAAGGCAAAGCTGAACATGGAAAAAGTTGGGTAAATAAGAGTGATTTCAAAGGGAAGAAACAGAAACCAGCTTATTTGAAGAATTTTGGCAGGGATCATTAGAGAAAGAAATTTAATAAACCCAAAGAAATTCAAACTGCTCAGTCCCAAGTGGGTTCAAAAAAAATAGATGGAGACAATAAGAAAGAGGGCACAGTTAAAATGAGGGAACCCTTGAAATGTTGGGGATGTGAAGAACCCCATCTGTTGAGGGATTGTCCCCACCGAAACATTCAGATGATTATGAGAGATCGAGAAGCTACCACAGTAAATGACATAGCACGAAATATACCCACCATCAGTGCAGCCCTGGAGAACCAGCAGGAAGAAAACCAAGCTACCATGGTTGAAATGGAGGGTAACATTTCTGACCAATCTGTTACTGTTTTGATTGATCCGGGTGCTTCTTTGAGTTACATTAGTCCAAAAATTGTAGAAAAATGTAATCTCAAAACTGAAAAATTTCAGCAGTCCTGGTTGGTCCAGTTAGCCACTGGAACCAAGAGGAAAGTAACTCATAATTTACCTCAAATATCAATAAAATTAAACGATTTTCAAACAGAAGTGAATTTAAACATTCTACCATTAGGTTCATATGACTTACTGATAGGAATGGACTGGCTAGAAAAGAAGAAAGTCATGATGAATTGTTGGGATAAAACTCTGCATGGTATAGATGAAGGTGGGAAACCTTTTATTCTCAGGGGAAAACCAAAACCCATCTCTGTAAGAAAAATATTAGCCCTACAATTAAAACGAATAGCTAGGAAAGGATACCAAGTCTGTGTAGTACATGTAGAAGAGACAGAGCAGAAAATTGAAGAAAATCGGCTGAATGCTTTGCCAGTAGTAAGAGAGTTTAAGGATTTTTTTCCAGATGAGATTCCTCATCTTCCTCCCAAAAGAGAGATTGACTTTTCAATCGATTTGGTGCCATCAGCAACACCTGTTTCTCGAGCCCCTTATCGAATGAGTCCCCCTGAACTCATGGAGCTAAAAATGTAGTTACAAGAATTGCTAGATAAAGGTTATATCAGACCAAGTGTGTCTCCTTGGGAAGCACCGGCGCTATTTGTGAAAAAGAAGGATGGAACCTTTAGGATGTGCATTGATTATCGTCAACTGAATAAGTTGAACATTAAAAACCGATACCCTTTGCCCATAATTGATGATCTTTTTGACCAAGTGAGAGGAGCTTCAGTATTTTCAAAGATTGACTTAAGGACTGGTTATCACCAGCTCATAATTAAGGAGGAAGACATTAGAAAAACAACTTTTTGAACTAGGTATGGTCACTACGAATTTGTAGTCCTACCTTTTGGTTTGACAAATTCCCCTGCCACCTTTATGTGCCTAATGAACAGTGTGTTAAATAAGTACTTGGATAAGTTCGTGCTTGTGTTTATAGACGATATTTTGGTTTATTCCAAAAGTGAGGAGGAGCACAAGGAGCACTTAAGGATAGTGTTGCAAACTTTGAAAGAAAACCAGTTATATGCCAATTTTAGTAAATGTGAATTCTATAAAGACAAGATCCAATACCTGGGACATATTATTTTTGAGCAAGGGTTGGCTGTGGACCCTGAAAAGATAAAGGCTACTAAAGAATGGCTTGTGCCAACTGATGTTTCAGCAATGAGGTCATTTATGGGGATTGCAGGTTACTATCGCAGATTTGTGGAGAGATTTTCTACCATAGCATATCCCATAACCTCACTACAAAGAAAGGGGGTCAAATTTGAGTGGACTGAAAAATGCCAAAACATCTTTGACCAATTAAAACTAAAACTCACCACAGCTCCTATATTGAAGATTGCAGACCCTGATAAAGAATTTGTTGTATGTACATATGCCTGTAGAGAGAGGTTGGGAGGAGTCCTTTTACAGGAAAATGCAATGATTGCATATGAGTCTAGGAAACTAAAGACACATGAAAAAAACTATAGTGCCTATGATTTGGAGTTAGCTGCTGTTATTCATGCCTTGAAGATGTGGCGACACTATCTTCTTGGGAAAAAATTTACATTGATGACTGATCATATTAGTCTTAAATATTTCTTTTCCCAAACTGAATTGAATGCTAGATAGGCTAGATGGCTGTCCTTTCTTAGTGAATTTGATATGGACATAAAACATATCAGAGGGAAAGAAAATAAAATTGCTAATGCCTTGAGCAGAAATGCTTGTCAAAATATAAACAACATTGGAAGTAGTGCCCAGTTGGATTTGGAAGAGTTAGTGAAAAAGGCAGTAGACCAAGATCCAAATTATGAGAACCTACAAGTGAAAATACAAAAAAAGGAGATGGCTGATTTCACTCAAAACCAAAAAGGACTGATCTGTTATAAAAACAGATTATATATTCCCAATGTAGAGTCCTTGAAAAGAGAGATTCTAGATGAATATCACAAACAACCATATGCAGGACATCCAGGATATTAGAAAATGTTAACAGCCTTGAAAAAGAAGTTGTTTTGGCTAGGAATGAAAAGAGATGTAGCAGAATATTTAGCTAGATGCATGGAGTTTCAACTAGTCAAATTTGAACATCAGCATCCTGCTGGTCTGTTAAACCCTTTGCCTATTGCAGAATGGAAATGGGATACTATTTCTATGGATTTCATAACAGGATTACCCAAAACCAAGTACCAACATGATTCAGTGATGGTGGTAGTAGACACTTTAACCAAAGCTGCACACTTCATACTTGTAAAATCTACTTTTGGGACATCCCAAGTAGCAGATGTGTTTCTAAAAGAGATAGTAAGATTACATGGGGTCCCAAAAATGATTGTTTCAGATAGAGATGCTAAGTTCACAGCAACAATTGGAGAGGACTATTTGGAGGTATGGGCACTAAGTTGAATTTTAGTATTGCCTATCACCCTCAGACCGATGGTCAGACAGAGAGAACTAATCAGATTTTGGAGGATATGTTGAGAATGTATGTGATGGATAGGCCATCAAAATGGGAAGACTACTTGCATTTAGCTGAATTTGCCTATAATAACAGCTACCAATCCTCTATCAAAATGAGTCCATTTGAGGCACTCTATGGAAGGAAATGTCGTACTCCTTTGATCTGGAGTCAACCGGAAGAAAAGCTAATGTTGGGACTAGACGCTTTACAAGAGATGGAAATAATTGTTAAACAAATACAAAGAAACATCAAAACAACACAAGATCGCCAGAAAAACTATGGTGATAAGAAGAGAGTGCATCGAGAATTTAAAGTGGGGGAGCATGTGTACCTGCGTATTAAACCCAAAAAGAGCACACTTTATGCTGGAAGTTGTGCAAAACTAGCTCCTAGAAATTTTGGTCCTTTTGAAGTGTTAGAAAGGGTGGAACCAGTGGCTTACAAGCTGGCATTACCGCCTCATGTTAAATTTCATGATGTATTTCATGTTTCGTTATTAAAAAGATATATAAATGATGCTTCTCACATTGTTGATTGGAATGTGGTACAAGTGGAACTAGAAGGGGAGTTCCTTCCAGAACCGCTTCAAATATTGGAGTGGGAAGAAATTGAATTGAGAAATCGGACGGTAGCGAGAGTAAAGGTGCAATGGAAGCACTTTACTGCTGAAGAAGCTACTTGGGAAAGAGAAGCTGAAATGATGGAAAAATATCCATTTTTGTTTGAAAAATGAACTCTAGTAATTAGATATTAACATCGAGGACGGTGTTTGCTTTCAGAGGCGGAATATGTAACACCCCTAGTTTATGTGTTTGATTTTCAAAAAAAAAAAAAAAACTAGACATTTGAATTTTAATCCTAAGGGGAGTGGACCCCAAAGGGCAAGTATTTTTTGAATGTAATTAAATATTTAAAGTGAGAAAATGAATAAAATAATTCTGTCCAGATTGACCAAAATGAGAATTATGAGATCACTTGCTAAATCCATGAGGATGGATAAAGGCAAATACTTTCCCCACAATCTTTCAAAAATCTTTGAAAGAATTGATTTCCAAATTAGATTTTGAGGAAAATCTAGTTTCCCCAATGATGTGGAGAGTAGTTTGGAAGTGGTAAAAAGCTCGGAAAAGCATAAAGCAGCTTTAAAAGTCCCTAAATAGGGAAGCCTATGCAAACAGGAAGAAAAGCATCCTGATATTCTGGACGCAAAATTAGAAACAGGCTTTGGGGAGCAGTAGCTTAAATAAGCTATTCCTGAACAGATTAGAGGTTGATATGTTCTTGGAGGGATCTCAGCTCGGGGGTGAATTATGGAGATAGACGAATTCTAAGGTTGGGTGGATTGGTCATATAATTAAGTGGTATGCACAGTTCATTTGCATTTTTCTATTATAAGGTGTAGGTATAGATTTTATGTGGCATTGAATGTGAAGTAGTATATGTGGCATGCTGCGAGTGATTATGTTCCATACATTTAACAGAATTATCAGAAGAATTAGTCTTCCAATTTCTGTACAGTTGTAGGAATCACATCTATGGGACGAAATTCATCAGAATCTCTAAACCATAGCTGGTCTAAATCTGAGAATACATATTTCCCAAAGATGATTTACAGTTTAACTTTAATCTGCTTATGTTTTTATGAAGTAAATCCTAAGTATCGAAAAATGAAGCCTGGTACCCTTACATGCATCATAGAGTAAGGAAACTAGATACAAAGAATATTTACTTAGAATAAGCAGTGAAATAAATAAGCAGAAAACACAGAGTATATAATTGATAAAAATGCCATAGATCACTAGTGACAGGATACTGAATTCAATAAATTGGAAAACCTGAGTATGTTACAAGTATACCTATATGTTTAGTCATAGAACTAAACTCATTCCAAATTTAAACATATATGTATATTTAATACATTGCAGAGTCATCCATACTGAAACCAAAGGCCTGTGATACATAGGTGGGTACAATACTGATTAACATTGTATGTTAGACATGAGAACCAATTATAGTTACACAAATTCTATCCAGCGAAATTTAAATAAAAAGGTCTAACGAGATGAGTATTTAAACCTTATAAACTCATTACCATCATAGTATTTTAAAGATCTGTAGTTATACTAGTACCAAAAAGGAACGAGTGAAGTATTGCAGAAAACAGTGGTGAAATATTTAAATTATTATATTGGAAAGACAACACGTTACTGGAGATTTAATTCGGCACTAGTGATTACATTACCTAAACGTGACAGAGTTTTCACTATTTCATCGAACTAGAAAATTTCCTAATGATTTGAACTTAAACAACCAAAAGAATTTTTAATGGACCCAAATACCATATGGACTTGCTGGGTAAATAAATTACTGTAGTTCCAATACACCGTACATGTAAATAACAGTAAATAAAAACAAAATACCATTGGTACAAAGGATTTTAATTTTTCCAAATATAACAGACCACGAACCATGGAATAAAAAGTTCGTATATACAGAAGGTCCAAAGCAGAATTTAAATTAAATGAAAAGTCATCAGTTAGAAAAATAATAACAGTATGCAGGAATGGTAGATCGTCCTCGTATGGGCAACTTAAACCCAAGCCAAGGTATATAATATCCGACGTAAACAGTAAGGAAAAAAATAAATTAACGACAATGGTACGAATCTCCTTGGATTCAATGATAGTATCCAGGGACTGATATAAACCAATGTTAAATAATTCGTTGCAGAGGCAACGTGTTAATACATAGCTGAAGTTCTCATGACTACCGACCTGTATCAGAGAGAGAAAGGTATTACAAATTCTTCAATGAAAAAGGCAACGAGCTCTTGAGCAGCATTCAGACAAATGAGGTAGCCATTATTTACCTGTAATCGAATATATGGAAATTTCATCAGTTAAATAAATAAGTGAATAATTAAACGAAGGAGAACGAAAGGGAAATATTGTTTAAGGGGCTGAATGAGTTTGAATTCTATAACAAAAATCATTACCTGGTAAGTGAATGACTCTGGAAGTATTCATCTGGGTTAAAAATATGTAGAAAAAAAATCGAAATAAGATTTTGGCAAGATAACCGTAACCAAATTCACCAATAGACGAAATTTATGAAAGGCAGATTTTCTATGCACAGAGAAAATAGTACCTAGATAGATAATAGCCAGTCTCTGATAAGAGTCATTGTTAAAGCTCTTGGTCATCGCAGAACTCAGTTGGTAACCGAAGACTATGGAGGACGAAACCCCTCGCCTCATCTTTGCAACAAGTCGCGTACACAAAACTTCAATAGATTAGATGAAGCCATCACTAATATCAGTCAATTGGTTCTGAGAAACGAGGAATTAATAATATGAAATGGACGGATGATAATACACCGATTTGGCAATAAAAATAATTATAAAACTATATAACAATACAAAAATCCCTCACGGAAGAAAATACCGAGGATATAAAGTCCATTCAGGCTTTCACTCTGAATCTTATGATGAGGAGAAATGAAAATAAAATCATAGCAACCAAATACACACTACGTTTCCTTACTATTAAGACAAAAATGTTGGAAAACATAAGTTACCTCTGTGTATGGTTTAGGGAGTGCTACGAAGCAAGCGTCTTGCATAATTAAGTCACCGCGATCGAACAGAGAGGCCAAAGCGATAGCAAACAAAGAATGGTTGCAGAATGGTAGGCCGAATAGAGAAGCGCACAAGGGTTACTGTTCAACTCTTATAATAAACATATACGATAACCCTAATAAAATCTAGCCGTCCAAGTGGCAACAATCTGTAGACTATCACATGGATCGACAACGATCTTGAAAATTCGTTTCGGTAGGAATTCAATAAAAGAAGACGTACAAGTACCTCAAGATCATTAATATCCATTCAGAACAGTAAACGAATAGTGCTATAAAATATATTTTAACTCAGAGTAGAGGATACGAGCAAATCCATAGATCGAATACCAAGGTACGATGAGCCGTGTATGATAAAGGTGAGGTAATTGACATGAATATCCCAACGTAGAAATTACGAAACCATCACACCAAAACACGACAAAGTACTTGGGGTGTACTCCATATCACCCAAGTAAGAGAACGATTAAGTCATGTAAACTAGAACAATAGTAAGATACGCCAACGCCTACGTGAAGAACAATATATAATTGTTGGATGAGTACAGTATGTTACCAAGAACGTAGATCATGGAGGTGGAACTTTTCTAATGATTTTAAATTAAAGGGAATCACCAATAGAATAAAAATCATCATATCTTATATATATATATATATATATATCTATATATATATATATATCTATATATATAGGATGGATGTTATATGTGTATATGGTGGAGATTATATTAATTGTATATAGTGGATTTTATATATATATATGGTGAATATATATATATATATAGCTATGGAATAGAATTAAGGATTTAATGATATGAAATATAATGATTAATGTAACAAAGGGATTTATACCAAATCTTTTCTATGTGTTACTCTATTGGAATGTATATGTACAATGGGGAATAGATTAAACATATAAATGAGGTAAATTAAAAGGGTAATAATAAATGTATCAGTTAAATGAAAAAAAATGGAGTTGGCATAAATCCCCAGAAATGATAATTTTAAAGTGAAAGGAGAGTTAGTTTTAGAGGGACAACCTTAAAAAAAAACAAAAAATTAGTATGGGGAAGTAGAGGGACATGACAATGCCTTAGCCACTTCCTCCTCTACTCCATCAAACATAGGAGGCTTGATTTTCCGAAATTCACCTTGCAACTCTACCTTCTGTCTTTTCACTTCTTTCTGATCTGTTACATTATCTGATTCGGTTTCATTATAGTTCTTATTTCTAATACTACGCTGAGACTGAATTCTTTCCATTCTATCATTTCCATGATCTCTTGTTTGTTGTATCTTTCTTTCTTGAAACTCTCTATCATCACTTGGATTCTCATTTCCTGGATTTTGTTTGTCAGAAAAGCTTTTTAATATCCTCTCGTGCTCCTGCATCAACCGTGCATTATCGTCTTGCACCCTCTCCATTTCCTCTTATAACTTCTGCACATTGTTTAAGAGAATGCTTTCTTGGTGCTGTTGTTCCTCCAACAGCCTGCTGGTTTTCCGGTGTTGTTCCACACCCAGCTATCCCCACATTTATGGGTTCATCTCTTGTCGGGGTTGGGGTTCCCCAACATTCGAGGGTGGCTTCTGTATTGGCACCCTCCTCATTATATTTGGTTAAACTCTTTCTTTCTATGTGTGCATCAATATTACACAACTTTAAATGTTAGTGGACCCATAGGGTCCCATCATTACAACACTCCTCTGATACCACTTGCAACATCCATCATTATAGCAATAAAAAAAAAATCTATTTTTTTAACTATAATTCCTCCGCAATTAGACTATATACTAATGATTCATACTTCCTCTTATTTAGCTTTCCAGTTTTAAAGTACATTAATTCATAACAATGTTTAAACCGTTTAAACAAACTCCAAACATGTAAACAATGCCCGAAAGTCTATTGAATTTGTAGACATTTAATCATCAACTTATTTCATTTTTATCAATTGGAAAATTTCTACATTTTCGAAAACTCTCACAACTGGAGTATTTATTTATGTCAGTACTTGACATTACTTCACAAAAAACTTTACGTACTTATTACTTAAATCCGATGGCATGGTGGCACTGTGGTATTTACTGCAAATGTCGATTTTGATGGAACATATTATCACTTGATATTAGGATTACATCTGTCAGCTCTTTCACCATAGATCTTCCTAGTTGCAATCCGATGGAAAGGAAAGTTTAGGATTTGGCTAATGAATTAATCACCGTAACTGATTTTCCTTGGCATTTTCTCTGCCTTTTCCAAAAATATTTGATTTGTGCCTCCTTCTGCAACTTCGGTTCTCTGCCTACGCGTTATCCTCAGACTGATTTGCAGTCCCTTCCCGTGTACGCAATGGAGATGGCGATTTAACCCTAGCGTTCTTCTGTCGGTACATCACATTATTCTAGCCCTTTTGTTAGAAGTATGGAATGAATTTTGTCGTTGTGTATTTTAATGAAAACTGATTTATAAAAGAACTTCTATTTTTGCCTTTTCTTACTATAGCAAGCCACGAATGTCTTACCCTTAATAGCAGCAGTTTTAAATCCTAAATTTTTGTCTACGTTTTGCTCAAGAATTGAAAAAATGGCAGCACGGCTCCGTGTAAACCCCAGTTTGGTGTATTCTTGTTCTCATCTCCATCCACAATACAAGAAGAAAATATAAGGTAAATTTTTCGCTACTGTTGTATGGAATTGAATGTGGATGGATTCCTCTTCTTTGTATTTGGAATTGCCATAAAACTAAGGTGTCTCCGTCAAAAAAATTCCCAGTTTAGTAATAGTTGTTTACTCATGCCTTCTTTTCATTTGTTGACAAGTAAGGATTTGTCTACTCAGTTCTTTTGGAAAAAAACGGGTTCTCGACTCATCGAATATCACTGAAGATCATTTTCTCTTCCACGTTGAATAGTTACCATTATCCTGAGCTACTTAGTGGGGTTTCCCAACCTTCCTTTAGGTTTAGCTCTCTGTCGTTGAGTTCAAGAATGTAGGAAATGTAGTTAAGTTTTAGTTTTGCTACAACATGCAAGGACTCGTTGAACTAAATTTATATATGTTACATATTTTCTCTTTCTTGAAAAGAACTTCATTGTAACTCATGGAGCTCGAATCTTGGCTCTTTATAACTAAATTGGAGTTTTTGGTCATGAGTTATTATTTAATGTAACCACGATTGTTTTTCTTTTCACATGGTATATATATATATGTGTGTGTGTGTGTGTGTGTGTGTGTGTGTGTTTTGAAAATCTCCAAACAGTGAGATTTTATCTCGATGTTTATTCTGAGCTATTATTAATTGTATACTACATCTCTGAAATGAATATTTATGTTTGGAAATAAGCAAGTGTTGTAGCCGCCTTTCCTATAATGAAACAATCTTTCCAGTCTTTGATGAGAGTCATAAATACACTGGATTTTTGTTTTCTTGATATTAGAATTCTATTTTCCAGTTAAATATAAAACCCTTTCTCTAAAATTTCTGTAATATGTTTTGCGACCTTCTAGTCAGAATCTGTTTTGCACTTCTTACGAAGAAGGTTACTGAGGATATCTATTTTTTTAACTCTTCAACCCATTTCAGTAGTGTGGAAAATTTTGATTTATTTCCTATGGTTTTATTATTTATTCTTGTATCCCAAAGGTTACTTGCATGTTGTAACTTATGCCTTTACCAAAATGCATGATATTCTCCTATCCTGTCCTGAAATTGAAATATATCATTATTTAATATCTGCACATGTACGTATAAATATCATTCCTGTTTTTACACGGGTTCTATAGAAAGTTGGAATTTTCATATTTACTTTACTAGTAATTTTATCTTATGATATTTTCTATAACATGGTAAGAGATATCAGAACTTCTTTCTTCTTGTATCACAAATAAACCTCGTTCATATTCAATCTATTTCTGTAGATAGCCTAACTATGTGATCGGACCACAACTGTCTGTGTATTATCATAGGCAGCAAGGGAAACCAATCTGGAACCTTAGTTAAGGGTTCTCGGTTAACGGTCCTTAGTTTATTGATTCAACAGAAGTACTAAATCTTCACATATTTATAATTTTCTACAACAGAGAATTAACATGAATAGAATCCTACTTTCCTAGCACACTTATAATTTTTTTTGTAACATATCACAGACTAAACTTATCTATATTTTTTTTATACTGATATTTTTGCCTCCCTTCCATGAGTGAGGCTATTATGTCCTCCAACTCTCCCCCGTGCTCCAAGTCTGAGCCTTATTGTTGACAAAACTCTGGAAGAGACCTCAAGACAATCCAGTCGCCAATTCCAGTAGCAACAGAGATCCGGATTATTCCACTAGTTAACCCAAATCCAGGAATTCCTATTCCGAATTTTCCTTTTCCTCAGTTAATGAACAGAACCCCCAAACCTCACTGGGATCACCTCTTTATCCTCAGAGGTTGGAAAATTGTTTGAAGTGAATTCTGTTCAGCCAACTCTTAGATTTTGAAATTACTTTTACCATCAGTCTTTTACTTTATGGAAACAATTCCATAATCAATCTTTTCATTTCATCACAAATTAAATTTCTATTCATAATACTTTTATTTACAATATAAACCATAAATGTTTAAAAACTCTTAACAAATAACTTGACAATACTCAATGATTAAGCCAAATTACAACATAACTTTTTTTTAATATTGTTTTTTTTTAAACACCTCTTTTTTCTCTTTATTAATATTGTTTTTTTTGGATGTGATATGATTGCGTTTTTCAGCACAAGTAAACCCCGAAAGCATTGCACATATTTTTAATGCTAATTTTTAGTATTTGTTCATATTTGTTCATAGAAATAGGAGCCCAAAGCAACTTACATGGTTTGAGTATTTTATTTGTGTGAAGTATATTCATCTATGCATATCCTAGACCTGATAGACTGTCTATAATATTTATCATAGTCATTTTTAACGATTTGCAAAATAAAGATAAAATATCATACCAATTTTTAACCATTTCAAATAAAGATAAAACTTAGTGGAAGATGATAGCTGCCCGAAGTATATTCAATGTATAAATATTTTATAGCATATAAAGTTTTATCTCTAAAGTAATTTTATCGCATAATTTTTATTGATTACCGTCCATGCTTTTTATAAAAAAATAATATAGTTTTTATTTTACAACTTTAATGGGAAAAAACTTATAAGCTTACTTTTAGAGACACGGTAAAGTAAGTAAAGTAATTAATTAACGTTATAGCTTATTTATATTATATGTAGATATAAATTATATAACTTATTATATATGAAAATGAATAATTTACTTTCAAATGCTACAAATGAGTAAAATGATATCACATTTTAATATATTTGGGATTAACGAGTGAATAATGGATTACACTATAAGGTGATATTATATTTTTAAAATATTTTGGATTAATTGTTAATGATATAGTTCATATATATATATATATATATATATATATATATATATTATAAAACTATATATGTGAAATATTATAATGTATGTAAATAAAAAATAATTGCAAGTAAAAGCTAATAATTTTTAATATTGCTTTCTGAAATATAATCTTAAATTGTATATGCATAAATTAATACACATTACTAATTTTTAGAAAGATTATAATTTAGATAAATAATAATATTTGTTTTATTAAAACTAAAGAATTTTTTTAAATTAAGTTTTTTTATTGGATAGTTTTAATTAAAAAATTATAAATATTTATATATGTAATTAAAATTTAAAATATACACCATTTAATATACAAATATTAAATTTTAACAACTTAATATACAAATATCAAATACAAATATTTTATTTAGATTAAGATAGTTCTCGTCAATGATATATGTATATAAAGTTTGGATAAATTATTAGTATCAATTTAATACCAATATTTTCTCTATGAAGCTCACATAATCTATCCTATCAAGTGGCCTGGCAACGATATCATGTGATTAATATTTTTCATATGATTTACACATAATTTATCTTATCATAGATAAAGATACAATTATTTCATTAATCACAAATTTTGTTATCAAGGTTAGTTTATTTAATATTATTTAATATTATAAATAGATGATTTTATTAGATAATAATGTATATTTACTCTAAAAATTAAATATTAATCATATATTTTTATTTATAAATATATTAGATAATTATTTTTTATTTTTTATTTAAAGATTATGGTGCTTTTTCGATGGTGAAGTCGTGTCAAATTGGACATGACAACATTAATTCTTGAAATCATTGAGACCACCAACTAGTATATCAACCTCTCTTTGGGTGATAGATGTATGAATTAATAGATTCGTCCAACTCATTCCTTCAGCATACGCTTTTTGATCTCCCTAACTTTAGCTTTCATGGTAGTTAATGCTTATCTCCATGTTCATGTCCCCACCTCGTGGTATCCCTATGCATTCCTTCATGGAAAGAATGGAAATTTATAGGCACATCCATTCCGTTGCTACCCATGTCATTATCACCAAATATTATAGCACCATTTTTTTCGATGCTCAATCCATCACCATAGTCCACAAGAGAGGAAGAGTCATTTCATCTAATTATTCCTTTCCATATCTGTAGCAAGGTGGCGTCCCTGGAGGTTGAGGAACACAGAAGATTAGGTGATGGACAATGGGTTGTATGGAACCTACTATCACACCACCTTTGCTCTATGGAGTTATCTAGAGAAGGTGGAGAAATAAGAATTGTAGAAACAAATGTTCAACTCAGTCAAATGTGTCTCTCGTTACACAATATCTTGCTATAGATTTCTAATCTACTCCTTTATCCATTACATCATCCAATTCCTTAGAAACTTCGAAGGATAAAATTCTACCCACCAAGCTCACTCCCCTCCTCCCCCTAATCTCCCGACAGGTGAAGTGCATTGTAGGGGTTCTGTTGTCCATGGTTCTCCAAGCTATAAGATTGAATCAAAGGCATGTATGTCGAAGCAACCCTCGACCTACGCATCACAAATAGCCATTGATGAGCCCTCTCAGTAAGACACCAACTCTTATGAATGCCTCATAGCTAGGAAAAGGTGAAGGAAAATTCTCTAAGCAATGCAAGAGCCGACAAAGCAAGAAGCAACAAAGTCTAACTAGCTCCTCTGGCTCTAAGGGTAAGCACTAGGCACCTTGAACAAGTTCTATGTGTAGTTTCATTTGCTTTTGTTTCTCCTCATCTTTCTTCATTGAACCAGTCTTGATGGCTCTATTTTTTATGGAAGAAGTTATTTTCGTAAACTCTCTTTTAATTTTAGTGTGGTCTATGTTATTATGTTAGAAATCTAATCTATTTGAGGGACCATCTAGTTTCTCTTCCATGGGAAGTTGGTCCACATCCAGCTCTTCCCTATTTGGCCTCGGTTCCATGCCTCATAGTGAATCTTGGACTCTAGTCTATGTAACATATTTTCGATAATTGAAAGTTTCTTACTTGCTTACAAAAAAAATGTATTAATTGTAAATTATTATTTATATAAATAATTATGGAAAATATACACATAATGAGTATAACGATACTAAATCCATGTATAACCAAAGTAAATCAAATTTTTTCATTCACATGATTACATACCAAACAAAACATGATTTAATACAATGATTTAATACAATGATCATACATATGCGTGTGAAAAATAGGTTAATGCGTGTGAAAAACTGGGCTAGCATAAATCTCTTTCACTTATGATGTCTCTCGATCATATATATTTAATTGAATTCTAGTTGAGATGAGGCTATCATAGGGTGTTTTTAGTTTTGTTATGTGTTGATTATTTGTCTTCAATCGAATCAAGTGCAACCAAAAAGTAGAATATCTAACATAATATGATCCATTACTATTTCCAGATTTATCGCACAAGTGTTATGTTGGAGGAGATGGGAGCGATTATTGCCCATGGTGGTGAGCATGGGAGGAATTATCAGAGAAGCTAGTAGCACTATGTTGATTCTTTTCACTTAGTGGATTTATCACTCTAGAAACACATTATAAAGAAATATTAAAACTTATGATCCATATTTTGTTAATAAAATTATTTTTTACTTAATCTAATTAACTAAATTGGCTTCTGAATTAGACAATATATTGTTTTATCTTTTGACATGGAACTAATGATCCCAATTCTCCAAATTTTCCACCCAAACTCTATTTTTTCTCAAGACAACTCCAATCCTAAGATATTTGTTCCTTTTGCCCTGATACATATGTCTCAATATAATTATAGGTTCTCTAATGACTATAAATTAACTTAGATGATAATATTTAATCAATAGCTTGTAATAAATTATTAGATATTATTACTAATTTATTTCTCCTCTCAAGTGAAAGACTACCCCATTCCCAACATATTACAATAACCATAAAGAACCATGTACAACTTAACACTTCAATTAGTTTAATAATTTAACTTAAATTTAAAATATAAAAAATATAATTATGTTTATGGATAAACAATAGGTAAAATTAAAATTACATATAATGGATCAATTACCACCATTCTTTATCAAAATTTTGATATTTAATGTAAAAAGCGATTGAGTTGAAAATATTTTTTTATTTATTTTGATCATTTGTTCCTTTTTCCATGATACATATGTGTTGAGATTCAACAAGATGATGAGCTTAGTGAAATGAGTCGCCTTCACTAAGTGTGCCCGCAGGCTATTTTTGCCGCAAGTCTATTTTTATACTATGTCTATTTTTAGACATGGTGATTATATTTCAGAAGTTGCAGGATGCTATTTGTGGATGGTTGGTAAAGTTGAAAAAATAGATGAAATTATATTTTTAAAATATTGGGCGAAGTCTATTTATAGATCATCGATCTAAAAATAGAAGTGTCGATTATTATTAGCTCTTAATAATAATCCGACAATAAACAACAACTTATTCTCTTGGAGCACTTAATTTCAGTGCATAGATTTAGAAAATCAGTGGGATGAAGGAATTACACAATTCCTAGGGTTTACTTGTGGTTCATGCATGGAGGACTCAATTAGAACTAAAGTGGAAAAGTTATGACAGAGTTGGAAGAGTAGTTCATGGAGTTTTTATTCAGTTTAACTTAGTTAATGGAGTTAAACTCAGTTGAGCTAGTTGTATCTAGTCTAGCTGAATGATACACTAGTGAGAATGGAGTGAATTAATTAGCTAATTAATTCATAAATAATAACTCATTAATCAATTAAACAAATACAATAGTTAACTACAGTGCATGTCAGTTCCAGTGGAGACCCAGTGGAGAGATAGGTGAAAGGGAAAGATGGAATATCTGTTGTGACTATAGTGATGCATTGATTGCACCACATACACATTGGAATTTCTAATGAGGATTTCCTAGTCAAGGAAAGGGTAATTCAAATTCATTCAGAACTATTCTTCAGCAGGGGTTTCACAGTGGAGGTAGGAAAGCAGGTGGCAAGAAATTGGTGCATGGATTTGTAGATTTCTTCTGATTAGTGTGTGACGATTGATTATACTGAGATCTTGATGTACTAAGATTTGTATGAGATTGTTACATTATCTCCACGATACATAATATATGATAGTAGGGGTTTTCATCTTCAGGATTTCCCGTTAAACAACTCTGTTACGTGCGATTGTTTTTATTGCTTCATGTGTTTGCAATTGATTTTAATTTCCACAAAATATTAACAGTGGAAGGATTATGTATTTAGTAAGAAGATAAATATTGTTAGATCAAGAGAATATGGATATATGCATGAATCTTGTATATAATTTCTACATGGTATCGAAGCAGTGTTAATTCTTGAAGATTGCAATTGTGAAGAATTGCTGAGTTTGTACTAGTGGACAATTCGAATTTGCTACAGAAAATTCTTGGTACGATAGTTGAGTATACATTGAAATGTATTTCAATGGCTTGCGATTAGAGTATGCCCTTGATGGGAGCTCAAATTACATAGCATTGAAGGATAGATAGAGGTGGTGCTAGAGGATAATGGACTGA
Organism: Pinus albicaulis; assembly: GCA_034641835.2. NCBI lineage: Eukaryota > Viridiplantae > Streptophyta > Pinopsida > Pinales > Pinaceae > Pinus > Pinus albicaulis. The sequence continues at coordinate 778,621,905 of CM076572.1, forward strand.
AGGAGTTCATCGATAGAGATGTTCCTAAGCCAGGATCTAGCGATGCTGCATTACTTGACGCATGGAAAAAGAAGGTAGCAAAGACAAGAATAATTTTGTTGGAAGGTGTGAAGGACCATATTATGTCCAGAATTCATGGGAAAGCCACTCCATTTTCAATGTGGAAGGCTTTGACAGATGTTTTCCAAAGCACTAGCGACCAGAGGAAGTTGGTGCTGAAAGATAAGCTCAGAAAAATGAAAATGGAGAAGGACGATGGTATTCCAAAATATCTCATGAAGTTTGTCCACTGTAGGGATGAACTGGGAAGTATGGGGATTAATGTTGATGATGAAGACTTGGTGATATTGGCTATGCATGGGCTTCCGAAGAGTTGTAATAGCTACGAAGATTCTGTCAATGGATGCGAGAAATTGCCGGGATGGGAGTGACTTTGGTCAGATCTTATGCAGGAGGAGATAAGGCGAGGTACCAGGGATGGCTCTTCATCAAAGAATGAAGATGAAGAGAATTGCGCTTTGGATGCCAAATCAAGGAAAGGGAAGGGGAATAAATTTATTTCAAAATCTGAAGCTAAAGGCAAGAAGCAGGATTTTTCCAAGGTGAAGTATTTTCATTGCCACAAACATGGGCATTTCGTCACTAACTACCCACATAAGAAGACGAACAAGAAGGCTGATGGAGCTATAGCTGGAGAGGCCTTAGCCTCACAATTTGAACTTTATTTCTCTTTGATCGCATGCTGGGTTTCAAGCTATATGGGATCGGTGTGGTATCTTGATAGTGGTGCGTCTTTCCATATGGCAGAAGACAAGGAGTTTTTTAGTCACCTGGAGGAGAAGGACCTTCAAATGTATATAGAGATGGGCGATGATGGTTGATATAGTGCGATCGACATTGGGACCATTACCTTTGAGAGGGAGTCTGGGAATCCATTCTTGTTGAAAGATGTTATGCATGTTCCATGTCTGAAGAAGAACTTGGTCTCAGTTGCAATGTTGGAAGACAAAGGTTATGACGTTGTTTTCAGTGAGGGAAAATCCTTCCTTCGACATAAAACAATAGGTCAAACCAAGAAGATAGGGATTCGAGTTAAGAATCTCCAGAAGCTAGAGGTATATAGCTGCGCTACAATGGTGGGAAAAGTAGAAGAAGTGGTGAGCTGGGATGAGGGTGAATTATGGCACAGGAGATTGGGCCATCTTCACGATGGTGTTTTGAAGATTTTGCAGCAGATTTATACTGGACTTTCCAAGGGTACCCTTTTGTATTCAGATCAATGCAAGGGATGTACTATGGGTAAGTTTGTGAAGACCACCTTTCATGAGAAGGAGAACCGTGCTTCGGTGATCATGGAGAGAATTCACACAGATTTGTATGGACCTTTCTTGGTTGCTTCAACAACAAAACACATGTATTATGTTATATTTTTTGATGAATATTCTCGTAGATGCTGGATCTTCTTCATGCAGAAGAAGAGTGAAACATTCTCAAAGTCCTGTGAGTTTAAAGCATTGGTGGAGAAGGAGTCGGGGAAGCAAGTGAAAGCTCTACGGAGCAATAATGGTGGTGAATACATCTCGGGTGAATTCAAATACTTCTATAGAAAATAAGGAATTCGAAGAGAACTCATAGCACCTCATAACCCATATAAGAATGGGGTCGTTGAGAGGAATAATAGAATGATCGTGGGTGCTGCACGAGCTATTCTGCATGACCAGGGCCTATCGATGCACTTGTGGGTGGCAGCATGCAACACTGTTTTTTATGTGCAAAACTATTGTCCTCATAGAGTACTTGGCATGAGTACACCTAAAGAAGCTTTTACCGGTAAGAAGCCTAAAATTTCTCCTTTGAAGATTTTTGGCTCATCTGTTTGCATTCATGTGACAAAGGATGCCAAGAAGAATCTAGAGCTGGCTACAGAAGTTGGGGTATTTTTTGGGTACATAGAAACACCCCATAATTATCGTGTGTATTTTCCCAATAATCAAATGACTGTGGTGTGACGGGATATAAAATTCAATGAGGTGAAATCCATGAATTTGTCACTTGAGAGGGACCTACACTTGCATGCAGAGGAGGAACTTCTTGTTCCCAAAGATGAGCCTCTAGATGCGGATCAGCCATAGGAGGAGATTCATGGAGTGGAGGAGTCCACTCATGCAGAACAAAACATCAGACAAGGCAGAAAGCGTACCACAGAAGCTGAGAGACTGAAGCTTGATGCATCACAGAATGTAGGATTCCCTACATCATAGTGCAGAAAAAGACAGTCACCTGACTGGTTTACTAGATACATGGCTCTCTTGAGCAACTGTATCGTGACAGAGCCATCTTCTTTTGAAGAATCAGTGCAGGAGCCCACATGGGTAGATGCCATGGTGGATTAGTATGACTCCATTGTCAAAAACAGTTCTTGGGAGATTGTTCCAAGGCCAGTGGGAAAATTAGTTGTAGGATCAAGATGGATCTACAAGGTAAAACAAGTTGCTGATGGGATTGCCGAGAAGTATAAGGCAAGATTTGTTTCCAGGGGCTTCTCACAGATCGGGGGGATTGATTATGAAGAAACCTTTACACCTGTCGCACAATATTCTTCCATAAGGACCATCCTTGCTCTATCAGCGCAGATGGGTTGGCATATTCATCAGATGGATGTGAAGGATGCGTTCCTTAATGGGATCATTGAGGAAGAGGTGTACATTGAGCATCTTGAAGGATTTGAGATCTACAGCAGTGAGTCGCATGTGTGCAGGCTCAAAAGAGTGCTGTATGGGCTGAAGCAAGCACCTCATGCTTGGTACACATGGATCGACATCTATTTCACTAGACTTGGCTTCATCAAGAGTGAGGCAGCTGCAAACCTGTACCAAATTGTGGTGGAGGGTAAGCTTTTAATAATTGTTCTTTATGTTGATGATATAATACTAATGGGTGATGAGAAGTTGATACACTCATGCAAGGCAGATCTTACAAAGGATTTTGAGATGAAGGATTTGGGCCTCCTTCAGTATTTCCTTGGATTTGAAATATGGCAATGGGAAGGTGAACTGTTTGTGTCTCAAGGCAACTATGCCTGGGAGATACTGGAGGAGTTTCACGTGCAAATATGCAAGCCTATTGATACTCCTCTTCCAAGAAATTTGAGGAAAGAGGATGCTACTTCGACAGAGGTAGTGGATGCCACTGTTTATCTACAGTTGGTGGGTTCGCTCATGTATTTAGTTAATACAAGACCAGACATATATTATGTGGTGAACCAGCTTTCACAAGCAATGGTTAAGCGTGCCAAGCTCTTTTGGAAGGCAAGCAAGCATGTCCTGAGGTACCTTAGGGGGACATCTGAGTATGTCTTATGGTACAAAAATACGGATGAGGTGAAGTTGCATGGCTTCACAGATGTAGATTGGGTAGGCAGCCCAACAGAAAGAAAGAGCACATCAGGAGGGATTTTTAGTATCGGATCTATGGCAGTTTCTTGGTACAATAGGAAACAAATATCTGTGGCACTCAGTTCAGCGGAAGCAGAATACATGACAACAAGTCAAGCTGCATGTGAGGCTATCTGGATGAGGAAGATCCTAGTTGGTTTTTTCGGTTCACATTTAGATCCTACAATGATACATTGTGATAATCAAAGTTGCATTAAACTATTGATTAATATTTTGTTTCATGATAGATCTAAACATATTGATATCCGGTATGACCATATCACAGATTGTGTGCAGTGGAAGATCATGTTTCTTCAGTACATTCCTATAGAGGATTAGGATGCAAATATTGTCACGAAGGCACTCACCAGGAGCAAATTCGAATACCATAGAGGCAGGATCAGGGTGATGGATAATCCCTATCTTGTTGAGAGGGAGTGTTGAGATTCAACAAGATGATGAGCTTAGTGAAAATGAGTCGCCTTCACTAAGTGGGCCCCTAGGGTATTTTTGGCACAAGTCTATTTTTAAACTATGTTTATTTTTAGACATGGTGATCATATTTTAGAAGTTGCAGGATGCTCTTTGTGGATGGTTGGTCAAGTTGAAAAAATAGATGAAATTATATTTTTAGAATATTGGGCAAAGTCTATTTATCGATTGTCGATCTAAAAATAGAAGTGTCAATTATTATTAGCTCTTAATAATATTCCGACAATAAACAACAACTTATTCTCTTGGAGCACTTAATTTCAGTGCATATATTTGGAAAATCAATGGGCTGAAGGAATTATGCAATTCCTAGGGCTTACCGGTGGCTCATGCATGGAGGACTCAGTTATAACTGAAGTGGAAAAGTTATGACAAAGTTGGAAGAGTAGTTCATGGATTTGTTATTCAGTTTAACTCAGTTAATAGAGTTAAACTCAGTTGAGCTAGTTGTATCTAGTCTAACTGAATTATACACTAGTGAGAGTGGAGTGAATTAATTAGTTAATTAATTCAAAAATGATAACTCATTAATAAACTGAACAAATACAACAGTTAACTACAATGCATGTCAGTTCCAGTGGAGACCCAGTCGAGAGATAGGTGAAAGGGTAAGATGGAATATCTGTTGTGACTATAGTGATACATTGATTGCACCACACACACATTGGAGTTTCCAATGAGGATTTTGTAGTCAAGGAAAGTGTAATTCGAATTCATTCAGAGCTATTCTTCAGTAGGGATTGCGTAGTGGAGGCAGGCTAGCAGGTGGCAAGAAATCGGTGCATGGATTTGCAGATTTCTTCTGATTAGTGTGTGACGATTGATTGTACTGAGAGCTTGATGTACTATTCTTTGTATGAGATTGTTACATGATCTCCATGATACATAATATATGATAGTTGGGGTTTTCAACTTCAGGCTTTCCCGTTAAAAAACTGTGTTATTTCTGATTATTTTTATTGGTTCATGTGTTTGCAATTGATTTTAATTTCCGCAAGAGATTAACAATGGAAGGATTTTTTATTTAGAAAGAAGATAAATATTCTTAGATCAGGAGAATTTGGATATATGCATGGATCTTGTATATACTTTCTACAATATGTCTCAATATAATTCTAGGTTCTCTAATGACTATAAATTAACTTAGATGATAATATTTAGTCAATAACTTTTAATAAGACATATTCTTTTACTAAATTACTAGATAGTATTCCAAATTTATTTCTCCTCTAAAGTGAAAGACTACCATCGTTCCCCAACATATTACAATAACCATAAACAACCATGTACAACTTAACACTTCAATTAGTTTAATAATTTAATTTAAATTTACAATATAAAAAATATAATTATTTTTATGAATAAATAATAGGTAAAATTAAAATTACATTTAATGGATCAACTACCACCATTCTTTATCAAAATTTGGATATTTAATGTAAAAAGTGATTGAGTTGAAAATATTTTTTTTTTATCATTTATGTTTATAAAATAAAATCAAAGTAATTTATTTCACATTTATGTTTTTAAAATAGTCTCTTCTTGGCATGAATGGTTGGTTGGAATAAGAGGATGTTATCCTGTCTCATGAGTTACAAATCTTATCGGGGGTCGTCGTTGGCTTTTTGTGATAAGGCTCTCCCACTTTCATGAATTTTAAACTCTTTCTAACTCATAAATTCCTCCCCCAAGGAGGGAAACCAAAAGTGGGCGCTCTCCCCTATTGATTTGAGAGCATCAAGCCCCAAGAAAATCATTTTGTCTTTACCCAAAGGGGCCATAGGATTTCCTCAATTTAATTTTGTAAAAAAAATAATTAGAAATTTTTATCTAAAGCCAAGTGTCTTGATTCTAGAAATAATTTGGAATATTAGGCTATTAGGATATTTTGGATGAGCTGGTGTTGTGGCCAATTAGGCTTTTGTAAATAATGACAAGTGTTTAGCTCAAGTGTTAGGTAGTTTTAGGTTGACGGAAAAATGTACAACTTAGAATGGTATGTTGAAATATTTCTTAGCCAATAGAATCTTTTATGTGCACGGTTCTACTATGTGATTAGGTGGCTCTAATGGGTGAGTGCATGGAGCTGGGTTACACTTTTTGCAAAAGCGAGGGCACATTTTGGTGAAAAAAGGATTCTCGATCAAGAAATTTTATGCACTCGATCAATATGTTTAGGTGCTTAAAAATAGCTTGATCGAGCGTTTAAACAAACCCGTGATCGAGCATTATTTGTTATTAAAAACCCCAGTTGTGACCTAGGCAAGTCATTTTTCTCAGACTGCAAGAAAAAATGAGTTTCATGGAATATTTATATGCTCGACTGTGATGGAGGAACTAAATCCAGATAACCATTAACCCCACCAACAACTCAGATGCTCAAAACAAGGTAGGTTTCCTTTCATTTTTGTCTCCTTCTTTTAATTTTTTTTTTTTACAAAAGCCAATAAATTAATTTGAAAAAAACTATCATAAAAAAACTACAAAAAACAATCACTAAAACCACCATGAAAATCACAAAAAAATTACTATAAAAATTCTTTAAAACTGGAAAAAAAAAAACCTAAGAAACCACCAAGAAAATCATTGAATACCAAAAAAAACTTAGAAAACCGGCAAGAAAACCCTTGGAAACCACCTAAAACAACAATAATTTACGTTTTAAATTATTTTTTTAAATTTCATTCTATAAGATATCTCTAACTGTAGCATTTTATAATAAATATTTTCTAAGGTATATATTTTTTAATTATTTTAGGTTTTAATGTTTTATTTAAGAATTTAGTGAAATAAATTTTAAATAAAAAAAAAAATGTTATTTAAAAAAAAATTATATTTCAAATAAATTTGACTAGAAATATACCAAAAAAAAATTAAAAATAAAAAACAGTTAAACTACAACCAATATAAAAGTACACTACGATATTTATATTGACATAATGAATATGGTTGCTTATGGTGAACCTCTAATGAATCTAATAAGAAGTTTTATTTAGTTTATTATTTTAAATTTAAGTAAATTTATATTTTTAATATTTTTAATTTTAAATATAGTAATTTTCTTTAAAAAAAAGCAATTGTAATTAAATAAAATATTAACCAAATTAAAAATCCAAAGCATTTTTTTTTATTTAATTAAATTTCATTAGGCATATATATATATATATATAAGGTCTTAGACTTTTGTGATTCATATTGCAAATGAGAATGTCTTTCATAATAATCACATCATTCGGATTGGGTCCATGTCTAGGACCAACTAATGCGGTTCATCCTCATGACAAAGGTCAAAAAACAAATCAACTATATGGAATAAATAACAAAGATGCATTAGTGTGCAGAGTTAGACATTGGTAATTAGTTATTAAATTAATTAAAATAACATATGTATATAAATTAGTTGTTATGAAATTATCTATTTTATTTCAATATTTATTAAATAAAAATAAAATAAATAAATAAAAGGAAGAGGAATCAAGGGGCGAAATCAAGAGGAAAGGGTTGAAATCTAGCTCTTACTTAATTTCCAACCATCATCCCTATTGAGATTGGTAACATGTTTCCCAATCTCAATAGCATCTCTAAGCTTCCTATGCTAGAAGTGATCAAACCTAGCAATGACTTTGGAGTCCTCAATGCACACCTGGAGCTTGTATTTCTCCAAATTTTCAGCTAGAGCTAACGAATGTGAATGATTGTGCCTAATGTTAGCAACATGCTCCAATGTAGGGGATCCCGCAGGAACAAGGGATATAGTATAACCATTTCAAGTATTTAGGGTCCACCGAGTATTTAAAAAACCTAAGAGAGCTTCAAATGGTATTAAGGGGTTGAAATGAAGCATAAACTCTATTATTTTTAATAATATGGAAAATCTTGTCAGAGGTCCCTTAGATAAATGGAACCTGAACCTTAGAGTTAAGATCATCACGAGCAGCCTTAATGATTCATTCTTTTCAGGCTCTTTTAAAACCCTTGAGGCCTTGACTTATATTATACCCATTATTTTTAGAAACTTTAAGGAGATGGTATTGTTCTTGCTCCACGTGATTCTAATCAGAAATTGTTAGAGCATGGGTTGCAAGAGTGCTAAGGACCCCAAATTTTTTCATAGGAAAATTATATGAACTATCATGCAGATATTGTTTTGTGTGGGTTTTTTGCGAAAAACATGGTGAGACACAGAACCATAATTCATTTTAGAGATGAGGATGTTAAGGAAAGTAAGGCATATGTTTACCTCAACCTCCATCAAGAATTGATGGATTTTGATTGGGAATTTAGATAGTTCAGAAAAAAAAAACTATTTTCTCACAACCATGGAGCAATATGACGCAAGTATCATCAACAAACCTATTCCTTATTTTAGGGAAAAATTGAGTTGACGCAAAGGCCTTTGTCTTAAAATCCTCCATGAATAAGTTAGTGACTATATGGGAAAGATGGGAACCCATGACCACCCCACAAGTTTGTTCATAGAACTCACCTTGCAAATAGAAGAAAGTCGAGGTGAGGAGAAGGAAAAATAATTTGGCTGTATCATTTATATTGATTTGATTTATGACATCAATGGCCTCTTGAATAGGGATTTTGGTATAAATGGAAAAAACATCAAAGTTAACTAACAAATCCCCTGGGTTTCCACTCTTTAATAAAGGAAGAAAAGTCATTAACAAAGGAATCAGTGTGACCAACAAGGGGCTTGAGCATTGAAACCAAGAATTTAACAAGAGAATAGGTAGGCCCACCTATTATGTTAACAATAAGCCGCAAAAGGACCCTAGTATTATGAATCTTGGGAGGGTCATATATTTTGGGGGTGAGGGGATTTCTTTCAGTAAGATTCTTACAGAGAAGATTAGAATAATTATTTCATTTAATGGCAGTCACTACCTCTTTCGAGACTAAATTAATGGGATTCTTATTAATCTTGTTTTAACTACCACTATTAGAAATATGGCCAGTCATTTTGTTTACATATTCAAATTTATCCAATATGATGACAACCCCACCTTTGTCAGCTTTAAGAATGACAATGCTGGGGTCATCTCTTAAGGTTTTAGGGGAAATAAATTCATTTTTTCTAATGTTTGTTTTGGGAGCTTTATCCTTCCTAAGAACAATAGCACAATATTTCCTGATGATCTATCTAACTATAACATTTAACACACAAACACATATAACATCTAGCATATAACATAACTACTTAACTATATATAACATAAAGTTGTAAGGTATAACATAAATATAACTATTATAAGTATACAACACAATTATATATAATTATAGAACATGACATAGAATGTAACATAACTATATATAACATAGATATAGCTATAACATCTCTCTCTCTCTCTCTCTCTCACACACACACACATATAAAACATTTAACATAGTTTTATAACTATTTAACATAATGTGCTCTTCACAATAGCTGTAACACCCCTAGTTTATGTGTTTGAATTTCGAAAACTAGACATTTGAACTTTGATCCTAAGGGGAGTGGACCCCAAAGGACAAGTATGTTGTGGATATAATTACATATTTAATTTGAGAAAATGAATAAAATAATTATGTGCAGATTGACAAAAATGAGAATTATGAGATCACTTGCTAAATCCATGAGGATGGGTAAAGGCAAATACTTTCCCCAAAAATATTTCAAAAAATCCTTGAAAGAATTCATTTCTAAAATTAGATTTTGAGGAAAATCTAGTTTCCCAATGATGTGGAGAGTAGTTGGGAAGAGGTAAAAAGATGGGAAAAGCAGAAAGCAGCTTTAAAAGTCCCTAAATAGGGAAGCCTAGGCAAACAGGAAGAAAAACATCCTGATATTCTGGACGCAGAATTAGAAACAGGCTTGGGGAGAAAAAGCTTAAATAAGTTATTCCAGAACAGATTGAGGTGGGTCTGTGATGGAAGTGATCTCAGCTCGGGGGTGAGTTTTGGAGATAGAGGGAATCTATGGTTGGGAGGACTGGTCAAATACCAAAGTGGTATGCACACAGTGTTAGGAATGTTTTTTTTTTTAAATATATATAATAATTGTTACCATGTGTTAGAGTTAATGAGTATAGCTGTATACTAGTTAATTGTTTCATTTTGGTGTTGGTGTTCCATACATTTACATAATTGTAGAGCAGCCAAACTCTTCCTGTTCTGCATAGTTGTAGGAACTAGGAAAATGAGGCAAAATCATCCAGAATTTCTAAACCAGCTTGGGTCTAAATCTGGATATTTATAGTATCTCATAATTTATAATTTTGTAACTTTAATCTGCTTCTGTGGGAAAGGGAATATAGTAGAAAACCCTGTAATAAAAAAGAAAATTCTAAGATAGTAGGAAGGTAAATTTATATAGGACAGAATTACTCTTTTATTGAATTAACTAAGTGAAGTGTAGATATATCTAGAACTTTCAACAGCAGGGCATGTCTATTTATAGATATTCTAATATCTTCTCTGATAGGAACTGAATGAAAGAGTATGAAATTGTAGTACTGCTTATCTATCTTAGTTATTAAAGAAATGAAACTATACATGACTATTAACTCTGGAAATAGGTATGAAAGGAGAGTTATGTATAAAAACTATGCGAATAACCCCCTTGGGAACAAGGAGGATCCGACTAAGTTACAGGTTGGAAGGATTAGACATGGACCAGAAACTATAAATCAAATCAATAACTGCACCATATATATATATATACAGATAGATATACAGATATATCAATATTGAAGAAGGTAGCAAACAGATATCCACTAGTTCTATATATATATCAGTGAAGAAAGTCAGTTAGACATTTATACATTGGGACTATTCTATTACGAACACAAAAGGACCAAAAATTTGATGTTTACAGTTACAGGGAACAATTAGCCCTACATACGAAGCTTTCACAATGGAACTACAATCTCCTAGGAATACGGAGAGTTTCCTGTAGGAGTCCTACAACATATACAAATGATAGACAATGCCAGATTTCATTTACTGAGTCACTGTAAACTCGGAAAAGATAGCCATAAAGAGACATATACACATTGAAGTCCTAACCATGATAAGAAGGTGAAAAGAGAAACAACTAATTTCTTCTTCAATCATATTAAATCAACACAAAACAAATAATTTAATGAGAGACAATAGGAGAACATCCATAAAATACTGATCTGGAGATTCTTCGAAAATATTATGAAGCCATCAAAAATACCAGTGACGAAGAACAAATAATTTCTGCAAATACATATAAGAGTTTGAGCCTCTCGGGCCAAAGTCCTTTAAAAGACCCCACTCTCACTCCAGAAATTAATCTATTCAAAGAATATTATCATACGGATGGAAATTGTTAATAGTTACAGTCTCTGACAGAGTCTAGAATTTCAATAGACACTGTTATAATCCTAAGAAATTAACTACTCCGCACAAACGAGGTGAAATAATGCGACGGGAGGATGGTTTCTCTCTACCCAGGTGTATACCGACCTGACAATGCCCAGAGTAGTGGAGTTAGTGTCGAATTGAAGGACATATCTCATGGTGCGCTGAGGAGGAAAAGTGTATGGCGTCTATCTCACCTGTAGAAACACAGTCGTGATGATGAGCCAAAGAATTGAGAAACTGTTAGAAAGAATTTTAGTGAGAATTGGAAAAATGTACTAAAGCAAAATTTACATAGCTACCTGGAAAAGGAAACCCTCACTCCTTCCAAACGATTCTGCCATAGAATTAAAGACATGGCGTAAATATATTGTAACCCCAAAGTTTAAGAGTGGAGTTAGAAAAACAGTCTAACTAATAGCATAATTAAATCAATTTTTACGTGAGATCGGTATCGCTCACCGGAGAAGAGACGAGCGAAATAAAAACACATCGTTCAAGTCCCAAAGGACGAGCAGGGACGTGCCCTATCATGAACGAAGAATTATTGGTACCCTGCATCATTAGCCAGTCATCCAACGAGGTATACGAAGAGATGGTGGCGTAAACGCAGAAGAAAGCAATCAGTAGATGTAAAACACAACGTCAGGACTCCTTGTAGTAACCAGAATTGGAGAACGAAATGGCGTAAACAAAAACATAGGTCAAATACTGTAAATTGAATGCATTACTATACTCAGAATTCATCACAGAGGCACAAGTTAACGCAACGTAAGGCTTATAAGGTTTTACCTGCTTGATGAGGTGTCAAAAAAGGAATACAAGGCATCTCCAGCACACAGAAATTTGGTGTCACGAGTAGCGAAACAACCAAATGAGGGCTGAAAGAATAGTCTCACAAATTTAGTGCAAGACTTATACCAAAAATCTCCGTCACAAAACCCTAATAGGGTGAGGAAATCGCAGCTGTCCACATGGAAAAATATTCATGGTGAGTCCATGGATCGACTGACCGGAAGTGCATTTACACCAGTCGTTCGACATTAAATTTACAAGCTATGAAATGAAATTCACAGCACCTCTGCTCGTATTCCAAGGATGGCCTAGTTCAAGAGCAGTCTAGCATGGCAATTTCCAATGCAACGTGGATCCATAACCATTGAACGGGAATGGGATGAAATCCATCCCAATCAATACAATTAAATCGAGAACCTTACCTAAGACGATGTGGAGAGCTGATATCACATCTCAAGTTCTATACCACATTAAATCAACCTTACCAGGATGCAGTACGTGGAATTTAAAGCTGAATACGTTCATCGTTACATAAATTTCGACATAAACAACATGTACAACAAATATGCGATGATGTTAACACATACAGTGTGACAACTGTGGCTACCAATTCATTGAATAGTCATAAGCTCGGTATAGGTATAGATATAAGACCGTGGTAAATAAATCAAGCCAACATTCATAAGCATATGGTCTAGCAAGATGATTTTATAAAACGGGAGTATAGGTGTTTGTTAAAAGATTAAGGATGTCCTGGTCGACGTGGGTATAACATTTTGAATCCCATTATATATATACATAATATTATGTTGTTTAATACCCAACGATTTAATGATATCAAAACGAAGGTGAGGTGTAGGTCGATAGGGTCACCCTTTCATAGGAAGTGGGTTAGTTGTAAAAATCCACTATAGTTAAAATACAAAGACCCTTTATACTAATGTGGTTGGAAATGAGATCAAATAGGTATTGATTTAGATATAGTTTGGATATGTGGGTATAAGTATACACAATAAATCATATTGAGGGAAGAAATATGATTTAACAAGACAGAAATCAAAATTATAACATAATAATTTTGTCGGAATTATTCTTGAAAATCTGAAATGAAAAAAAACATTGGGAGATAAATGGGAGGTGTTAGAATAACATAATATGGGTGCTTCTCAACAACATTTTAAGACTCGAGTTGATTACTTTTCCTTAAAATTTTCACTACTCATATTTGTATTATTTAATATAATGATATGAAAAATATATATTTCTTAGTTCCTACCCTTATTAAATTTATTAGTTGAGAAATGTTTTTGTAACTTACACTTATTATATTTTTATTTAACTATATAAAACAACATAACATATCTATAAAACACATGCATACACAGAGATAAGTTTAAGTTTCAACAATGCATCATTGAAACATACATTAAATCCCTGATGAAAATTGCATTTAAAGTGAATATATAAACATTTTGACTATTTTCTAATTTGTGCCATATTTTTTCATTATGTAGTCTGTTTTATGAGAAATATTATCTTCATTTGCTTGCACCTAGTATGTTTCATCTGTCAAAATCAAACATTATAGGATCTTGTCTTATGGAGTATTTGATTGGCATGAGGTTTTATTAGTTTTGAAAATAGGTTTATTTCAATTCTTTACATATATTTACATATTTATATTCTATTAATAAAAATGCTTGTTTATAAATAGGAAAAAGCGTATGTTAGATTTGATCACATTTTGTATTTTGTTAACATGGAACTCAATAATTCAGTTGATAATTTATCAAAAAAGTGACTCTATCTAGTTTAGGACTTCACCCTAGATTATTATACTTGAGTTTATAAATAGTTTTCTTGTAAATATTATTTCTATGCCAACATTATTTTCTTGCATTATTTTATATGTAATTTTCAGAGCCATCTCCCATACACTGCCCAACCGCAACCCATCAGAGTGTTGGGGTATATGTTATACATGGTCGGGCTAGAGCACATATTCATACTAGAGTGTGTGTTCCACTCATAGATCCTCCCTCTAACACCATTCAGAGTGTCAGAGGCAATGTTTCTATCTTTGTTGATGATCTTGCTCTGGATAATGGACCTTCATCACCTGTTGCGGGTACACATATTTCATTTTAAATCCTCTTTAAAATTTATGTTCTTATGTCTTGAAATTTCCTTTAATTTTTAAATCATCTTCAATTAATGTGTTTGAATTTAATGTATATGTTATTATGCATCTAATTTGTTATATATACTAAATTATGTTTATGGTTTGTAGACCCTTAGCAAGGTTAAGATGAGGATCAAAGTGTAGTGTCAATCCCTCCATAGAGTGATGATATAATAAGTATCACAATTTAGGATATTATGGTCCAATAGACATGGATCACACGAGTGCTAGATAAAATCTATGCTAGTTCGTCTGCTAGGCATAGTTTGTCTTTAATGTTAGATAGCATCAAAAGGTTAATCGAGACATACCGAAGGGTGGGCCCACAAAACCACCTCCTATACTCCATACATAGTATTAGAAGGCTAGAGGTTAGAGGCCCACATACTTCGAAGTTGGGGAAAGATGCCAACAAGAAAATTGATGTTTTTGGGAATTTGTTTGACATCCTTCTGAACTCTTGTGCTAGACATGTTGGTCTGATTCTACAAAAAATTTAAGAATGTTGATACAACCACTTTTTTTTATGATTGATTCAATGGAGCTTGAGGCTAGTCCCCCAACCATGATCAGGTCCCCATTTACATTGCAAAGCATATATATGCATATTTTATGCTACATATGACGTCAAACTACACGAACACTAGATCTAAGTTTTATGGATATGGCTTGGGATGTAGTTATAAACGTGTCAGGGCTCGTAGGGACCTTGTGCATGTAGCACCACCTTTGAGATTATTTCCACGACCATATCAGAGAGTGGTATTGCCGAAGAAGCTAGATTTTTAATCGCATATTAGCGTTAAGACTCAACATACCATTACAGATAGCATGCAAAGGACATTTTCCATTACACATGTCGAATTTTTTGGAGAGATGAGTAGACCACTTTCATTTCTTTGTGGCCCACCAGCTTCATTACATGATGATTCATATCACAATAGTCTAGGGCATAACCAGATTTTATCATATGCACATACATGTCCCGATACCATCTGTGATGCTTGGAGGGCACATGACCCACGTTACACAGAACATGTAATATATACATAACTTTTGACTCTAATCATTCAACTATAAATTATTTATTTTAATAATTTCATATCATATTGCATTTATATTCATAATTTCATGATAAGAATGAAAAACCAAATACACATATGACCTTCTAAGGTCATCTGAGGAGGTCGTTGACCAACCAAAGTATCCTCCTTGTTGGGTCCTTCATTTTTAGAGCTAATTTTTTACATGTTTTGAGGCTAACCATATGTTGACCAAAGGTAACTGTTGGAAGTCATGGAGAAGATCGAAGAAGAAGGAGAAGGGACTCACCAAAGATTAGTAGCTGTGAAGGACCAACCAGAGAATTTAGGACTGAAGAAATCATGGACAAGCTTAAACGAACGCTGAAAAATGAAGAAGAAAACACAACTGAGCAAAAAAGGTAGCCAAAAAAGGGAAAAGGCAGAGCATCCAAGGGAGAGTCCAAAAAGAAGAAGAGAGGCAAGGAGGGCACCGAAAGGCTGTTGTGGAGCCTATTGAGCCCACAATGTTCTATATTATGTTGCTCCTATATTATCTTTTCATGATATTTTTTGTTATGTCAATGAGACCTCTGTGGTAGATGTATTGTTTTAATGTTGTTGAGATTAATGGAACAAGGAGTTACAGGATTATATGAGAACCTTTGTGTATGTCTTTATGTGGCCTTTTAAAATTTTTATTATGAGTGCACATGTAAAGTATAATTTCTCCTTGAATGCTTGAGCTGTTATGATTTTAGTTCTGGGTTTATTAGGTACTCATAACCTTCATGTGGTTCCTCCTAATACCTGATTCCAACCTCTTAAGTAAGTAATGTTGCAACACGCTTTGAGTGAGACGCCTTATTCCTCCTGAATAGGGTGAAAATGCCTTCGTTGTACTAGACTACGATGAAGCCTTTGTTGGACCTTGTGCTTGAATCCAAGGTCTCAACCCATTCATCAATTTTTTTCCAAAAAATGGTTCTATTTTTGGGACCTAAAAATTTCCAAAGGGTTCTAGAATATGGTTTCTATAATATTTAAGAAAGAACTATAATATTGGCCACATGAAAAAGTAGAGAGGTTTTTTTTTCAAGAAGCTCAAATCTATCTTGAAGTACAAAGCGGTTGAAGGAACAAATCTTGTACATAGAACCTAAAAATGATCAAAATGAGATATTCTAGTGCAAGTTCCTAGAGGAGCTCCACAATTGGTTGTGGAGATTTCAAGTAAAATAAAAGAAGAGTGGATAGAGTTGATCTCTTCATACCTGGACTCAAGAAAATATTGTTTAACTACATGAGATTGACACACATTTGACATGAGCTATTGATTTTTTGGTGCATACCACATTGAAGGGGTATATTTTTTAGTATGTTGTGGTTGGTCATCAGTCCTTCTCTAAGGCTGAGTTTTTGTTGAAGATGGGGGTTGCAGGGTAAATTTCTAAAGGAAATTTTGTTGTGGTTAAGATTCTGATCGTAGAAGAGAACTTGTTGGTGTTCTCAAACCCTCCCATGGTAGTGTAATAGCCCTGGATAAAAATGCATGTAAAAATATAATACCGAGGTCATGGGACATGCAGTCCAAGTTGAATGGTGGGAAAAAACATCCTAGTGTGTGTCTATTTCAGTTTTTTATGGCTAATAAAATTTGGAAAAGTCAATGGAAAAGGCTTTGGAAAGGCATGAGGCATTAATCAACATTTTTATTTATGAAAATAATGGAAATTAGGAGAAAATGAAGGTGAAAGGTAATTGGTTTCATGTGAGGAAGAAATCAAAGGAAAATAATGGAAAATGAAGAAAATAGAGACATCATTGATAAAAAGGGTTATGAGGATCAGTTCATATAATTTTTCAAACATTAGCTTGGAGCTCTCTATTCTCTCCCTCATACTCTTGGACACTTGGATTTTCTTGGAGCAGACTTGGAGGAGTGTGGCATACTTTGTATTTGGAGCAAGAAGGAAAAGGAAAAGAAGGAAAACAGAAGAGGACATCAGGATCAACAACTACAATGGGTTTTTCTTGTAGGTATTGAGTTGCATGTATGATTTACTTACTAGTTTTGGCATACATGGAACAGGCATGTGGTTTCTTTTTTATGATCGGTCATTGGCATGGATGATTTCCTGGATTGATAGTGGTTTTTCCTAGCCTTTCCATTTCCTAGATAGCCATGGTGTTGTGGGGGTTAGTTTTTTTCTGGTTGGTTCTCATGTTCCTTTAGCTATGGGCTGAGTTATTAGTTCACTGAAAGCCTTGGTTGGACACATGCTCTATAAGCCTTTTAACAACTTGGGTTGAGTTACTAGTACTAGAATCCTTGGTTGGAAAAATGCACTAGAAGCCCTTGGTGGGTTGAGTTACTAGTCTTGGAAGCCGTCATCAGAAAAAAAAATTGGAAGCTCGACGATAGCTGTGGGTTGAGTTATGAGTCCTAGAAGCCCTGGTTGGAACCAAGGCTTTGGAGCCCTAGACTGCTTGGGTATAGACCAATATGGTGATTGTTATATGTAATTATAATCTATGGATAAACTATATTCCCTAAGTGTGGTGTTCCTTCACTCAAAACAACAGAAGAAAGACAACAATTATTTTCTCTAAGAAAAATAGATAGACAAAAAGGAAAGAAGCCTACTTGGGATCCTTTCTCTCTCCTTCTCCTTCTGTCGTTGTTGTCGTCGCTCTCAATCAAACTGAAGCCACTAGATCAATTCATAAAATCAAAGACAAATAATAACAAACAACATACATATATACAAGTATCTACTTATCTTAAGCAAATCAAACCAATTATATCTGAGAATACATACATAATTGAGAATGAAATTCACAAGATATAAGCATACATATGAGAAAATGAACAAATATATTTATTAAGAAAGTAGGACGAGAATATTAAAACCAATAGATCGATTCATCGTCAACCTGCTCCAGCTTCATTCCGTCCTCATTACACCAAGAATCATCTCAGCAGTATAACAATACTTCCATCTCTCATCAATTGAGAATCCAACAGCGTAACATTACAAAAATTCCCCCCTCCCTAACACTTAGATGAGTGCTCAATTTATAGGTAAATTGAAGGTAGTTTCTCAATAAATGGATTTGAATGGATTTCTGACAATATGTGAGACATGTTTCCAAGTTCAGTGGTGATGGATGGACACTTGTATTCGAGGTATGACACCTATGATCTCTTCTAGAAGACACTGGACATGCGGAGATTCCCGGAAAAATGATGATTTCACTCTAAGGAGACCAACACACCCTTCAGTGTCGAGAAGTGCACCAGAGTGCAACTTTACATGGAGGTAAGTGCACTACAACATAGTTAAGCCCATGTAAAGGAGCATTGATGAGTCAATGGTTCATATAATCTATACTTAAAGCCTTGGAAATATCAAAATTGAAGCCATTAATGGAAGGATTTATCTTAGGGAATATAGAAACGGAATTAGGGGATGACAGACCCTATTCATTGGTATTGGGGGATGATGCCCAATTTGACCAGGTATTGGGGGATGATGCCAAAATTGACTTGTAATTTCTTCCCCCTAAAGAATGAATTCAAAATAATGATAATATTTGGATGAGATTCTTTACGATGTGATGAGTAGGATCTGAAGCAGACGGTGACCTGCATAAATTTGCAATACATTACATCATGATATCTTGCATCTTGGACATGAATTCTTGAGGGAGGCATACCCATTCTTAGCACATAAACTATCATAATATGTACATAATTTAGAAATTCATCTACATCATAATGTTTCTCGATATAGAGATGCCTATAGAAATAGGCCCATGTTCGGATGACAATTTTTATGTAAAGCCATCGTACAGATGATGTGGACAATTCCTGAAATCACAGCCCAGATGGATGAAAATAGATCTAGGGTATTCTTATCTCATTCACTCGATAGTTCAAGTACAAGTCTAACCATGCGAATATATCATATGAATTCGAACATCGAAATACATCAATTGATTACCATCCAATGATGTGAGCTATTAACAGACACAAGAAAACCACCAATGATGTTAATGACTCTCAAGATACTGTAACACAATTTTCAAGGCGTGGATAGATGATTTGATGTTGAGTGCAAAAAAAAATATTTCGGCCGAAGGTCCGGAAGTGAGAAACCTATCGATGATGTAGCAAGATCCAAGGTTCTGGAAAGATGTTTCTAAGTTAATTTCCTAGATGATGAGCTGATGTCGACAAGAAACAAATTTATTGCGAAATGGGAGTAGTGATTTTAGAGACAAAATGTGACTTGATGTAGCAATTTTCACAGATGACTATTATGAAAATGAAGGTTTATGAGTATTGAAGAAGATGATGAATTACTGGATGAATTCTCTTTAACATATCAGTGACACTGAAACAAGTTGGAAGCATTGACCCAAAAACGAAGTGATGGTATGATGAACCATCAAGGAGATTACCCAACCCAAAAGTCACCCTGATGGATTGAAAGTGTCTTGTTCAAGAGCGACTTGCCACCATAAAGTGTTATGTTCCTTTTCCTAAATTTTCCCCAGTAATTGTTGATTAGTACCTCTTTATTTTTTAACAAGCTTGAGGAGGGCAACATATTCCTGATATATAATTCGACCCTTCGGGTGAATCCATCGCTATTTAATGATTTAACAAGTCTATCGATAATGAAACTTGATCTTGTAATGATCGACAAGTCCGACGCTATTTTATGTTTTAACGAGTCTAAGGACAGTGAAAACCCGATCCATTTTCATGTTTAGAGATTTTGAAAAAGGGACAATAAGAAAAATCCATGAGTCATTTTTCGTAAATTTTTCGCTCAGGTCCAAAAAAGTGTAAAATGATACCTGAGAAAACCTCTTATCCATGCTCAAATAAGGTTTTCCTTTTTCATAAATAATCTATATCAACCCAGAAAATGGTTAAACTTATACTAATTCGATTTCATTTCATTTACTTTTACGAGCTCGAAAAGACAAGTCCTCAGAGTTTGAAAAGAGCTAAAAGATGACTCTAGGGGGTTCCTTTTTCACATTAAAAAAAGAGATAAAATAGAGCTTTAATTCCTTTTTCATTTTTATCAAAGTTCGAAAAAAGAGGAGAAAAGTATGCTTTGTCTGACTTTCAATTTTACTTTACGAGTAGGAAAAGACGGAAAGAACTAAAATTTTTTATGTGTTTTACGAGAATGAAAAGATATAAAAATAGGCTTGGGATTTTCATGAGTTTAACGAGTCTTGAAAATAATAACTGTAATGGACTCAAGATAAGTTTCATTTTTATACAAGCTTGAAACAGAGAAAATTGTTCTTGAAATATGTTTGAATTCCCCCTGCAAGAGCACATGTTGAAATCCCCCTACAAGAGCACATGTCGAACACCCCTTGCAAGAGCACATTCCCCCCAAGATTAATTTCATTCACCTAAGTAGACTATTGGTTACTAATAGGTGTATGGAATGAAGGTTAATTTACGAGATTAGATGGAAGACACATCTGAATTAGGAGAGGATTTGTTTCATTTTTTAATGATCTTGACATAGGAAAATAACTATGCTCATGGAACCTTGTTTCATTTAACGAGCTTGACACAAGAAAATGAACTATTCTAATGGATCTATTTCATTTATCGAGGTTGACACAGTAAAAGAACTATCCTCAAGAATCTGTTTCATTTATTGAAGTTGACATAGTAAAATAACTATCCTCGTCATTATGTTTCATTTATCGAGGTTGAAAAAGTAAAATGACTATCCTCAAGAATCTGTTTCATTTATCGAGGTTGACACAGTAAAATAATAATCCTCAAGGGAACATGTTTCATTTAACAAGTTTGACACATGAAAATAACTATCCTCATCACTTGATTCATTTTTTAACGAGGTTGACATAGTAAAATAACTATCCTCATTAGAACCAGAGATTCTGGGTTTGATCCCCAGTGGAGTCGCCAATTTGTTGTACGAAATTCTTATCTACGGATAAACTAGCTTCCCTGAGTGTGGTGTTCCTTTACTCAGAACAACAAAAGAAAGACAAAAAATATTTTCTCTAAGATGAATAGATAGACAGAAAGGAAAGAAGCCTACTTGTGATCCTTTTTCTCTCCTTCTCCTTCGGTTGTTGTTTACATTGCTCTCAATCCAATCGAAGTCACTAGATTGATTCCTACAATCAAATACATAGAACAACATACAACATACAAATATACAAGTATCTACTTATCTTAACCAAATCAAACCGATTAGATCTAAGAATACATACACAATTGAGAATGAAATTAAAAAGATATAAGCATACATATGAGAAAATGAACATATATCTTTATTAAGAAAGTAGGAGGAGAATATTACAACCAATAGATCGATTCATCGTCATCTGCTCCAACTTCATTCCGTCCTCATCACACCAAGCACCATCTCAGTGGCATAACAATACTTCCAGCTCTCATCAATTGAGAATCCAACAACATAACATTACACAAATTTTTCTGTCCCTAACACTTAGATGAGTGCTAAATTTATAGGTAAATTCAAGGTAGTTTCTCAATAAATGGAATATAATGGCTTTCTAATAAGAGGTGAGACATGTTTCCAAGTTCAGTGGTGATGGATGAAAACTTATATTTAAAGCATGACACCTATGAGCTCTTCTAGAAGGCACTGGACATGTGGATATTCCTAAAACAATGATGATTTCCCTCCCAAGAGACCAACACACCCTTAAGTGTCAGGAAGTGCACTGCAGTGCTCATTTACATGGAGATAAGTGCACTCCAACTCAATTAGGCCCATGTAAAGGAGCGTTGATGAGTAAATGGGTCATATAATCTATAATTAAAACCTTGTAAATCTCATAATTGAAGCCATTAATGGAATGACTTATCTTAGGCCATATAGCAACTAAATTAGGTGATGATAGACCCTATTCATTGGTCTTGTCAGATGATTCCCAATTTGACCAGGTCTTGGGGGATGATGCCAAAATTGACCTATAACAGTGATGTTTAAGGAAATCTGACCATGAGGTGGAATCACATGTTGTGTTTTGAGGTGATTTATCCTTTAGAAGCCCCATTTTGGTTTTTATTGATGTGTTTTATGAGATCCCACATTCATGCTTGGAATATGGCATGGGGGTGATTGGCTGAAATAAAGATTTGGTTCAACTAAAACTATGGTAGTGTGGTACGTGGAAGTCTCATACGTGGTTGAATTTTGCATATGTCAGTAAGAGCTCATTTTATCTTATAATTGATGGGTAAATATATGTGTTATTAGGTGATATTGATGGTTGATTTATCATTTTTATTTTGTTGGTTAAATGTTGGTTATGATAATGGTTTAGGGAAGACTTGAGTTATGGCTCTCATCATGTTTTGGTTAATATGTGAAACGTTAATGAATGAATGACCTATAGATGATAATGCAACTAATATCAGAAGGAATAAATCCTTCTTGATGATTCTTAGATAAGTACGAGACCCCTATGCTCATATTTTTTATTGAAACACTATTGAAACTCGTATATTTAATATTTGTGATATGTTTGATGAAATGATTGTCATGGTTTGGCTTGGTTAGGTCAATTTCTTGATCAATTTTTATGTTAGAATATTTTTATTGGTGTCATTTATTTTCTTGGAAAGTTTCATCAAGTTCTGGGTAGTGGTTTGGAGATTAACCCTGAAAAATTTACTTAAATATCGCAATCTCTCGCACAACACTAACTGAAAAATATTAGAGTATTTCCCTTAATGGAACTATGGTAGCGAATATAGGGTTTTCATCACATGCATGCCTTCTTATGGGATAGAATAGGGGTTTCATTCATTAAAAGGCTAGGATAACTCATGGTTTTCACTCCTGGAGTGGTAGATTATATCTCAAGGGTCCTGTAGCACCTTAGGGAGGTATGTAAAGTATTGGTACGTCGGTTCCACTTCCTTAACTGCACTTTGGTATTTGAATCATATAATATTAAATCTTCATCACACATTTACCCAGGTTGGCGAGTTACTTAGGTAGATGTGGGAGGAGGGTGTTACAAAGTGGTATTAGGGCTTGGTTAAACATTTGGAATATACATGCCAGTTGCATATATGTCATTATGATTGTGGTTTATGTACTTGTTATATATGCATGGTAATTCTCATTGTTACAATTGTGTTTCCATGTAGGATCTGAAGATGTTGTTGTCGAGATGTTTTTTTCATGAATGCATGCCAATTGTATATGCATTTTTTTAGCATGAAAATTTCAATAGGCTATTGTGCATGCATTGTTATGGTTATGGTTATGCATGCATAATAGGTTATAAATTTATTATGAGGTCATTATATGTATTTATTTCATCATGATGTTATTGATAGTATATGATGTTGATATATTTGCTAAGATAGAGCAAGAGATGCAGACTATTAGATCAAGGTTGTAGCATGACACTTTGGAGCAAGAGAAGATTATCATACATATATCGTATGTTTTGCATGCGGGTATGTTAGTTAATGGATTTTTATATGCATTAGGGTCATATTCATGTTGGTCATTTTATTGTTTTTTTGGTTACATGCATGGTAGATGATAATGAATCAGTGTGGTCATATGCACATGTGTTGAACATTCATGAATGATAGTAACTTGTTTTTATATGCATTGTTGTTGTTGTTTTATGTTATTCAACTTCATGATTATCTTATATGTTATATGTTTTTTATGATTATTTTATATGTTAACCTTTTTATTGTTATATGATAGTTAACTTGATGATTATGTTATATGTTGTTGTTGAGTATGTTATATGTTAACTTGTTGTTGTTATATGATATATAAATTGATGATTAGCAATATTACATTAATATATTAATGTTATATGTATTGTGGTAATTTGGATTCACCTAGGCATATTTTTAGGGTTATGACATTCATCTATGAGTTGACCTATTTGTGATATTGTGTTGTACTAATCTAGACTGGCTGTGCATATGCGATTTTTATGCATGAATGAAAAACATTTATGAGTTATGTTGTGAAAATGTTAGCTAGTTACTATTATGGACATCACGACCTTATTTATGTTTGAGTTGATATGTTTTGAATTTATAACATGCTAATTTAGATTGATTGTGAAGACAAGATAGCCTCCCTTGAGATACATTAAGATATGAGATTGCTTATGTAGTATACTTGGTGCTTGATTGTTTGATTGTGTCATCTATTTGGTGTTTGAGTGTTTTTTGTCTATTATGTCGTCTAATTGATTTATCTAACATGGTAAATTTATATTTTGTTTGAATTTTTTATTAATTTCATGATATGAGTTTGTATCTATAAGATTGCATGAAAATAAATTTTTTTTAAGATGGTTTCACTGACACATATGTGTTGAGACAACTAATATGTACTTGAGTGCAAGTGAGTGATAGTTGTAGTGTTATGATTTATGACTATGAGTTAATTTTTGATTATTACATGGTTGATGATATTGGTAAAGGTTAATTTCAATTACTAGATATGATTTCTTGATATTTGGAACATGTGGCTAACATGTGTGACCAATTGCAGGGAAACATGCTTTCGATTAGTGTGACAAGGTAATAGGTGATTTTTCTATATAACTAATAGTTGGGTGATGTGACAGTGTATAGTAAGACTCAATTGTAGCAAGGAAAAGGTAAAATGAAGGAATTGGGTAAGAATTCATTTAGAAATGTTTGGAGAGTCTAATTCCATATTAATGAGCCCTTGCATGAATGCAAAAAGTATTCTTTAATGAGCTCTTTCATGAATGCAGAAAGTATTTTTAACCTTGATATTGTTTGACATTAGGTGGATATGTGTTATATTCTTGAACATGTATTTGACAGTATAAAAAATATTTTTTATTTATAGCTAGATTCATCAAGCGAATAGGAGTCCCTTGAGAGATGGCATGGACCTGTTCAATTACAAGGAAACATGCTTGGAATATCAAGGTAAGGTAGCCAATATATTTTTATATTTATTTATACACTGAGATATATGTGTTTATGATAGTATGATGCAAATATTGCATGGAAAAAGAGACTGCAATAGAATATTGAAGAAGGCTCAGGTTGAGCTTTCCCTTGGAAGCATTGGGAACCCATGGCGATAATTAATTCATGGTATTTTTTTCTAGTATTATTCTTTCAGTATTTTGTGATTTTTTTGTGCTTGATTTTCAGTTTTGTGCATGACTGGTGCATGTCCATGCCACTTTGTTGTGGTGTTGTATTGTTATTAGTTTTCATGTTTTTCTTCTTGTTTGTTCCATGTTCTCACCTTTTATGTTTTGATGGTTTTAGGAATTGGTTTGAGAAAGAGGAAAGCTAACGAAGCTTAGGAAAGGATGAATGATCCTGATAGGTAATGTAAGACTTGGATAAGCCCATCACATGTATAAGGGTAGTGAAAGGTAAGAATATGGTAGCTGGTTGGACTCGTTTGGTCCATTGTGGTAAATGGACAATAGCAGTACAAACATGAGAAAGGTAACAAAGAAGGCAAAGTGAATGGATCTGACTTGTTACATGCCTTGGTTATGTTGGGAGTTTTTCTTCTCAATGTTGTGCACGTTGTGCATGGATAAAGGGCATTGTCTTAACCTTTACCTTATGATATCTAGTAATTATATTGTGATAATGATTATGTTGATGTTTATATATGTATACCTATATGTTTGTATGTATCTTGTGTCTGACAAGATTGTCCTAGATCATGATTTTTTTTATGGTAATGATTATATGTATAATGTATGTGTATGTCATTGTCTAACATGATCATGATTTTTTTCTGCTAATATATATATATATATATATATATATATATATATATATATATATATATATATGTATGTATGTATGTATGTATGTATGTATGTATGTATCACATGGTTTATAGGGACCATTCTTGTGGAGGAATGATTTCTTATCCATTTGAATGTCATGAAAGAGATTCCTGGTCTTATCGAGAATCAAGTGGGAAGTGTAGTGTTGATAAATATACAAGGTTAGTACCATGTGTTTATGAATTGATATTATGTGATTATACTATGTCTATGTTTTTGTTATGGACATTCTATACTAAGGGATAGATTAGAGAAATAAAATAAGTGTTATTTGCAGCATGTTGGGATAAGCATGGATGGTGGAGGACAGTGGAAGAAAGGTTTCTTGGTAGAGACATTGTAGTTTACGATGTGCAGTGCTACTATTGTGTACATGTTGTTAAGAAATGATATGTACAGATGGCATTGATTACATGTTGTTTATGCAATTCTACATATAGATGGTGTTGTGTACATATTGTCTATGCAATATTGTGTATAGATGGTGTTGTGCGCATGTTGTAAATATGGTGCTATGTACATGTGGTGTTGGGTGTATGATTTTACAGATGGTGTTGTGTGCATGTGGTGTCGTGTACATGTTGTACATGGGATGTTCTATGAAGATGGTGCTATGTACATGTCGTGATGTGTACATTGAATTCATGTGGTGTTGTGTACATGTTATGCAGGTGGTGTTGTGTACATGTTGTGCAGGTGGTGTTGTGTACAGGTGGTGCAGGTGGTCCTATGTATATGTGGTACTATGTACATTTTGTACATGTGCAGCTGTTGTACATGTCGTACTGTGTGCATGTCATACATGTTGTGTTGTATATATATGGTATTGTGTGCATGTTGTACATATTTTGATGTGTGGTACACTCGGTGTAGATTCATGTGGTGTGTCATATTTTAAGTACATGTATTATGGTGTTGTATGTTGTATGTGGGTGGATGTGTGTGATGTAGATTGTATGTACGTGTATGCAATTGAAGAGAAGGAAATGGGTGTTTTTCAAGTGTGGAAAACGATCCAGTGTGCGTATGAAAAATACAAAGGACTAATTAAACGATAAGTATCAAAATCTTATTTTAGTTTTATTTATTCATGTGATCTATGATTCTAGTTTAATATGATTCCATTTGATCTATGATTTTGATTTATGATGGTTGTGTTTTGAGCTAACCAGATGTGATATGTTTGTACATGATGATTTGATGAAACAACTAATTTGACTTGTTGTGACAAGAAGTGAACAGAATTTTAGGTGTACCTTATTCACAGACCACTAATGAGGTATGATGTGAATTTATTTTAATTGGTTTTGATTCTAATGAAAATTATGTGCTTGGTACAAGAAATCATGAAAATTTCTAATTGGGTGGTTGAAATGGACTACAGGAATTATCAGCAAAAAAAAAACTTGGAACAAGCAAAAGTATGTTTGTAAAGCACTTTAGGAGTAGGGACATTGTGAGACACTACTACCCAATAGTGTCCATTTATTTCCATTAGAATTTTATGACCGGTATGATTTTTTGAAGTAGGGATATACCTTCATTTTTGGACCTTCCGATGAAGAGAAATTTTTCCAAGGGATTGGTAGCCTGAGGGAGTATTTAGTAGAGAAGGGGACACTACAAGAAAAAATGAAATTGGTGAGCAACATGCCTGTGATAAACCTTTAATATCTGTCACTAATGTCACATATGGTGTCTGTCATTAAAAAAGCATTGGTGTAAGTGCATATAGTGATGGTCCTTTAATGTTTGTCACCAAATCCATTTCCATTGACATTTTTTATGAGGGTTGTTAAACGCCCTTCACTAATTCTCTCTTTGGTGACACTTCTAGTGACAATATTTTATTGACCTTAACCAATGCTTTTTTTGGTTAATTTTGGTGACAGTTGAAAAATGTTCATCATCATTAATCATTAAAATTATTTTTTGATGATGTTATGTGCATGTTACTATATTTTTTGTCAAAAAACAATGATTTAATACCATTTTTGTGGAGTCTTTTTCATTATGTGTCCAAGGCCATATAGTGGTTAGAGTCAGTCAATTTGTTAAGATGTAATTAGTGTTTATCATTTCCCTCAAGTAATGAGAATTTATGTTTCCTATGATTCAATACATGATTCATCTCTATCAGGTTTATTATCTAACAAATTATCTTTATATAAAGTTCCACCAGTGTGTCTAGAAACTGTATTATTTAATACATAATCAAGCTTTGTCAATTCTATTGATGAGAGAGATATAACACTCCTCAACGGTCTGGGAAAATATTAACAGACAGAGAGGGTCAACAGGATCCTGGAGGACATGATTAATAATTTCTACTATTGGTCGGATATGAAAAATTAAGTGGCAGAGTTTGTGGCTAAGGGTTTCCGCTGTCAACAGGTGAAAGTAGAGTGTAGGCGTCCATGTGGATTGCTTTAGCCTATTTCGATTTCAAAGTGAAAATAAGAGGTCATTTCCATGTGTTTCATTGCATATTTTCTGAGGACATCGACGCAACATGTTTCTATCATGTTTATTGTCGACATGTTGAGCAAGGTAGCTCACTTGATTCCAGTGAAGACTACTTATTCAACTAGTGAGGTGGCACATGTTTTCATCAAGGAGATAGTGATATTGCATGGTTTTGTGAAGAAAATAATGTCAAGCAGAGATGATAAGTTCACTTCCAAGTTTTGGAAGGAGATGTTTGCAAGTTTGGGGAAAAATTTAGCCTTTAGTACAACTTATCATCCGTATACTTTCAAACAGACAGAGAGGGTCAATAGGATCTCGAAGGATATTCTTAGGAATTTTGTTATGCATAAACAAAGGATATGGGAGGCATACCTTCCATTGGTTTAGTTTACTAGAAAAAATGCTTATCATAATTCACTAAGGATGAGTCTGTATGAGGCACTTTATAGGTGGAGTTTCAGTACTCCCATCAGCTTTAGTGATCTAGTGAACGGGGTACTTATTGGACAAGACATGTTCAAAAATATGATACAATAAATGTAGGTTATCAAGAAGAATATAAAGGTAACAAAAGATATACATCATATTTATGAAAATCAACGTAGGGAATTTAAGGAGTTTTAGGTTGGGGAGCCTATTTATTTTCACTACAATCCCAAGTGGTTCTCCTCGAGGATTGGATCATGTGCAGAGTTGGCACCATGGTATTGTGGGACTTTTGATATCCTTGAGAGGATTAGAATAGTGGCCTATAGACTTGTACTTTCTCTGACAGTGAAAGTACATGATTTTTTCCATGTTTCATTCCTTAGAATATATGTAAGGGATGTTGATCATGTTATTGATTGGTTTGTATTGCATGTGGAGCCAGAAGGAGAATTCCAGCCATAACCTCAATGCATATTGCAGCGAAAATTTATCATGCTATGGAATAAAGAAATCAAGAAAGATAAAGTGCAATGGAAGCACTTTGATCCCAAAGAAGCTACATGGGAATGTTTGATCAGATGGGGCCTATGCATCCTTCAATGTTTTTGAGTGGAGGAAAATTATTTTTTGGTATTTTTACATATTTATGTATGGTTTATATTGTAAATACCATAATTAGCTATGTTATAAAGATCCAATAAGTGGTATGTTTGTTATGTTGTCATGATTTTCATGATGGTTTTCCTTGTAAGCAAGTTTACCATTGAAAATACTGCAAGAAGCTAAGCTATAAAGCTCCATGTGTAGTATGTTTTTATTTTCAATGATTTTTCTCATTGTAGGTGTCATAGAACACTGAGTATAATGTTCCCCTAAGGGGGAGGTTTTTTTAACATACCCGAGTTAAAAGTCATGTAATAAATTTAGTAAAGTAAAAATGAGGCCAAGGTCATGGGACACTTATTCCAAGTTGAATTTTGGGAAAAATATCATAGTGGGAATCACTTTTTGCGTTTATGGCTAAAGGGGAAATTGGAAAAGGGAATGGAAATGGATTTGAAAATTCAAAAACTAAATTTTTGGCACTTTATTTATGAAAATAAAGGAAATTAGGAGAAAATGGAGGTGAAAGATCACAAGTTTCATTTGAGGAGGAAATTGAAGGAAAAATAAGGAAAATGAAGAAATTAGAGGAATCAATAATAAAATGACATTAGAGCATCAGTTGGTAGATTTTTTAGTTCAATTTTTGAATTAGTCTTAGAGAGGAGAAGAACACCAAGAGGAGAAGGAAAATCAAGTAAGAAAAGGAAGGACAAGGAAAGCAAGGATCAAACAAGTAAAGGTTGGATCTAGGAAATTTATTGGGAATAATTACAGATGGAATGTTGCATGTATGATTTCATAGTTGGTTTTATCATGTATGATATATTCATGTGTGTATTTGGTTTCTTTATTGTTGGTGGCATGGATTTTTTCGGGTTTTGACAATTTTTTTAGCCTTCCCTTTCCATTTCCAGATATCCATGGTGTGATGGGATTCATTATTATTTGAGCTTTGGATTTTTGAAAGGTTTTCGATCCAAGTTAGATTGTCTCTGGAAAATCCCAAGGGTGGGGGGATGGAGATGGATTTCTTGGGGAAGCCCTCAACATGTGGGTGGAGATAGGAAAAATCCTCAAGGGATGGTGAAGTAATTATGAGGAATCCAAGCTTGGTTTGGTTTTATACTCTCGAGATCAGTTTATGTGAGAGAACAATATGGTGAGGTTAGAGATGGTTTAACTTATGGATTGGTTTAAACCATGAGACCCCACATTCATGCTTGGAATATGGCATGGGGGTGATTGAATGAACGAAATATTTGGTTCAACCTAGTCTATGTTCAGGTGGTACGTGGAATTCACTGACATGGTTGGCTTTTGGATATGGTTAATAAGAGATACGTTTCTCTTGTATTTGATGAGTATTTATATTGGTTATTATTTGGATTTAATGGTTCTTTTATCATTGTTATTTATCTTGTTATATGTTGGTTATAAGCATGGTTATATGACAGATATAAGTATGGATCTTATCTCATTTTCATTAATGAATGTATGGTTAATGAATGGATGATGTAATTGGTGTTAAGGTAACTATTGTTAGAAGGCACTGATCCTTCTTATTAAACTTCATATAATTTTTAGATCCTTATGTTTAGATGTGCATTCATGCCCTATAGATTGCATGTTTACCATGTGTTTAGTACAATTTCAGTCTTGGTTGGGATGGGTCAGGTCAAATCCTCATTAATTTTTTTCTCATAAGATTTATTTCTATGCCATTCATCATTTATGGAAGTTTCACTTAGTTCTAGGAAAAGTCTTGAGTCTTATCCTTGAACAAGTGGCTCAAAATTCAAGGTCTTTGGCATAGAACTAGGCAGAGAAGTCTACAATGATTGGGAAGCATGCCTATGGGAGTGAATTGAGGATTAAAATATCTTGCATGCATTGCAAAGGGAGCGATATAGGCTCTAGGTTAGTGAAAAAGAGAATTAACTCAGGGGTTGGACACTTGGATGGATTGGTTTTCTCCTGGAGGTCACGTAGCACCCGAGGGAGGTCAGTATTGTCTTAAGTTTTTGAGTCAATTTCCTTAAGGTAATATAGGAGGTTGATTCTTATCATAGTAACCCTCAAATCATGCTTTCCATTAGAAAACTAGTGAAAGTGGGTAAATGTGGGAGGTGACAGTTACAAAATCCCTAAAACTAATCATGTGTTCTTTTTCGTAAGAATTATTCTGGGGTATTACTTCATTTTCTAGAACAAGGTGATGTTCAAAAGGTACTCCATGAATTTCGTTCCCCTCTTAGTGTTGGTAATTTTGGTGGGGGCACCACAACTCACAAGGTACTCAGGGCTGGATATTATTGGCCCACCTTATGTAAATATGTTCACACCTTGGTATGAAGATGTGAGACTTGCCAAAATACTTCCAGTAGGGTTAAAAAACTATCCTTTCCCCTTCATCCCATTACCATTAAAGGTCATTGTCAACAATTGGGCTTATATATTGCTAGTAATGTGAATCCTCCTTCCTCTCAACAACATAATTATATCATAATAGCCATTTATTACTATACAATATGGGTGGAGGAATACCCCCTGTGAGTACTTAATGCTAAACATGTAGGAGAATTTATAGATTCTAACATTATCACTTGTTTTTGAGTTCCAGGGTAATTTGTGTTTGATAGTGTGTCTTTTTTTTCCTCCCAAGAGTTAGATTCTTATTGATCAAATAAAGGGATTAAAATTAAGTAATTAGAAAACTACTACCTTCAAATTAATGGTCTTACTAGGTCCTCAAACAAAAAACTGCTAAAAAGCTTTAAAATATCAGTTTCTAAGCATCACAAAAACTAGAAAATATCAGTTTTTGAGCATCACAAAAACTAGTGTACTACCCTCTTCAACTAAATTACATGCATGACATGTATATTTTCATGTCATCATCAATAGAAAATAATTATAATGCCTAACCATGAATCTATAACTATTGTAATGGGAATCAAGCATCTAATTCAGGTTAAACAGAAACCCTATCGAGGCTATGGATTCCTGTTGGCAACATACACAATGTGTGTTGTAAGAGAGTCATAATTACACCACCTATCCAGTTAAATTTTTCATTTTTTCAATCTATTGGTTATATATTCTTTGAAAATATTTGTGGATTTTGAGTAAAATTTCTATATATTGTCTTAATTTATGGATAGGTATAATCGAACAGTCTAACATTAATTTCATTTAAGCATAACTGAAACAATAATTTTTTATATTGTTTAGCATATATTTCTCATATAACAAATAATTTTTATTCTTATTAATTACTACATTTTCAAACAAATATAACTTGTTCTTCCAGTGATTCACCAATTTTTGGCCACCCAACCGACTCCCCTCTCATCTTCTAGATGAAATGGGTGCCTTGTTTTTATTTTCTTATTTTCTTATTATTTTCATATCTATCTATAAATGGAGATGATGATAATGGTTTTGAACTATGGGTTTGGTTGTAGATTGTGATATGAATGTCTTTTCACTTTATGATTGGTGTGTTAATGAGCTCCAAATAACTAGAAAACTTATCTTAAGTTCTTTTAACTATGGCTACTGGTCAGTTGTGTTACATAAGATTGCTTATTCTTGTTTGTAGTAATAACATGACCTATGTTTTTTAAACCATTTCATAAGGCTATAAACTTATTCAACGTAGCCAACATATGAATATTAAAGTTTTCACTCTGATTTTTATGTTTCTCTATTTTTATATCTTGATAAATTTGTGCACGGACCATATTTTTATGTATTATATGGGTCCAATGATTATTGATATTTTTTTTCTTGTGAAACTTGTTATGACATTGGTATATAAATGTATCAAATGTGTTCATATCCCTACATCCGAAATTTCATTATTTTATGGTCTAATTCCTTATTATTATTGAACTTTGATTAATATTTTATTCATGGTTAGGGTGTGTCGATATAAAATTTAATTATACCACCTATGGTTATGTGCGCAATTAACTCTATCACTGAAATTTATTAATGCATCATATGGTGAAATGATATGTTGCGATGTTAGGAAGGTCTGATGAGATTATTTTTTATTGAAATATTTGGGCTTTTTGTGACATGGCACAATATATTTGATTTTTTAGTTATAGTTTTTGATAACTATTCTCATTACGTACTATTTTCATGACTCAAATATTCAGGTTGTAGTACTACTCTTGCTATCATAATTACTGTTTGGTACGCTTTGTTTTACTATTCATCCAATTCATGCCATAAGTTTTTGTCTCCACATTCAATGCATTCCATTTCTCTAACTGGGCCTTCCATGCCTCTCTACAAAACGTTAGGGTTTCACATCTCTATTAGGCTCTTTTTACCTCATATTCACACTAAATTATAGCTAATATTTGACCAGAATTGTATTCATGCCCCTCGTGATCAGAACTAAGAAAATTGGTAACGATATCATTGAGTCATATGATGAATATTTGGCTCTCTTTTAGCTGGTTGAATGGTGGGAATTTTTCAAAAAATTTCAGGGTTTAAGTGACAGAGTAGTCAAAGCCATCACTTATACCTTTAATGGAAAAATGGAAAATTTTGACGACCTTGAGATTCATGTGGATGCTAAATTCATGGCTGAGGTGACCCATATTCCTACAAAGGGAAGGAAATTGGTCGAAGAACTATCATGTGAATGAAATATCTTAGAGGAAGTTCCTAACAAGGAATAATTATGCATAAAATGTTAAAGGTGTGTTGATTTCTTTCCTCAAACCTAGATGGCAATATCTTTTTTTTTTTGCATCTTTACATAACATGTGAAGGGAATTACAAGTTAGTTTTTATTTACCCTATTCATATAATCATTGTATTTTTAGGGTATAAAATTAACCTCCCATATTATTTATACGAAATCCTCTCCAAAATGGCCAAAGCATATCAGGCCAAACATAAAAAACGTGATAAATCACTATTCCATCATGACCTTATCTAGATTTTGGTGAAACATAATTTGAATAAAATTGGAGATGTTTGGACTGATTTTCTCCTTCACAATGTTTATCAAAACCACCAAGTTTCTGAGAAATCATATATTTCACCTAGGGGCTCACATAGTACTCCACCAACTGACCCACTTCCACCTGATTCTCACATTGTTGATGAAGATGACCTTGAAGAATCATTCCATGTTGAGTAACTAGATTTTTGTGATGGGAATGGGTTGAAATACCTTAAACAATACCTATTTTTGTCACCAAGAGTATGGATAAGAATAATAAATTCCATAATGGGGAATTGAAACCATAATTTAAGGGAAAAAACAAGCTAAAACACTTTGACCGCAACCCTCAATTTAAACCTACAAAGCGAGAGGAAGTTATTAAACTCGATTATAATCTTCAGTCTAGAGTGAAATTTAAACAACTTGAAAGGAAAATATCAAGGGCTCGATGTAACAAAAGAAAGTATGTCTCTATACAGGAGGTTTTTTTCAATCTGGAAATGCTTTTCGAGCGATCACCAAAGGAAAATAAGCTTCATACCAAGGATAATTTTGGGTATACTGATAATGATATATATGTTCATAATGGTAACAGTAATTCAAGAAAATTTCCTATGGGAAATTCTAGCTCTGATCCATCCATACTTTATATGTACTGGCACCAACAATTTCTAGTCATTGTTCCTCACCTTGAGCATTGCATTAGCCAGCTCATTCAGGAGAAAAATCAACTTAAATCTCTAAATCAATTACAGGAAAGTAAAAACAAATAGAAATTTACAAAATATGAGGTGAAAACACAATCAAGAGATACATATATAATCATTAAGTTTGTAACAACTCCCACTAACTCAAAAAAAAAAAATATTCTTGTGATACTATGTCTGGCCCATTTTACCCTTCTGGACAATGTAAGTGTACCTTTACAACATTCGTATTTACAATTATTATAATTTACTTCCTTTTTTTACCTCACTTAGGAGTTATCTATTTTATTTTGTTCTTATTTATAACCATATAACTTGTTCCTACTTCTTAACCTTATGACTTACATTTAGAAAGACATAGAATTTCCTATACCCTTTATTAAATTTTGGTATGACTACACTTTCCTAACATGAATTACAACATACCATAAGTTAACCATAATCCATAACCTACCAATGTGACCCCTCGTCACCCTCGAAGAATTTAAGTTCAAATATTGATAATTATAAAGGTTTGTATTGACCCTCGTCATCATTGGAGTAATACTATTCAACCATTGGTAGTTATAAAGGTTTACATTGAAATAATATGTTTTAACTATGGAAAGTTATAAAGTTTATTACTTAAATTTTATTGTACCCAACCCCAAAGGATAAGTACGAATATCATTAACTAAGTATTTATTTCAATCTCCTTACCTTATCTTGTTATCACGCACTAGAGTTATTTATATTGTCGTTCATGTGGCTTCATGTGGGTTGGGGTACCTTTCTATGCCACTTGTACATTGGAGATTGAATTTCATTGACGGTGGATATTTCAACTGAAACCCTAATTTTTTCAGATGACCCCTCTCTTGGGTCATTTGGAATTTCATTTTTTTTTGGCTAAGGTAATAGGGTTCTCAATGGCTAATCCCTTGATAAAACTATGGTTTGTTTCACGTTGGTAAGGAGAGTTTTCTTTGACCTGCACTGTGAAGGAAATTTCCCTACTTTTCTCATCAAGATCACAACTATTCCAGCCTCACGGCTCAGGGTTTAATTAGTATTCCCTTGTCTGTTAGATTTTACAGTGCCTCAAAACCCTCGACAGAGGTCTCTGGTTATTGCTAGGGTACAGACTACCATTTTTGTGCATTTCCAGTTTTAGTCATTTATCAAGATTTTTTGTTTTTGTTCCATTTCATTTAAAAATGCATGTTTTCGTTAATCATTTTACTGAATTGTGTTATTATCATTTATTTTTCATAATCTTTACTCTTCTCTCAATATATTACTCCTAGTCTTCCTCAACCAGCGTATTGAACTTCCAAAAATTTGACAGCGAGGTAATTTTGATAACTGTATCTACCCTCTAATAGTAGAGTTCTGGCTTATTAAGAGAATTTCTTTTCGTTTTACCCAGTATCTTGGTACTCAGACTTTCCCAATTACTAGTTCATGAAATTAATTCGATTTTCTTGTTCCACTATAGTAATTTTCTGGGTTTTGAGACCTTGCGAAATTTTCATTTCCAATGTTTAAATGATTGGAAATTTTGTTAAATTATTTCAATTCTCTAATTCAATTGAGACCCCATAATAAATTAAATTTTAAAACCCATAAATCCAATTATAAATGAATTATTTTTGGTATTAAATTTCACGCATATTTTCTTGAATTTAGGAAGAATATCATGTTTTTCTTCTACTCACTTTATAATGTCTCTCAAGGAATTGTTAACACAAAGAGCCTCCATGTCTCATCTTTTCTTACACATCGTAATTCCCATAATTAAGAAGGTGATAGCATGAATTTGATTTTGGGAAGATACCGACCCTTATAGCACTTTATAGAGATATTCCCCATACGAAATTATAAAATTAATTTGTTAATTCTAAATCTCTGTTATATTGTAAAACCCCTAATTTTCATTTTGGGTTTTTTCCATGAGATAGACAATTGGTTTATCAATTAATTAACATACGAGATGGTTTAAATTTCCCTCTTTCTGCATATTTCTATAATTTTTTATAACGGGATTATACTCCTATATACTCATATGACGTAACTACTCATATTCATGTTCTATTTTCTGAGAGATAGTGTATATATCTATTCCTACTTATTACTAGCTTATTGTCATGTCTGTGAAATTTACAGAGTCTTGAAATTTTTCTAAAATTGTTCTTTTGAATAGAGTCATACTGTTTTGTCCCAAAAATTATAAATATTTCATCAGGGAAATTATGATCCCTTCTTTTGCAAATTATGCATAATTGTATGGTCTTCTCTATGTGAGGTTAATTTCACTTTAATTTGAATTAATAGAAGCTTCCCTTGTTTTAATAACACAACGTATTCATTTCATTTTATAGTATGTTACTATTTGTATTTATATGTTGCCTCTGCATATATGAGGAGTGTGGAAATGTTGTGTTCTTATATGAGTACATTTTCTCTGCGTATATGAGGAGTATGGAAATGCTATGTATTTTGATACAATTTTAATGTAGTTCTATACATTCTTTCATCAATTGGGTTATATGCCTTTTCTTTCTTTAAAATTCACTTCATTTATTTTTATCATTATCTCTATATCCAATGTAGTCCTTTTTAACAACTCTTGGTTAATAAAATTCTATTTTATTTTCTTATTGATGCATTCGTTTAGTGAATTTATATAATAATTTCTGACAATATCCATATAGCCATAATTTTGGGTTTTTCCTTTTTCCGGAATCTAAATAGTTTAGATATCTAGTAAAGTATTATTGTGATTAATTTTCTGCTTTCAGTTTTTTTTGGATTCATTCGCTGTCTTCCAGATTGATTTAATATTTATGTTAGTTATACTCTTTGTTATTGAATATTAAAATATACCACTCCTATTAGTGGTAGTTCTCATAACTTTTTATTTACATAACACTAATCAGATTTTATATATGTATATGATT
This sequence comes from Pinus albicaulis, assembly GCA_034641835.2. NCBI lineage: Eukaryota > Viridiplantae > Streptophyta > Pinopsida > Pinales > Pinaceae > Pinus > Pinus albicaulis. Next base: position 778,660,213 of record CM076572.1, read on the forward strand.
TTCGTCAACTTCCTTACACGAGGGTTTGATAACCTCTCCTTCTATTTTTTACAATATCTCACTCTTTCTGAAAGTATTTACACGTCTTATTCATTAATATCGTTAATTATGTTTTCCGCTTCAACTATTCTTAGATTCTTTCTTAATATAGGTACAAGGATAAAATCATGAATTGAAGAGTAATTTCTAGGTATCTCTTCTCACCTCATATACTCTTTAATCTTAGGATTTACTTCCTAATTTTCATTTTCTTACCACGTCAATAAAATTCTAATTTCAAGTTCATTGTCTATTTCAGTTTTGTTATGATATCTTCTACAATTTTTGATGTCTATCCGATGTCATCAATCATAACATCTGATAGACAATAATTCTAATTTCAGGTCGATCATCAGACCAATGAAGACACTACAACATCCACTCCACTATGCATGCCTTGTTTTTGTTGTTTAATATATTGCTAGGGTTGTTACCCTAATGTAATTTTATAAACTCATTGTACAATTCAAAACTTAATATTTTTAATAGTTTCATTTTTTATTCCTTTAGAGGATTTAGAACTGACAATTGTGTATATAAAATCGAAATAATACAGATTTTATGTTTATCTCTTTCATGTTGGCACATGTATGAATTTAGCTTTGAATTTTTCTTTGTTTAATATACTTTTTGATTTGAAAAAATATATGCAAAACCTCTGTTTTACATTCATATCTGAATTTTATACCACCATAGTTAATTTTATAGATATGTCCTTACTGTATTATAAATGTTATTTATTATATATAAAATGTTAGTTTTATGTTTTTTTTCCATACTTCTATTTGAAATAAATAACAGATTTAGATCCTGTTAAAGGGTTTAGAGATTCTTCTTACTTATCCCCTATACCATCATGAGCCTATGTAACAGAATGTGAGACTTAACTATATTAATTTATAGTTGAGACTCTATCAAATACATATGGAAATTAGTTACTGAAAATAACATTGTACAATACACATAAATCCATTGATTTACTTTACATAAAAATTCATAGAAGTCCCATTCTAATAACATATAGTAGAACCTATCTTTATTAGTTCTACTTTCCATTTATCATCTGATTTCAAAATTCAAATTTATTATATTTCATAACGACAAAACTGCATTTGAATTGGAATAGATAGATAATTTTTTTTTAGAATTTACATACCACTTTATAAATACTATTTTCCTCCCAACCATGAGCTTCTTCCACAACTCTCCCCCGAGTAGAGACCAATTCTTCCCCTGTGTAGATAACCCCCTTGAAACACTAGGAATAGATTATTTAAGATTACTTTCCCTCATCTTGTTTCCATAACGACGTCCCTCTATTTTGGGATATTGTTTCCCTTAGCCTAGGCTTTTCTTTTGTTTTATCCACAAAATATTGTTTTAAAACTAGCTTTTCTTTAGCCCAGTTTTATTCTTACCCCTTCTCAGTAAATTTCCACTTACTGAGGATTTTATTATATATTTTTCTCCCATCTAATAATTTTTATTTATTTTATTTTTTCTCCTAGTATTTCTGGAGAATTTTGAGAAAGTTTCAGGATTTTAGTCCATCCTCATGGATCAGAATTTCTGGTCTCAAATTACTCTGTCTTTATACACTAATATAATTTCCATATTTATTTATTAATTTCCAAAAATAATATGTCCATATATACATTTTCCTTAGGTCCACCTGAGCTTTAGGTTTATTCACAATTTATAAAACCTGAAAATAGGGATATTGCATGGTCCCCCTCTAAAACAAAAACACCATCCTTGGTGTTGCAGATCTTTCTGTTTATTCAATAAAAAGTGATGGGTATGTTTCTTTCATCACTTATTCCCACTCCCAAGTATCTTCCTTTGGTTAAAAGTGCTTCCAATGCAGATTCAGCCGATCTACTATTCTATTCCAAAGCACGGTTTCTTCCCGATCCAATATACGAAGTGGTTCTAGAAGAAAGTCCCCTTTTGTTTCCACTTGTATCACAGTCCAGTTCATCACATGAGAAGGGTCATGTACATACTTATTCACCAATGAAACATGAAAATGATTTTGAACTTTGATATGACTAGGTAGGGCCAATTTGTAAGCTACTAGCCCAACTCTCTCCAAAACCTAAAAGGGTACGCAGTATGGAGGTGCTAACTTAGCACAACTACTGGCATGCAATGTACTTTTGCGAGGTTTAATCCTTAGGTACATATGATATCCATCTTTTAATTCTCTGTGAATTATTTTCTTATCCGCATAATTACTCTAATGGTCTTGAGATAATTTAATATTCTATTGAATTTGTTTCACAGTCTGTTCCATCTCATATAATGCTTCTGGTCCAAGGACTAACTTTTCCCATGGTTGGCTCTAGCTAAGTGGAATTTGGCATTTTTTACCATACAGAGCTTCAAATGGACAGATTTTAATGGAGGCTGGATAGCTATTATTATAAGAAAATTCAGCAAATGTAGAAATTCATCCCACTTGGTGGGTCTATCCATTACATGCATGTACAACATGTCTTCCAATATCTAGTTCATTCTCTTTGTATGTCTATTTTTTTGATGATGGTAAGATGTAGTGAATTTCAGCTTTCTCCTCATTCCTCCAAATAGGGTTTTCCAAAAGGAAGATGTAAATTTTGCATCTCTATTAGAGATAATCATTTTTGGTATTCCATGGAGTTTAAATATTTCCTTCATGAACACATTGGCCACTTGTGTTGTTCCAAAAATGGATTGTACATGTAGAAAGTGTGTTTCTTTGGTTAATGTGTCTACTACCACCGTAATGGAATCATGCTGGTACTTGGTACATGGCAGTCCTGTAATAAAGTCCATTGATACCACTTCTCACTTCCATTCTGGAATAGGGAGAGGGTTCTACTTTAACTTGATGTTGATGTTCTACTTTAACTTGTTGACACTCTAAACACATTTCCAAGTAATCTACTACCTCCTCCTTCATTCCTGGCCAAAATATGTTTTTCCTGAAGGATGTTACCATATTTTGATAACCTGGATGACCTGCATAGGGTCTCTTATCATATTCATCTAAGATTTCATGTTTTAAATTGGATACATTCATAATATAGAATATTTCCTTGTAGTTGATCAGTCCTTTCTGATTCATAGTATATCCTGCAATTTCAGCTTGATGTATTTTTTCCTGCAATTTTACATATTGAGGGTCTTGCAATAATACTCCTTGAATTTGTTCTTCTACATCAAATTTTACACTACATCCTGTATACGTCAAAATTTGATGAGAATGTCTACTTAAAGCATTAGAAATTCAGTTTTCTATCCCTTTTATGTGTTTTATTTCCATATCAAACTCACTGAGGAAAGCTAACAATCTTTCTTTTCTTGCATTTAAATCTGGTTGGCTAAATAAATAGTTTAAACTTATGTGATCTTTCATTAATATAGATTTATTTTCCCACAAATAATCTCTCCACATTTTTAGTGCATGTATAACAACATCCAATTCCAAATTAGATACTACATAATTATATTCACGTTTCTTTAATTTTTGAGACTCATAAGCTATTACTACATTATCTTGCGGCAATAATCCTCCTAGCCCTTCTATATAAGCATCAATACACACAAAAAACGCTTTAGTTGGATTATAAACTTTTAGGATAGGTGAAATAGTTAATTTCTCTTTCAGTTGTTCAAAACTATCTTGACACTTGGCTGCCCAATCAAATTTCACTCATTTTTTCTGCAATGATGTTAAGGGGTAAGCCAATGCATAAAATCCTTCCACAAATCTGTGGTGATATCTGGCATTACCCATAAATGATCGTACTGCTGTTACATCAGTGGGTACATGCCAATTCAATATTGCTTGTACCTTTTTCTGGATTTGCCGCCAATCCATCCTTAAAAACAACATATCCCAGGTATTGAATCTTAGGTTTGTAAAACTCAAATTTGCTGATTTTTGCATACATTTGATGTTCTCTAAGGGTTTGTAGCACTATTCTAAGATTTTATTAGTGTTCTTCTTCATTTTTGGAGTATACCAAAATATAATATATCAATACTAATACAAACGTATGCAGATGTTTATGTAGAACATTGTTCATTAGGCACATGAATGTAGCAGGGGTGTTTTTTAGTCCAAAGGGTAAAACTAAAAACTCATAATGTCCATATATAGTTTGGAAGGATGTATTATATATGTTTTCATCTTTAATATGAATTTGATGATAGCTAGTTCTCAAGTCAATTTATTTATAATATGGTTTCCCCTCTTACTTGATCAAATAGATCATATATTCTTGGAAGAGGGTATTCATTCTTGATAGTTAAATTGTTTAACTATCTATAGTCTATACAAATCCGGAAGTTTCCATCCTTTTTTTTTGACAAACAATATTGGTGCTCCCTACAGATACACACTTGGTCTAATGTATCCCTTGTCTAACAACTCCTATAATTGAAGTTTCAGATCTAATAGTTCAGGAGTACTCATTCTATACGATGCCCTAGAAACTGGAGTAGCTCCTGGTTGTACTAAGTCAATAGAAAATCCAATGTCTCTTAGAGGGGGAAGACGAGGAATTTCTTTCGGAAATACATCCTAGAATTCCTTGATTACAGGCAAGTTTTATACAGATTCACTTTCTTTTGGCTGTCCCAATTCTTCAATCTGGACAGCATATACTTGATAGCCTTTTCTTGTCCATTTCAATTTTAATGTAGAAATTTTCCTAATAGACACTAGTTTTGGTTTCCCTTTAACTATTACATATTTTCCTACAGCATCAGTGCAAGTCACTTTTTTTCTAAGAAATTCACTATTGCTTTTTGTCGTACCAACCAACCCATTGCAACTAGGAGATGATAAGATCCTAACGGAAGGATGTTTAATTGAAGATATGTATTATATCCATTTATATTTATAGAAGTTTTGGGTAGTTTATGAGTGACTTACCTCTTTGTTCCTCTAGCCAATTGTACCAGCCAAGAGTGCTGAAATTTTTTCTGTTTTTAATTTACACTTTTCCACTACCTAGGGGCTGATATAACTTAAATTTTATCCTGGATCAATTAAAATAGACAAAATTTAGTCAGAGATGATACCTTAAATTTCAATCATGGTTAATTGATGTTCATCTTGTCTCTCTTCTAATGCTGCATTGATCTGGGGATTATTTTAGGAAATATCATTCACAGTAGTCGCTTCTCGTATTGCTTGAATGTTCTAGATTGTATCAGTGTTGTGTGGGTAGTCTGCAACATATGAGGTATTTCACATCCCCAACATTTCAATGGTTCTTTTTCTTTCACTACCCCTTCTCTTTTGTTCTTTCCTTCCATGGGTTTGGAACGATTGTGGGAATGTGTTGTTTAATTTTCCCCACTCTTATTAAATGTTTTTCGTAGGTGGTTTTTTACAAAATTCATCAAATAAGCTGGTTTTGATATTTTTGTGCCTGCTTCCACCTTCCCCTTCTCCTTATTTTGCCAAATTTTTAGCTGGTAATTCCTGCCTTGAAATTTCTAGTAGCACAGTCATGCTTTTCGAACAGCCTCATCAATAGTTTTAGGATTATCAAATTCAATTCTTTTTTTGTAGATGGTGGGTAAATAGTTCAGAAATCGTTGTACCTTGGATTTTTCTTCCCTTAATTATGGCACATAACAAAGTAATTTTGTGAATTTAGTCACAGATTCATTGACAATGAGTTGTCCAAGCCATAGCTCATGAAATTCCTTTGCTATGTCATCATAATATCTCTCACTAAGGTATCTAGATTTGAATTTCTCCTGAAATTTTTCCCATGAAATAGTTTTTTTTGTCAAAAAATTGTATGATTTTGGTCTCTTCCCACTAAATTGTGGATTTAACTTGTAGCTAGAAAACTCCCAATATTTCTTTCAGATTAATTTTGTATTCATATACCTGGAAGTATTTTACCATGTTCAGGAGCTAGGCTTTTGCATCCTCAATCCTTCTCTCCATCAAAGGTTGGAGGCTTAATTTTACGGAATTCTCCCTGCAACTCTTTTTTCTTTTTTGACGTTGAACTAGATTCTTCCCCGCTCTCAGACATCTTTGAGTTGGGTTATGTTTATTTCTTTTTTATTTATGGGTCTTCGCTATGATGACTAGACCTAGAGGTTAATTCCTTTATCAACCTCTCTTGCTCAATACTAGCCTGCAATAAATGTTCATTGCTAGTCCTTAGCTTAACCATTTCCTGCTGCAGATTCTTTATAATTTCCATCATTTGAGATTTTGGATCTAGTAGGGCCCCTCCACCCCAAAATTCTACATACAACTCTTCTTTGTCAGTCATGACAGCAACTGTAAATTTTCTTCATTTCAATCTGATACACATAAGTCAATTAGCCTTCATAAATCAAAATTAAAATGAACTTTGTCATTTTTTTTAGCGAAAATTTTCTATGTTGGGACCCATAAGGCCAGATTTTTTAACATGGGCTCTGATGCCACTTGTAACAAATCCCCCTAACAGAAAAAAAATCTTTTGTTACTAGGTCTAGTCCTTTTTAGCCTTCTAGACAACGTATTTGTACCTTTGAAACATTTGTATTTACAGTTATTATAATGTCCTTCCTTGTTTTACCTAAGTTAGGAAATATCTATTTTATTTTGTTCTTATTTACAACCATATAAAATTTTTCTACTTCTTAACCTTATGACTTACATTTAGAAGGACATGAATTTCCTGTATCCTTTATTAAATTTTGGTATGACTACATTTTCCTAACATGAACTACATCATATCATAAGTTAACCATAATCTGTAACAAACCAATTTGACCCCTCGTCACCCTTGGAGAATTTGAATTCCACTATTGATAATTATAAAGGTTTGTATTGACCCTCGTCACCATTGGAGTAATATTATTCAACCATTGACAATTATAAAGGTTTGCATTGAAATTTGATTGTAGCCAACCTTAAAGGATAAGTATGAATATCATTAACTGAGGATTTATTTCAATATCCTTACCTTATCTTGTTTTCATGCGCATGACTTACTCGTACTTTCATTCACATGGCTTCACATGGGTTGGGGTACCTTTCTATTCCACCTGTACGTTTGATCTAGGTAAATTTATAATACCCTTTTAACCAATACTTTTTTCTTCGGCTGATGTGTTAGGATTTCATTTTTCAAAGAATTAATGAACACACATGCATATATAATTAAGATGAAAACATGTCAACAATCATATGAAAAAACATGCAAGAGGTTTAATAACGGATTTCGTCTAGTGTAGGCTATGTCTCAGGGCCTCGGTGTCTTGATGGTGTTGACCGCTTCATTTGGTGCTAGAAAATGTGATGATGTACATGTAGGTTTTAACCATGTACAAAAATTATCTGCAAACGAATCTTAAAAACAGAAAATAAACAATAGTGAAAGCATAAAACAAAAAATAGATATACACAGAGATTTTCCCCTGCATCCCAAATCGGGATGACCAGCTTGATTTTTCATTATATTCCTTTTAGTGTTACAACACATATATATACATGCCAAAGCATACATAAACCCCAATCCATTAACCCTAGATTAGAAAATAATTATATTTCCCTTGACCGGATCTACAAAATACCAGGGGACGAAAACCATCATGCCCCAAAACCATGTGCAAACCCATGCACAAAACCATGGGTGATTCTGCCCACTGAAAAATAGGGTCCAAAATTATTTTCCCGAGATGCTGCCCTGGACCGCGAACAAGACGTGACTAGTCATGGAAAGAATATAACACATACCCAACAGTACATGGGCGATGTTTTCTTGTCATACAAAGAAGTGTTCCATTGACATGAGTGGAAAAGTCTCTCGACGAGAGGTTCCCTACAAGGAACTGTCACTCATAAACAAACCTTCTACTAGCATGAAAACCTCACACATGGTGACGAAGATTATCCTTCCATCAAGGCAAAAAATGGATTTCAGAACATAAATGACCATCCATGATGGATACATATCACATGACATAAGCATCAAGATTCTGCATCATACCTCAAGCAGGAATCAATATAACATAGAACATCTCACAACAATAATCAATGAAGTACATGGGAACAACACTTCATATACCTCAACTTTGATGCTGGTTGAAGAATACGTTGCTCATTTCCTGGATCTGAATACACCATCAAAGTCGTGGCATCGAATGGCATGAAATCAGTTGTCCACACTCCGAAACCCGACACAGTTATAACTTAACTGGAAAATGACCGAAAAATATATGGCTCATATGGAAAATATGACGACACCATTGGATTCATGTCACCGAGTGGTGTAGGGTTGACTATCAATTTTTTGAATTTTGACACTGTCGAAATTTAGGCCATAGGGAATCTTTTAGATTCCCCTTAGATTCCTCCAATATGCTGCTCCATAGCTGACTAGAAAATATGCAACTCAAAACAGGAATCTGATCTAAGAATTGAGATCCTTGCGAAATTCTAAGAAGAATGAGTATAAATTTGACCTCATTCCAACTCCGACGAATTTTGGCCTCTAAGGAATCTGGAAGATTCCCTCAAGATTCTACAAGATTCTATTCAGCTGGGAATCTGCAAATCCGCTACTCAAAAGGTGAATCTGACCTCGCCATTATGTTCCCTACAAAAATATGAGAAAAATGGCTGTAAAATTGAATGTATTTGGATAAAGAGAAATTTTACCTCCCAAGGAATCTTTGGGCATCAAAGGAATATTTTCTATTTCGAACTATGTTCCATCATTCCGCCTTCTGGAACTGTGTCATGGTTCCACTAAATGGAACTCCATTCTTCGGTCCATTCTCGGGCTCCTCCGTTCCATTCTGTTCTGCCTCCATTCTCAATTCTGCCACGGTTGCACTGCAACATGAGGTTTAAATACAATTCTGTCGGTGGAGTTAACAAGAAAGGTTGTTGGCCTAACAGTTAATGAGCTTGAAATAGAGGTGGGAGGTTGGGGGATCAAATCTCGCCTCCCCTAAATTAGGTGTGCAGTTTAAGTTCTGGTTATGTTGGATAAACATAACCGCATTTCTTTAAAAATTATGCAGTAATACATAACAATCTGGTGGCTCATTGTTGTAATTTTCATTGTATTTATATATAGCCACGGTTTGGTGGGTGGGTAGGTTCAACAACCCATGGCCCCGGCCCAACCCATTTCAACGTTTGTAACACCTAATTCATTTCAATTTTGTAACATTTTTTGTTACATGGTATATATATATATATATATATATATATATATATATGGTTTTTAATGTACAACCATATGCCATTTATGGCTTTTTGAAAATTCCAGTTGATTTCAACCATACCATAATTCACTTCGTTTTATATGTGAATTGTTTTATATATATATTTTCTAACCTATCATTTTTAAACCATAGTTTTTTTTATATCATTTTAAATATATATATATAGATATGTATGTATGTATATATTGTTTTATATGGTTTATTTATTTGTCTGTCTTTTTGTGCAGGGGTAAGGAGGCTAATGAAAGAGTGCCATGTGTCATGGCCTGGTAGGCTAACACTTGAATACCACGTAGGCTTATGGGTCCCACTTGTTGAATGGGGTCCCATCTGGCACACTCTGGGCCCTAGTTTTTCCCTGCCTTATCAAACTTTCAATAGCCATAAGATGATCATACTGACTCGGTTTTGATTGTCATCTGTGCCACCATAAAACTCTCGCCGAGCTCTATGACTTGATATTGGTTCAAGAGTATTTTTAACACTTCAAATTTTTACCTATCATTAGCCCTCTTGGTCTCCTAAGGGTGTTTGGAGACACCTGGATCAAAGTTGGAGATTGAATTTCATTGACGGTGGAGATTTGAACAAAAACCCTAATTTTTCTGGATGACCCCTCTCCTGGGACATTTGGCATTTCATTTTGTTTTTCGGCTAAGTTAGTAGGGTTTTAGGTGGCTGATCTCTTGATAGAAATATGGTTCGTTTCACACTGGTAAAAATATTTTTCTTCAACCTGCACCATGAATGGTATTTCCTTAATGTTCTCATCAAGATCACGGATATTCCAGCCTCATGACTCAGGGCTTAATTTTTATTCCCTCGTCTGTTCGATTTTACAATGGCTCAAAACCCTCGACAAAGGTCTCTGGTTATTGCTAAGGTATGCTCTACCTTTTTTGTGCATTTTTTATTTTAGTCATTTATCAGGGTTTTTCGTTTTAGTTCCATTACATTTCAAAATGCATGTTTTCGTTTATCGTTTTACTAAATTGTGTTATTGTCATTTATTTTCTATAATATTTATTCTTCTCTAGAAATCTTAAGTCATGTCTTCCTGAACCAACGTATTGAACTTCCACCAATTTGACAGCGAGGTAAGTTTAATAATTGTATCTACCCTCTGATAGTAGCAACCTGACTTATTAAGATAATTTATTTTCATTTTGCCCAGTCTCTTGGTACTTTGACTTTACCAGTTTCCTCTTCATGAAATTAATTTGATAACAATTTTCTGGGTTTTGAGACCTTCTAGAATTTTTATTTACATTGTTTAGATGATTGGGATTTCTGTTAAATTATTTCCATTACCCAATTCATTTGATACCCCATACTAAATTAAATTTTAAAACGCCTAATTCCGATTACAAATGAATTATTGTTGGTATTAAATTTCAGGTTGATTTTCTTGAAATTTAGGAAGAATATCATGTTTTTCTCCTCCTCACTTTATAACATTTCTCAAGGCATTTTTAACACATGAAACCTCCATATCTCATGTTTTCTTACACACTGTAATTCCCAGAATTAAGAAGTTAATAGCATGGATTTTTTTTTGAGAAGATACCGACCGTTACAACACTTTACAGAGATATTCCCCAGATGAAATTATAATCTTAATTTTTTAATTCCAAATATTTGCTATATCGTATTACCTATAATTTTCATTCTGGGTTTTTTTCCATTAGATACACAATTGGTTTATCAATTAATTAACATATGAAATGGTTGAAATCTCCCTCTTTCTACATATATTTCTATAACTTCATATAACAAGAGTATACTCCTATATACTCATATGATGTAACTACTCATATTCACATTTTCGTTTTTGAGAGACAGTGTATACATCTATTCCTACTTATTACTAGCTTATTGTCGTGTCTGTGAAATTTACAATGTTGACATTTTTATAAAAAAATTCTTCTGAATAGAGTCATATCGTTTTGTCCCAGAAATTGTAAATATTTCGTCAGGGTAGTTCCGATCCCTGCTTTTGCTAATTATGCATAATTGTACGGTTTTCTCTACGTGAGCTTGATTTCATTTCGGTTCGAATTAATAGAATCTTCCCTTATTTTAATAACACAGTGTATTCATTTCATTTTCTATTATGTTAGTAGTTGTATTTATACGTTGCCTCTTTGTATATGAGGAGTACGACAATGTTGCATTTTTATATGAGTACATTGCCTCTGTGTATATGAGGAGTATGGCAACGTTGTATATGTTGTTTCAATTTTGACGTAGTTCTATAAATTCATTTGTAAATTGGTTTATATGCCTTTTATTTCTCTAAAGGTCACTTCAATTATTTTTATCATTATCTTTATATCAACTGTAGTCCTTTTTAACAACTTTTACTTTATAAAATTCTATTTTATTTTCTTACTAAAGAATTTTTTTAGTGAATTTATATAAGAATTTCTGACTATATCCATATAGCCAAAATTCTGGGTTTTTCCTTTTTCCATAATCTAATTAGTTTAGATATCTAGTAAACTATTATTGCAATTAATTTCCCGCATTAAATTTTTCTATATTCTTTCCTTTTCTTCGAGATTGATTTAATATTTATGTTAGCTATACTCTTTCTTATTGAATATTAAATTATACCACTCCTATTAGTGGTACTTCTCATAACTTTTCATTTATAGAATACTATTCAGATTTTATATATGTATAGGATTTTTGTCAGCTACTTTACACGAAGGTTTGATAACCTCTCCTTCTATTTTTAACAATATATCACTCTTTCTGAAAGTATTTGCACGTCTTATTTTTTAATATCATTAATTATGTTTTCTGCTTCATCTATTCTTATAGTCTTTCTTACTATAGGTACAAGGAGCAAATCACAAATTGAAGAGTAATTTCCAAGTATATCTTCTCACCTCACATACTCTTTAATATTAGGATTTACTCACTAATTTTCATTTTCTTACCTCATCAATAAAATTCTAATTTCAAGTTCACCATCTGTTTCAATTTTGTTATGATATCTTCTACAATTTGTGATGTCTATCAATGTCATCAATCATAGCATCTCACAGACAATAATTCTATTTTTTAGGTCAGTCATCAGACCAAGGAAGACACTACAACATCCATTCCACTTTGCATGTCTTGTTTTTGTTGTTTAATATATTGCTAGGGCTGTGACCCTGATGTAATTTTCTAAACTCTTTGTACAATACAAAACTTAATATTTTGAATAGTTTCATCTTCAATTTCTCTCGGGGATTTAGAACTAACAGTTATGTATATAAAATTGGAATAATGCAGATTTATGTTTATCTCTTTCATGTTGGCACATAAATGACTTTAGCTTTGAATTGTTCTTTGTTTAATATACTTTTCCATTTGAAAAAATATATGCAAAACCTCTGTTTTACATTCATATATGAATTTTATATCAGCATAGTTAATTTTATAGATATGTGCCTTACTTTATTATGAATATTATTTATTATACATAAAATGTTAGTATTCAGTTTATTTTCATATTTCTATTTTGAAATAAACAATAGATTTAGACCTTATTAAAGGGTTTATAAATTCTGGTTGTTTATCACCTAGACCATCCTGAGCCTATGTAACAGAATGTGAGACTTAACTATATTAATTTATAGTTGATACTCTATCAAAAACATATGGAAATTAGTTACTGAAAGGAAAAATGTAAAATACACATAAATCCATTGATTTACTTTACATAACAATCCATAAAAGTCTCATTTTAATAACATATAACATAACCTATATTTCTTAGTTCTACTTTCCATTTATCCCCTGATTTCAAAATTTAGATTTATTATAACTCATAACGATAGAACTACATTCGAATTGGAAGAGACAGATATTTTTTTTTCTTCAGAATTTACATTCCACTGTATAAAGACTATTTTCCTCCCAACCATGATCTTGTTCCACAACTCTCCCCCGAGTAGAGACCAATCCTTCCCATGTGTATACAACCCCCTTGTCACAATAGGTATAGCGTATTTAAGCTTTATTTCCCTCAACTTGTTTCCATAATGATGTCCCGCTACTTTGGGATGTTGTTTCCCTTAGCCTATTCTTTGCTTTTGTTTTTTCCACAAAAGCTTCTTTTAAAAGTAGCTTTCTTCAGCCCAGTTTATTCTTACCCCTTCTCAGTAACTTTACACTTTACTGAGGATTTTATTAGATCTTTTTCTCCCATCTAATAAGTTTCATTCATTTTGTTTCTTCTCAAAGGATTTCTGGAGAATTTTTGGAAAGTCTTGGGGTTCTAGTCCATCCTCATGGATCAGAATTTCTGGTCTCAAATTACTCTGTCTTTATACACTAATGTAATTTCCACATTTAGTTATTAATTTCCAAAAGTAATATGTCCATCCATATTTTTTCCTTAGTTCCACCTGACCTTTAGGTTTAGTCACAATTTATAAAAGCTAAAAGTAGGGATATTACGAAGTCATCAAATGTCAATGTTGATATCTCTCAAAACTTAAATCTCACTTAATAAAGACTTTATATTTATCTATATTTAAGCATATTTTTTAGGTTTTCTTTCATTTTTATTATTCTTTCTAAATTTAAAAGGCCACTATAAAATGTTTATTCAATGAAAAAACATTGTTTTTATATCAATATAAGTTGTTAACATCATTTTCCATTTTAGTTCTAAGATTTTTCTTGTTCACCTAATGATGCTCTCGGTTTCAATGAAAGCGGTTATTGTGGATGTTATTTCAGCTATCTCAAATTATGGGTGGATGACTTGTTATTTTTTATGTCTATTTCTTCTAAGTAGTTAATATTCGACCGCCACATCAAACACTGTGGATTGTAATTTTTTTTAAAGTATTCTAATTTTTCAAACTTAGTTTGGAACAAGTTACGAACTTGGGCTTGTATGTAAATGTTTAGTTTGAACACAAAAAATAGGAGGGGGAAAGAAATTGAAAATAAATGCTCGATAAATATACAATGGTTGTGGAACTATTTTGAAACATTTTTGTGTGGGTGCATTGATTTGATTTGACTGAATCAAGTAATACTTATATAAGTTTATTTTTCATGGTTTCTTTTCTTTTATCGTCTTCTTAACTTTCCATAATTTTATTTATTAAATTTTTGGAGACAAATATACATCGTTGTGTGACTTGGAGCCATGAAAATGCATTAATTTTTTGCATTTATTTTCATTTGTATGCGTACAATTTTATTTGATTATTTTTTATTATAGTTTTCCTTTAGCGACTTGTGTAATAAGGATGACATTGATTTGAAAATTGTTTTATTCGAGATTCTTGTGAATTTTTTCCAAGGATTTATATATTTTTTTGGTAAGTTGTGCTAATATATTAATTCATAAAAATATAAATACATAGTTTATAGGCAGGGTTGGTAAGTTGCGCTTAACCAATCCCAACCTTTGTTACACTGATTCTGGGCTGCTGCAGGGGAGGGGGATGGCCCAAACAAAAATTTTGAGCAAAAAATACTGTGTGCGCAGTAGCGTTGATACATTTAGGAGCATGAGAGGAGGAAATGATAGTGTGGCCCTGTGGGCATGAATGAAAAAAATAAAAAAGAACTGAACAACAGCACAAAAATTATGAGTCCTCATCATCACTGTGGTGTGAATATTCCTCGAGGATGGCACAGGCAAGGGCCTACGTGATGGTCATTTCCTTGGCATCTTTCACTTCAGCAGTAGTGCAAATGGGGAGATTTGACGGTGCGCAGAGGATGGGAGAGTCTGGATCTACTCCTTCTGGAACCTTCGTCTAGATGCCGTCGGAATCCAGGATCCAAATGTCTGAGTCTTCATCTACCTGCGCAAGGATGTTCAGAGATGTTGGGATGCTCTACGGAGAGGGAGCCCTGGAGGTGAAATTTGACCTCCTCGCACCAAATCTTCGTCTTGTCGTCGGGCTCCTTGAGGAGTCTATGCGTTGCTCCGGACCAGAAGGATGGATACCAGGGGAATTTTCCGAGGATCCCTCAAGCCATTCGAGCCGATTTTCCTTGCCGTGATAGTAGTGGTTTGGGAGAGCCCCTTGTTGACCACCATGGATAGTGCGTTGGCGCAACTTGAGAGCCATTATGCACATGGGAGGGGTGGCAGGGGGAGCATAGTGGCCAGAGAAACTGCAGAGGATAGGGAGCAAGGGTACAGTATGAAATGCACTAGGAAAATGGGATCTATGGAGCTTCACTCCAGGACTTGGATTACGTAGTTGCTTGAATTCAGTGAGATTCCAAATCATAGGAGAAAAATGCAACGAAGAGAAGATGATGAATGGAAGGTGCTGAGAGTGGGAATATATATAGAAATGTGGATGAGGCATGTCAGAGAGGCTATGAGTGATATGCATGTGAGGCTCAAGCTGATGTCCAATTAAAGATTATTGTTAGTTCTCAGGTGTTAGTTAAAAAATATATGAAACTTACATTTTTATAGTTCTTAGTCTTTTACTTATTCACATTACATATTATCATTAATTTTAATTTATAATTGAATATATAAATTAAAATTAGTTTTCATTTCATAATATTATAGCACATATAAATAAAATTTATTCTTTGGACTAGTTGTGTTAAGTTTGGGTTGTTTTATATGTTGTATAATTCGTGTCTATTTTGTACAATATTTATTGTATTTTAATAACTGATGCTAATATGATTTTTGTATCATATTATTAGCTAGTATTTTTAGGTATATTAAAAGTAATCTAGGTTCCACGTACATGTAGCATTAGTTAAAAATAGGATTCTTGATGTTGTCTTATATTCAAGAGGAAATATATGAAGGCCAACAAAGCCTTTAAGCCCATCAAGAGTGACCATCCCAAATAGCTTGGGCTATTTAAAGAGCCTCGCTCTAGGTAACATCCCATTGGTTAACTATGGTCCCAAAACCCATGTCATAAAAGCCTACAAGAAATAAATAATAGAGTAAGAATGATGAAAAAGAGGATGGCCAAATGAATATGAAATTGGGCCATAGTTACAAAGAAGAAGATAAATTTATGAATTAGATTTTATGTACATATTTTTATGAATCAAAGTAAATGGAAGCATCATTATGCTTATAATTGTCTCTTTGTGTATGTGAGAATGAAGAATTCTAGCATCTGTGTGTAATCTGGAATTAAGCAGGGTTTCAGTTTTGTGTGAATGATGAAGCTAATGATATATTTATGTGTAAATTTCTCATATGAATGACATTATTCTTGTTTTAAGGGTGAGGTATAATATCAAATAAACTGATCTTATAAGAACATTTTGCAAGTATAATTATTATTTTTTGTGCGAGACAAGTAGAATGAAAGGGTTGAGATTTATTTAAGGAAAATTATGTAGAATATATGAAGGTTTGATTCTTCATATTCCAATTGCAGAAGTCAGGGGGTAATTAGAATATATCTATGTATAATTTGAGTGAATCCACGAATTCACTATGTGACGAGAAAATGAAGGGTTGAAACCTTGGTGGAATCTATGAAAATATCGTAGCCATATGATGATCCTCAGAAAATATCCACCAGTCAATTAAAGTGTTCAATGTTAATTTAATCATCAAAAACTCATATTCATCAAATGCTAGTGTTCATCCTTGAAGTTCCGGTAACAATTGCGTAAAATTGATACAAATGAGACAAAATATAGAGATACCATAAGAAAACTAAGTAGTGAAGTAGTTACATTTTGAGATATATTATATAAAGATGAAGACACAGGAAAAATTGAATTTTCCTGCATTAAACACTATTGAATTTAAATAATATAAAGAATGGGATGGAAGCATTGAAAAACATATAGTTATTGGAGAAACAATACCTCAAGTAGAAGATATAGCAAAGTAACATATAATATAAGAAGGAAAATAATTTTTGACAACCTAGTCGTCAGTTAGAGGTACTCCAATAGGAAATCCAAGAAATGTTGTTCAAGGTGACCTGCATATTCTAGGAATTCAATCTTGTATTACTACTTAATATAAAAGTGAATATAATCCTACAATTGATTCATTAATATCTAAAAAGATAATAATTTGTAGATAAATTTATGAATTTTTAGATGTAAACTCAATTTTTGCATTGTTTGCTTATCAACCACATGATTTGAAGAGGAAATTAAAGAAGAAAAATTGGTTAAATAAGTGGATGAAGATATGGATTGTAATGATTATATTTGTGCTAGATGGGTTTACCAAACAAAGTTTGATGAGAGAGGATATGTTGAAAATTACAAGTCCATATTAGTAGAAAAAGGTTGTAAACAACACTTTATAGTGGATTATGGTGAGACCTTTGTACAAGTTTAAATTTAGCTATAATTACACCTATCATAGCCATAATAAATGAAAATAGATTGAAATTTTATCAAATGAATCGAAATCTAGCGATCTTAAATGAAATTTTATAATAAGAATCATTTTTAAAGTAGTCACCATGATACTTAATATAAGGACATGAAGATAAGATATACAAGTTGAAAAATGCACTTTATGGACTTAAGAAAGTTTTATAAGTTTTCTATAGCAAGATTGTTTCATATCTAATTACCTGTGGATTTAGTAGAAGTATCAATGAGCTTAAATTGTGTACAAATATGAATGAAAATATTGAAAGTCTAATTGGTTGCTTGTATGTTGATGATATTATGTTCATAGGAACTCTATTAGTAGGCAACATTAAATCAACTATGAAGCAAGAGTTTGAAATCACTGATTTAGGTTCACTGAGATTCTGTATTGGTACTAAAATCATTCAATTAGATTAGATATTTTTTTGTTTCAATCATGGTAAGGTATGTCATGGATGCATTAAATATGTTTAAGATAATTAATTGCAAACTAGAACCAACTCTAATTGCAACATGAACAAGGCTCAACAATGCAAATATATGATCCAATGTAGATTAAAATCTATTCAGCATATTGGTTGATAGTCCTATGTATCTCATTTAAACTACACCAGAGATTATGTATTGTGTTAGTTTGATTTCAAATTTCATGGAGTCTCCAGCATAATCACATTTTAATGTTGGAAAAATAATTATGAGATATATTATTGGAACAATATGATATGGTATATTATACTCTAGCACTAGTAATGATCTTTTGGTTGGATATACTAGCAATGGTTTTGTAGATAGCATGGATGATAAGAAAAGTACTTTAGGATAGTTCTTTATATTATTTCATGTGTGATTTCATGGGCATACAAGAAACATCCCTTTGTGAAAATCTCATCAACCAGACCAAATTAAGTAGCAAAGACTTATCAAGAAATTTGGTTACATAGTGTATTGGGTGATCTAAAACAACAACAAGAAGAACCAAATCAAATTTATTATGATAACTACTCAGTAATAGTTCTAATAAAGAAAAAATTATTTCATCGAAGTGGAATGCATATTGATATGAAATATCTCTTCACTAGATAGCTTGAAAATAATAGAGAAATGTACCTAAAATCTTGTAAATTAAAAGACCAATTGCCCGACATATTCCGAAAGACATTGTCAAGATATGTCTTTTAGGTTCATAAACGAAATTTTGGTGATATAAGTCTAGTTGAGACAAACTTTCTAGAGATAGAAGTGGAAATTAAGGGGGGGTGTTAGAGATAATTCGCCTAGCTTCCATTTAAGTTGCATGTAGATGCATGTCAAGTCTAAATTTAGAAAAAAAATTAGTATGTACATAATAAGTAAAATTATATAGTTTGGATATCATTAGCATGCTAATATGCTTCGAGAGGATCTCTCTTTGATAAATTGTTTCTATTTATACTTCTATTCTCAAATGATTCAATCAATTCAAATTTCATGCACTACAATTCTTTTGTGAAATTTGTGAGAGTTTGTATGTATTTAATTATTGTAGAATATTTTTTTTTTTACTCCTTTTCCATTTAAATACAGGCTTGAGAATAATGCCATGCAAGGAAGGGTTCTTAGGAGTGAATGAAACAGAAAAATTATTTCAAATGAACCCTTCAACAACCCAGCTTAGATATGCCTAAGAAATCATTTGAAACAAATCAACAAATCTTTAGGAGATCATGATTTTTGAATATTTTGAAAGCATGGTAGTTGACTTGAATTCTTATGGTTTGATTTGTCCTATCAACATTACATAGACTTAGTTTATATTTTTCACATATCATGCATAAAGTTAGAATTTTTCATATTGTGATGAAATGTTGTAATGTTTCCATAAAATTCGAAAAAAAATAATCTTCTTAAGAAAAATTATGTTCCCATGGCTTGAGATGTCCCCCATTGCAAATAGTAACCTATTCATATTATCTATATGTCTTACATTGATAATATATGTAATAAAATGACACAATGCTTCTTTTTCAAAATCAACATGCTTTGTATTTGCATACATCATAGATATTTGTATTTTAACACCTACTTCCTATAATAAGCATTATTTTTCAAGTTTTCAACTTTAATACAAGTTTCTCTAGAGAAAATTAGATGTAAAATATCTTAACCATAGAAACCATTATTCTAAAGAGACAACTACAAATATATCTAGCATACAAACTAATGTTCTAAAGAATAGATTTACCTATTTTCAATTTTATATTTGAAAGAGAAATTTCATCCATTTCCAACACCATAATTAAAATTCAATATATTTATATCTCATATAAATATAGAACATTCATATCCCCTACTGGTTTCTCCTCACCAAAGTTTCAATTTATATCTAGAAATTCAAAACCTGATATCCTATTACTAAAAGTGATTGATATATCCCTATGGAAAGTACTTAAAAAAAGAGTCCAAAAATACTTTTTTACATTAAAATGTTTTCAAATAATATCTTTATACTTTATATAACACAACATTATGTGGATGAGTCAAATACAACAAAGAAAGCATCTTATGGTTTCCCTCTAAACTTATATTTTCGACGAATCTATAAATATATCAAATAATGTTAACTATAGAGTATCCATATTTCTCCAGAATATTACGAAAACAAAATATAACCTGATCAAAGTCAAAGTTAATTTGTAATATAACATATTTTAAAAAAAAATTTATAAAATTAAAAATTAAAAATTTCATATATACCTATTATAAAACCACATTTTTAAAAATAATATCTTCCTTAAATTCGTGAAAATTATAATATTAATTTATAAACTAATTAAATGATATAACGTTTTTTCCTTTGCTATAAAACATTTATTTACTAACGATTCTGATTCTATTATTTTAATATCTTAATCTATTAAAGGAAATGGAATTTTAAAAAAATCAATATACACCAAACATATATCATGATGGAATTCTAACCGGACTTTAATATTCCATTCAACTGAAAAGAATGGAGTTTGGCTCTGAAATTAACTTTATTAACGGTTTGTCTGGTAAGCATGACATCCACACTATGTTATGCATTAATTAGGTATATTTTGGTTACATTTGAATGACTTTAACTTACTGTTAATTATCATTTTAAATTTTTTTATTTTTTTTTTATGAAGGATTTTTATTAATAAAACAAAGGTTATATTGAATTTACAAGTCTAGATTTTGCAAAAAATACTCGCGTGAAAGTGGAAGTATCCACAGAACTCCATCAAATATCAACACATTATGGTCAACACTCAACTGAATTTTAATTACATTAATAGGCATGTACATTTCTATATTTTGGTAGTATGAAATAAATTAATTAGATATATTTGGGTGATATTTGAATGATCTTAAATTGGTAAAAGTGGTTTTTAAAGAACCATTTATTTTAGTGTTATTGTGCTAATGTCTAGTTGTCTATACTATTTGATTAAATGTAAGATTTTCTCTTAGTGTTATTGTGCTAATGTGTAGTTGTCTGTATTATCTGATTAAATGTTAGACAGTTGAGATGTTTTAGATCATTTGATCCAAGCATTTTTTTTGAACAATTTCTCTGAGTGCTATTGTTCTACATTGTCCTTGTTTGCACCATCAGATTAAATGTTAGACTATTGAAATGTTTTAGGTCATTCTATCCAGAGTTTTGTCATTTACCCAACTAACTACCTAATAACTAACTTACTAAGCCCTACGAATCTCTCTTCCACCACTCTCTTTCATCACTCTGTGAATGAGGACCATAATAACAAAAATAATAGCTATAAAAATTCATTGACTCATCCTTGAGTTGTTGCAAAGTTGTGTTGCCAGCCTAACCCAAATGCCTCCTTGCAATATATTTGATTTGTGTGGTGAAACAGATTCCGAGAAAACAGTTGACCCTAGACCATCCAGCGATCATAGACAACCTTACAATCTATACTCAAATAGCCTTGCACCATCGTTGTTGATTATGTGGTTAATTCTGGGGAATGCCTTCCAGAAATGGAATAACATGCTGAGCATGGAAATATCCTTTGCCTGTACTTGCACATTTGAGAAGTAATATGTTTCCTACATATACATTATGTTGGGTGTTGATTGTATAGAACTCAGAGACACACTGTAACAACTGAATGTTGTTTGGGAGAAATGCAGACCCAATACCATCTTTTGCTCTAGAAATCATCATCATCATCATAGTTTAAATCACCTTTTACCAATTTCTTTATGAATGTTTTACCGGCTATAGGTTGCATAGAAACCGTTTTCAATTCATAAGCAGTGGTCATTTTTCCATTTTCATTTCCTTTGAAAACACCCTTTACCAATTTCTTTATCAATGTTTTACCAGCTATAGGTTCCATGTAAACCGTTTTAATTTCATTTTTTTAATTTTCATTTCCTATGTCGTTGACATTTTTTCCATGCTCATTTTTGCCTGCAACTTTGATTTTTCTTTACTACTGCAAATCTTCTCTCTGATCTTATCTAGGTTGCTATATTTATTTTTGATATTAGCTTTTGTTTTTAAGCATTTTAAAATTTCGATTTTTTTAATGAGGCTTGCAATATTTATTTTTTATATTAATTTTTGTTTTTCTTGGCTTCTTGCTTGTTGCTTGTTGTAATTGTAATTTACTCTACTTTTTGATTTTTAAGTATTTTGTGGTAACTGTAGTTTATTTTAGTATTTGTACTTAATGTTTTGGTTATCTTTAACTAGGTTATTAGAGAACTTATCTTTTTACAAGGTGTTTTGGTTTATTTTTAGTGGAATAAAATACAAGGATTCTCAAAATCCCAAAAATACATCTTGTTATCACTTTAGTAATTTCTTAAGTTGTGGGATTTAAGTTTTTAGTATAAGAACAATAGAGGTAACCACAAACCTACTTCAAATTCTGGGATCTCGCCTTCCTTGCTTAAGTACAACTGGGTCAAAAATTCTATAGATAGGGGGACTGATGGAGGATCAGACTGTAATTGCAACATTTGATTTATGGACTCTGCTATGATGGTAAAAATGATTTCTCTGTTAGCATTAACAATGGCCCTTTGGTATGGTTCAGAATGTTTCTGACATAATCTAACACGGTCCTGTCCTGGGTGGGTCAATGGAACTACATATTTGGGAAATTGAGTCTCCCAAATAGGAATTTCATCCTTGTCCAAGTATTTATCATAGCACCAATTATGTATTTCTAAAAGGTTGAATTCTACCACTGGATCAACAATCTTGTAGACCATATCAGTCAATGCAAGGGTTTCTTTAGCAACTACAGGTGGCTAGAGGGGATTTATTGATTCAGTGGATTTATCAGTGAAGACTAGAGTAGATTTAATAGCTTTAGGTATTACAGATTTAGGAGGTTTGGAACCTCCAGGTTTAGCTGTGATCTGCTTTTTGGTCATTTTCGACTAACTGCTACAAGCTTAAATTGTTTTCAGGAGTTGTTTTTCTCTGTCAGAGGATATAAACTGGAATAAGACAGAAAAAGAGGGCTTCCTAAATAGATTTGACTGTAAAAAGGATTTTTAGGGTATCTGTAGGCTCTAAACCATTTTTTGTATTTGAATTTCGTCTTCAGAGGTCACAATTTGAGGAATTCAGCTAAAAAGTGATCTTTTTCAGACTTAGAACCTTCTGGAAAAAATTGACCAGGGTTTGGCCTCTTTTTCGGGATTTTTTTTAAGAAAAATGATTTGGTAAAAAGCTTTAATTTATAGGCCTGGTTTAATCATTTATGGTGTAAACTTGAAATTGCAGGTTTTAATTGTCCATAAATGCCTTTGAATGCAGGTATTTTGTTGCTTGAAGGATTCTTGAGAAGATATTTGGTTTAATCTGAGGACTGGTCCGGATTGTTGGTGCAGCGAATGGCTTCACTGATATGCAATGGGGAATCTGTGGCTTTTCTCTAGGTATAGGTCAACAATTTGAGAAAAAGTGTTTTTTACATGGTCAAGCGAAGCTTTTTAACAGTTTGAAACATGAAAATAAACATCAAAGTGATATATCAAAGGTTTTAACATTTGATATGAATCACCATATAATGCATTAAATGCAGGTCTCATCATATGGAGAGAGTGGTTTTTATTTTAAAATGCGAAACCCGCAGCAGTTTTCGGGTTGGGTTCAGGCGGTAAGCTTTTTTTATTGAAAAAAACACGATCCTATGAGAGGATGCCATGTCACATGAGGCGGAAAAGATGAAACATATTATTTCGCGCTCGATTGGTGTTGGAACGGGCGTTTGATGTTTCTATGCAATATTGTTTTTGCGCCATTATATCTTACGATCGGGAGTGAAGGGTGAGGATCTGTTTGAAAGCTACGGGAAATCAAAGGTGGGACCGACGCTAAGGTTAAGCGGGTGTTTAAAGTGTTAAAATATTTATAAAACATGACTTTTACCAATGTTTCGATATGATGGCAGATATAAGGATGGTTAAAGGAATATAACGAGGGTTAAATGTATATACAGCATGGTGCATATATAACTATTTATTAATATACAACATGAGGCTTTATATATCGCGGTCGATATAGATACGGGCAGGGTTTAATGTTTACTTAAAAATAAACCTTAGCTTATTTTATTTAAACATTGGATTAGAAATATTCAGGGAGGAATGACTTTGTTTGCACAAGGTGGAGTTTAGCATGGTGGCACTCCCAAGATTTTTAACCTTTATAAAATGATAAAATATCACTCAGAAACTTAGGCTAAAACGCTGATGAGTGGGGTAAAACTCATTGGTGTGATTATTGTATTATATAGCTTTAAACCTTGTGAATGTTTTAACAACTATAGGGGGCGGGATATTTAATTAACGTTAGTTTTAGACCAAAGGGAGTATAATTTGGGTTTTTTAATTTAGCATGTGGATAATATCTTTGGTCTAAAAACTTTATAATAGTGGGTTTTTGGGGCTATTTAGATATAAAAGGATTTATATAGATAGGATAAGGTATTTTTAGGGAATTAATAACATAATTTAAAAGTTAATATGACAAGGGGAGATGGAATACACAAAAATACACTAAATGACCAAGTAGAGTGAATAAATAAAAGCAAAGCTCATTATTTCATCATTTCACCAATTTACTTAAGATTGAGTGTTTTTTGAGGGTTTTTGTATTCTTTATGAATGAAGGAAGTTAATGAAGGAATTATTCTTTACTTATGAATATGAATTAAATGTATGAATGAGGGAAAAATAATGGTACAGGGGATTTTATCATAAGAATTCAACATTTTCCACTATCCAGTCATCAAGCCTGGGTCCGGTCCCAACAAAAGTCAGAGAAATGCTCTGAGCCTCTTTGACTGGAAGTATAGAATACTGAATATTTACAGGGGAAAGGAAATTAGTGATTTTTTGTCGGTGATGATTATTACATTCTTTTCCCACTTCTTTCTACCTAACCAACATTACTCTAACATTTTTTCTTCCTTTTAGCAGGTGCATTTAAGCTTGCTACCTTGAAACATTTTATTCTTTTGAAAGCACAAAACTATCTAATTCTACCTTATTTCATCTGAAGGCTCAGATTAAACTGATGAGCTCCTCATTATTCTCTACCTATCTACTGATTTGTCAGGATTAAACTGTCTGAAAAAACTTTATTCACTATCTAAAACATGGAAATTGAAAACATGACAAGTCAAGATTAAAAAGTTTAACTCATCATCGATTATGCCATTTATTGATACTTTGCCATAATCATTTGCAAAAATTAAATAGTAGTGGAATTTGGACTTGCACACTTTCATGTTTTATTTTGATCTTTTTCTTTTGGGGTCTATATTTTTTTTTTAAGTCCTCTAATTTTTCTTTTAGGACTTTTTTACCCTCTTTTTTATTTTTTTATTTTTTTTTACTTATTTTATCAAAAAATTTCTTGATTTTATCATGAATGACGTGGGATTTCTCATAGACTTCTTCCCTTGTTTGTTGTAGATGAATATTTGTATTTTTCCTCCTTTGTATATTTTTGATTTCCACTTTTGATTCTTGAATGATATTCATTACTGGAACACCTAAGGATGATGGGAAAACTGCATCCATCCCATAAACAATTTGATAAGGGGAAGTGCCAATTGACTTTTTGGTAGTAAGTCTATCTGCCCATAAGGCATAGACTAACTTTTTATTCCAAGTCTTTTTTTTATCTTCAAGTAATTTTTTAATGATATTTACAAGGCTTTTGTTTTAAGATTCAGCTAGGCCGTCATATTGAGGGTAATAAGAATTAGAGTGGCCTAGGGTAATATGGTACTTGTGACAGAAGGAAATCATTTTATTATATTTAAATGTTGTTGCATTATCAGTAATTATTTTATGAGGGCATCCAGATCTAGATAAAAGGTATTTTTCTATGAAAGACACAATGACTGTGTCAATGGATTTTCTAGTAGAAATGGCTTCAATCCACTTAGTAATGTAATTTGTGGCAGTCAAAATACACTTATGTTGGCCAGAGGATGGGGGGTGAATTTCTCCAATGAATTCTAGACCCCATTGTTGAAATGACATCTCAGTTGAAATTGGCTTTAAGGGTAAAGGTAACAATTTCTTTTTTCCTTCAAAAATTTGACATTTATGACATGAAGTAACAAATTTCTTAACATCAGAAAATAAGGTAGGCTAGTAGAAACCATCTCTCAAGATCTTATCTATAGTACTTTTCCAATATAAATATCCTCCATAGTCACCTGCATGAAAGTCTTCAAGAATTTTGTTAGCTTCTTCTTTCAGTAAACAATTTAGTAATAACCCACCATGTTCTTTCCAAAAAAGCACATTATCTGAAATACAAAATCTCATTTCTTTAAGTTTAAGAAGTCTAGCTTTTTTCCTTGATAATCCAGGATGAGAATGTAAGTTTGTAGGTACAAATATAATATCTAAGTACCAAGGTGAATCTAGAAAGTATGCACTGATCAATGGAGTCGCCATATCTTCCTGGTCATCAATCTGGTCATCAATCTTTATGTCTAATGCATTGGAATCAGATTCAACCATCAATCTGGCTAATACTTTTCCTTTAATGAGTTTTGCTGGTTTAATTTCTATGTCATATTCTAGGATAGTGGCAATCCACTTACCTCTTCTTCCATCAGGGCCATCCAGAGTAAGAATGTCTTTAACTACAGAATTAGGGACATTGGTAATTATGTGGGAATAGAGAATGTAAACCCTGAAATATTTTATGGCCTTAACCAAAGCTAAGGCTTATTTCTCCATTATGTTTTATTTCAGAGGTGCATCTCTAAGAGTTTTACTGAAAAAAGATATAGGTTGTTCAAAACCTTGATCATTCTTTTGCACTAAAACTGCAACAATGTTATGTTCTGATGCGAAAGAAAAAATTATAAAGTCTTTTTTGAAATCTGGGCTGATTAAGACTGGTGTTTTAGTTAAAGCCTGTTTTATGGAATAAAATGATTGTTTGGCTTCAACAATCCATTTTAAAGTTGAATCCTTTTTTAGCATATTGTTCAGTTCTCTAATGATTTCAGCTAAGTTAGAAATAAATCTTCTCAAAAATTTAGTTTTACCTAAAAATGCTTGTAACTCTTTGATATTTCTATGTGGATGAATGTTCATAATATCTTCTATTCTAGCAGGAACTATTCTAATACCTTCTTTTGAAATTATATGTCCTAGTAACTTACCTTCCTCTAGTCCAAAGAGACTTTTCTTGGGATTTAAAGAGATGCCAAATTTCCTACATTTAATAAGGACCTGTCTCAAATGATCCAACTATTCATTATTTGTTTTGGAAAACACAGTAATGTCATCTAGATAAATTACCAAGAAGTCATGAATCTCCTTTGAAAAGGTTATAGCCATAGCTCTCTAAAAGGTTTCTCTTGCATTCATGAGACCAAAGGGAATTTTCACATACATGAATGTGCCCCAAGGAGTGGTAAAAGCTGTTTTAGCCTGGTCTTCCTTTTGAACAAGAATCTGGTTGTATCCTAAAAACCCATCTAACAAAAATATTCTAGAGGAACCAACTACCCTTTGTAATATATGATCCATTTTGGGTAAAGGGTAATTATCCTTCAAAGATACTTTGTTAAGATTTCTAAAGATGACACAATAATCTAATTTCACCTATTTATTTCTTGTTGGTGCTAGGTTTGAAACCTAATCAGAATATATGATTGGTGCAATAATTTGAGCATGATACATGTGTTTTACTTCCTTTTCTATCAAAGGTAATAGAACAGGATAAATTCTCATCAAATTTTTGTTTGAATGGTTTTTTATCATATTTTCTGGGAATTTTGTGTTGAATTATGTTTGTGTCATAAGGTTTAAGATCTTCATAACTCCAAACAAACACATCTTGATATTCTTTTAAAAGATCAATGTATTGTTTCTTTTCTTCTGGAGGTAAATATTTAGACAGTTTAATCATTTTTGGTTTTAATTCTGTCCCAATGTTATATTCTTCAATGTTAGACCTAATTGTTTCCATTTTGGGCTTTTTAGGCACATCATTGGACTCAAAAAGGTCTTCCAAAGGAGTTAAACCTTTAGGCAAAAAATTATCTTTAGATCTAACATGTCAATTTATTCTTCAATGATTTGCTCAATATTTACCTTCTCTAAGTTATCTATGTCAAATTGAGTAAATGCAATGCATTTGTTAAATTTATCTACATCTATATTATCTATTTCACAATTAGAATCTGAATCTATATTACAGTCTGTATCTATTTTGAAAATTTGAAATTCTTCCTCATTATTTAAAAAATGGTAAATATGTTCATCCTGAGAGAAAATCTGCCAGTACTTGAGGTTGTCTGGGATAATTGGTCTATGTTTAACCTTAGCAGTATACCTACGAGTTGGTTGGAATGGTAAGTTACAAGTACTAGCAAAAGTTGCTAGACAGTGTGGTTGAAAGTTTTGTTTTCTGGGTATAGAAGAAAATTTGCATTCCAATAAATCATCAGTTAAATCAATTGTTGTATCTCTGTATCTTGCTACACTAGGATTATAAGCAGTATAATCTCCATTTATTTTCTTTATGATTAATTCCGAATCTCCCATGATTAGTATTCTTTTTACTCCTAAGTTTGTAATGATCTCGAGGCCTAGAATGAGTGCCTCATACTCTACCATGCTGTTGGTACATTTGAAGTTGAGTCTGAAGGCATGTCCTCCTGAATGATTAGTTTCCATATTTGTGATCCAAACTCCTGCTCCTGCTCCTAATTTGTTTACAGAGCCATAAAATTCTAAGTGCCAAAGGGACTCATGAAATATGTTGTCATTGTTTGGTGTTAGCTTTTTATCAATCAGTTCAGTTTGGATTTCATTGTTATCAGAGTTACACAAAATTAAAAGAGTCAAGGTTAGTTGGTGTAGAAAAAATGGGGTAATTTATGGATCTCTCAGCACTACTGACCATGAATTTCATTAAATTTTCCCTATATAGGTTTTTGGGTTGATGAAACACTGATATTGTAGCCTAGCTCATGTCTTTTTGTAGAGAGCCTTGCAACTTTGCTCCCCATGAGCGAGAAAGAAGCATACCATACTTTCATGGGATGTCAGCTACTACAATTTCCATCACCATACTCTTACCAGGGTACTGAATTAAATTCACACATCAGTCTTTAATTAATCCTAAGCACTTAACTTTGCTAGAACCAAATGAGAAAAAATCTTTGTAAGGCCTGGTTATTTATAGATTAAGAGTTTCCATGATAGCTTTGGGCATTTAATAATGGGAAGCTTCTGAATCTAACATAGCGTTGTGTAAAATCTGATCATGGATGATAAGACTGATATAGAAAGGAGGGACTGATCCATCTTAATTATTTCCATTCACATCAGGGCCAAAAATCAACTCAGGTTGATCATCATTCAAATTAATGGCATCTTCACCATCATTCATATTCAAAGTTTTTGTTATAGTTGATTTGTATAAGTCATTTTTAACTAATTCTGTTAAAGGAATAGGTATTTTTAACTTAGAAATTTCAAACTGAATATTGAATGAGGGTTGAGATTTACTAATTTGAACTAATTCATCTTTATTAACTGTAATCTAAGTTGGTTTTTCTTGATTTTCAATAGTGGTATTTCTATTTTCAATTTTCTTAACATTCTCTATCTGAGTTTCTTGAGTTTTGTTGCTTTTAATTTTCTTTTCAGGGACTGTTTGTGTGGCAGCAGAAGTTTTATCAGAATTCGAACTATTAGCAGGTGTTTTGGGATTATCTGTTCTAGGATTTGCTGATTTAGGATCAGTAGGAATCTTTTTAGGATTAGAATTTGTTGTTTTTATTGAATTAGAAGCTTTAGTAGTATTAGCTTTTTTGTATCTTTGGAAGATTGAGCTACTTCATCAGTAATATCAACAATCTTGGCACTTTCTGGTTTTTTAGGACTGGATGGATTGGAATTTTACTTATTTTCCCTTGGGAGAATTTGCAAAAATTTCCTTTTTGGGGCTTCTACATTTTTCTTGTTTTGATTTTCATAATTATTTTTTATAGAAGACTCATTATTTTTCTTATGTCTAAGGTTATATTGATTGTGTATTTCATTTATGGCAAAGTCACAACCCTGTTTGTAGTCAAAGGATTCACTGGACTTTAATTTGAGTTGTTGAAGCTCAAATAGTTCGAGATTTTCTTGAGTGAAGAAATTGGTGTTGTTTTCATCTATTCCCATTAGATGGTTGATTTCATCCTCATCTTCATCATTATTTTGAGAAATTTCATCATAGTTCTCTTGAAATGGGGGCCTAATGTTTTGTGCTGGAGCTGCTTCTTTAGCTTTTCCAGGGTTATTATTTTTTCTGAAATTGGGATTTCTGATCTGAGGTTGATTATCCCATTGAGGTTTTCTATCTATATTATCTAATATTTCTACCACCTTTTCTAAATTTTTAGCAACTAAATCCAATTTAACATAAGATTTTGAACTTTCTTCTTTAATTTTAACTCTTATTTCATTTCTAAGTTTGGCTTTCCTAGCTAAAATGTTAATTTCTACACTGAAAACATCTAATTGCATCTGTTCTAATGTTTGGGCATCTCTTTCTCTTAATTTATAGGCCATATCTGTATCAAATCCATCAGGGAATTTGAGCATAACAGAGTAAGGTGTAGTTTTAAGAGCTGCAGGAATAGAATTATAGCCACTGTTATACCTAGTGTAGTAGTCTTGGACAGACTCAGTAGGAGATATTTTCAAAGCATCAAACTCAGACAAAATTTGAAGGGGGTTCTTTTTCTTTTCCCATTTATTTAAAAATATTATATGAAATGTAGCTAAATCAGCTACACTACCAACAACTAAATTTTTGAACCATTTTTCAACTTCTCCTATTAAACTTTGGGCTAATAACCTCATCTGGACATCTGACTCGTCAATTTTATAAATTTCACAGTAATATATCATTTTAGTTACATGTTGTTGAGAAGTATATTGTGAAATGCCATCAAACAGTGGTACATTTTTTTGGTAATCTTGAGGCATATCATAAAGGTTTTGGGGTAAGACAAGGGGATCATACCCAGCAGCCATGGCTTGAATCTTTGTTGAGCTGGGAGGTATAACAGTAATGATAGGGGCAGTGCTGGATATGGTAGCTGATGAACTAACAACTGTAGTTGAAGAGGTGGGAAATGAAGCTGGTATGTAAATAGAATTGTTGGGAAATAAAGATGTGGTGCTTATAATATCTGAGTGCAAAGTAGCGGATGTAGTGGATTGAGTGGATGAAGGAAATAATATCCTAGGCTGCAAAGGAAACTTAGGAATGAAATGGTTTGTAAATGAACTTGTAGTGGTATCTATAAATGAAGTGACAACATATAAATATGAATCTGTTGTTGGTATTATTGTTGTATGTAATTGAGAAACTGGAGGTTTTATGTAAGACAAAAAATGAGCTAATTAAATAGCTTCATTAATATCTTTAATATTTTCAACTATATTTTGATATTCAGATTTATTTGACTTTGTTCCTACTGAAATATATTTCTATTTTACATTCAAAAATGAAAGGAAAACGGGATCTATAACAGTATTTTTCAAATCAGTTTCAGATTTAGTTTTAAACAATGAATATTCAAACTTCGGAACAAAATCAATATCATTTAAACTCACTAACTCTTTGGGTAAATAATTGGCTTTTATTAATGGTACTTAAATTTCTAAATTCACAATTTTTTTTATAGTTTTTCATTCTACTCTAGGTTATCTACTATAACTACAGGCTTGGGATTCGGCTTAGACCTGTTATAGAAGGTTTTCCTAGAAGCCAGAATGACTGTTTTGAATACCCACGACCTATAAAAATAATCTTAAAGTAAAAATATAAATGAAAGATCTTCCTTTAAGACTAAATTTAAGACTGGAGATTGGTTAGTTTCCCAGTATGGTCGCCGGTATGTTATCACTCTAGTAATTTCTTAAGTTGTGGGATTTGAGTTTTTAGTGTAAGAACACTAGAGGTGACCACAAGCCTACTTCAAATTTTGTGATCTAGCCTTCTTACAATTCAGAGAGGGCTCTCTCTTTAAGATTTATCTTTGTTTCTTATTTATGTTTTTAGGCTAGTTATGATAGAACAATTGGTTTTGTTTTCAAAGTTTTTGGTGGGAAAAAATCACCTAGAGGTAAACTAGAGAGAAATCAACTTGTCCATTGGTCTATGGAGTCTAAATCTAGCTAGCAGCACTAGAAGTCAAGGCCAAAAAGGTACAAATGTATTCAAGGCAAGATAGATAACCCTCAAAGATTTGGTAAAGTGTTTTTTGGTGAAATGGTATGATCAAGATAAAGGACTATGAATGATCCTTTGATCTAGAAAATGGAAGAAGCAAGAAGGGGTCAAAAGGGAGTAGGATCAATCAAGAATTCCTAACACTGGAAATTAGCAGAAAACATTAAAATGAGAACTAGTTAAAAATGGGGAGCACTAGACTAACCTATAGTAATATTCCTAGTTGCACATTCAGATAGAACAAACATATATAATGAATTGCATGAAACTCAGAAAAATAAAACAATGACAAGAAGAAATTACTTCACTCATCAGCTTATCATAGGGATCCTGAATTATGATGCCAGTTTAGCCTTGTCCAGTTTGCTACTTCAAAATCAACACATAATAGCCTCCAATGTTCAGCAAAAAACTCTATAGTAAAGTCTAGTAATTTTATTCCATACTGAATACTTCTAATGTAGAAGTAGTTATACAAAATGTAGTTACAAAATATCCTAGGATACATCTAGGAATACCTTTAGGAAATAGAAAATATCTTTACAAAATAAGAGGGATAGTCGCTTAACAAATCAGCAAGTTGTCCTCTTATCCAAAATAAATAGAACTACTTTATCTAATCAAGGAGATTTTGAGTGACTAGCTGTCTTGCTTTGTTGGCTGCTAGAAAATATCTTCATTTGAGTTGCCTTAGCTGATAATCTTTCATTCGATACTCTTTAACACTACTCTTTAAATATGATACACTTTTGAATGATATTTCCACTGTTTTACTGCTGTAAAAATATTTCTTTTTGCAGTGAAAAATCAGCAGACTACCCTTTTACTTCACTGTTTGTTTTTTACTGTTTTCAAGACAATTTCTTCACTGATTTACCTCTTATTTTTACATTGAATGTGTAAATGTTTGCCATAGTTCTTCACTGTAAATTTTGACATTATTTAGCTTTATAAAATTCACATCTGCCTCCGTGTATTTAGAGAAATTGGGTTTGAACACAAAAAGATGTTTGATCTCATGTTGTAGAAAGAAAAAAAATTCAAAGTGTTGAACGAGGACTTTTCCTGTGGGAGTGCCTTGTGGCAATGGTTTGCTGACTTGCTCCTTGGAAAATTCCCTGATCTTCTTATCATAATATTTCTGGGGCATTAGTTTTTCATTGAAGACATGAATGTCTAGCAAGCCCTTCTGTCTTAAGTTTGTATATTTCACCATAAACTTTGTTATGGAAATGTTCATTGATTCACACTTCTCTTCTAGGTAGTTCATTAGATTTTTCTTTTTTATCACCTTTTTAATCTGTAAAATGGTTTATGTTCTATCCAATACCTATAATTATTCTAATTCTGCTCTATTATTGTTGTTTAGAAATGTGATGAGTTTTCAAGCCTGAGCTGGCTTATCAGTTAACTCATCCCGAGTCTTCTGAATCTCTACCTGAGCTGCTAGTAATAAGTCTCTCTGCTCATATATAACCTGAATTAAAGGCCATTGAGTGTGAATGGCTTAAATTATGTTTGTCCATAGATGATTCTTTACAAAATAAATTTACTCAGTGAATGTTATCTCTTTTTTTAAGCCATTTATTTTTTCCCCAAGTCTAATTTCCTTCTGTTCATGGGTTTTAGCATTTATTTGAGCTAACTTGTTTGTGACTTCAATATTTTAAATCATCTTCTTTAGACTATTGATTTCATTATTTTTCAAAGACAATTCCTCTATAGCCTTTACAATCTAACCTGCTCTATCTCTTTGTTGAGCCAGTGTTGTAGAAGAATGTGTGTTTGAAGTAGTAGTTGAAATCACTGGTACTACATTTACCACTGGTTCCTTTGGTGCTAGATTTTATCCTAATGTGGAAGCCGCTATTGTGGTAATCACTGGTATAACTGAAGGAATGATAGGAGTGTCAGTTTCTTTCAAAGTTTCCTTCTCTTGGACAAGCTAGTCCACTTGAGATTCCATTTCTTTGATCTGAGCAGTTAGTTTGAGGATGAGCTTCATCATCTCTTCTTTTTCACTTTTCTCTTGAAGGATTTCTTTGGTCTGTGGATGCTCACTTTAAGGAAACTTAAGTTGTTTCCTCAAAGCTGCAATATCATCATTCTTTTTCTTAATCAACAATTCTGCTGCTTGAACATTTGAGGGATCATATCCCACCTGTAAAATTAAATCCTCAAAGGCTTTAATCCTTAGGTCCTTTGCATACACAAATCCCTTTTCTAGCTTCATTTGATCCTGCATGTTAAGAATAGTATTCTGCAACTTGGTAGCACTCATTGCCTTTGTCACCACAGTTGAATACAACATTTCAGAGCTATGTCTATGAGATTCAATTTGGTATAGCTCATGAAAATTTTCAGTTTCTACTTCAAACTCCACCTTTTTATAATCTGCCACAATCTTAGGTGTCGAAGTAGTTGGTTGCAAAAATGACATAATCATTTTGTTTGTAGAATAATCAAAGGCTGTCAGTAGCCTATTTTGATTCACAGGATTTTTCTTGAGGAATTGAGAATATATCTCTGATTCAATTTCCTCATTCTTCTTCTTTATCTACTTATATTTTTCCTTGATATCTAATTCTTTTTCCTCAGCTGTCTATGAGGAAGATGCCTCAATATTCTGTGGCTCTTCAATCATTTGAGTGTCATTTTTACTTGTTTTTTTCTCTTTATCAACCTCAGCAAGAGTTTCATTGATTATTCCTGTAGCTTCATCATTATTTAACTTTGGCTCATTTGTATCTTCAATGTCAATTATCTTTTCTTTCCAAATTGAGCTGAATTTAAGCCTTTTATTATAAATTAGTTTGAATTGTGTTTCTGAAGTTTTTTGTTATTGTTTATGATCCTTCTTCCCTGCCTCTTCTGATTGAATTTTCTGGCTGCTTTACAACTTCCAGGACTTGTGTTGTAACCATTTTTTTTGTTGTCTCTGTATTAGTGACTGTATCTATCAGTGTGTTTTCCACCCAATATTCTTGATTGGAAAAATTCTCAATATCTGGTTTGGGGTCATGTATGAAGGGTGTAAGTTTAAATTTTACCCTTAAATTGCTTAGGATCCCTTGAGGATCATAGTTCCATGGAAAAATTTCTTGAAATTTGAACTATACTAGTCTCTTTGAGATTTATTTTTCTGCCTCTCTATTATTTATGATGAAAATACCAACTTGATTCTTCAGCTTGAATTGAGTCTTTTTCCTTGCATCTAGGAAGTTGATAGAGTCAGAATTGAGAATCTGTCTTAAATATTCCAATGTAAAAATTCTCATGTTCATGTATTTTGGCAACTTATAAGGCAATAAGTTGGATCGAAAAATTCTTATCTCTGTATTCTTTTCATAAAGAAACTAGTCTCCCATTTTATTATGTTCTGATAGTTGCAAGATCCTTTTAATTTATTCATTGATCCTGGGCTGCTCTTATTTGTACAAAATACTCATGGCTGGATGCAGAAAGAGGTCTGAAAAATCTATGTAGGTGAACTCACTATTCTCTTTCGTGAGCAAGGAAGTGCAAAAGACAATGGACAAAGGCCTTCCCTCTAATTCCATATTTTGCAATGAAATTGGAAAATTATCATCTTGGAAGAATAAAAATAAGTGAAACAAGTAGGATGAGTATCTGAAAACCCCTTCAGTGGGGATTTTGGTTAGCTTATGATGAATACTATCTGTTATGAATGTGGCATAATAAAAAATGAGTGTTGGAGGTTGGCCTAGAGGTAAGGTGGATAGAAAGCCAAGAATGGATTCATCAGTGAATGCATCTGTAAATTATCCCAGTATAAAAGATGCCATTGAAATAATATTCCTAGACCCTTCAGGAAATTTGGTTGTGGAATAAGGAGGGTTCAACTTGGAAATGTCAACATGGGAAGGCAAAAAGTCTTGAAATATCATAAAATTATTTGGGAAATCCAGGATTAAGTACAACTGGGTCCAAAATTCTATAGATAAGGGGACTGATTGAGGATCAGACTGTAATTGCAGCATTTGATTTATGGACTTTGCTGTGATGGTAAAAAGGATTTCTCTGTCAGCATTAACAATGGCCCATTGGTCTGGTTCATAATGTTTCTGACATAATCTAACAAGGTCATGTCCTGGGTGGGTCAATGGAATTACATATTTGGGAAAATGAGTCTCCCAAATATGCATTTCATCCTTGTCCAAGTATTTATCATAGCACCAATTATGTATTTCTAAAAGGTTGAATTATACCACTGGATCAACAATATTGTAGTCCATATTAGTCAATGGAAGGGTTTCTTCAGCAGCTCAAGGTGGCTGGAGGGGATTTACTGATTCAGTGGATTTAGAATGAAGACTGGAGTAGATTTAATAGCTTTAGGTATTACAGATTTAGGAGATTTGGATCCTCCAGGCTTGGTTGGTTTGGAACCTCCAAGTTTAGTTGTGATTTTCTTTTTGGTCATTTTGGACTAACTACTGCAAGCTTAAATTTTTTGCAAGAGTTTTTTTTCTCTCTTAGAGGATATAAACTGGAATAAGACAAAAAAATGAGGGTTTCCTGAATATATTTGACTGTAAAAAGGCTTTTTAGTGTATCTGTAGGCTTTAAACCCTTTTCTGTATATGAATTTCGTCTTCAGAGGTCACAAATTGAGGAATTTGTTTAAAAAGTGGTTTTGTCGGACTGAGAACTTTCTGGGAAAAATTGGCTAGGGTTTGGCCTCTTTTTCGGGTTTTTTTAAGCAAATTTATTTGGTAAAAACCTTTAATTTATAGGCCTAGTTTAATCATTTATGGTGTAAACTTGAAATTGTAGGTTTTAATTGTCGAGAAATACCTTTGAATGCAGGTATTTGGTTTCTTGAAAGATTCTTAAGAAGATATTTGGTTTAATATGAGGACTGGTCCGTATTTTTGGTGCAGCGAATGGCTTTATTGATCTTCAATGGGGAATCTGTGGTCAAATTCTGATTTTCTCTAGTTATAGGTCAACAATTTGAGCAAAAGGGATTTTTACATGGTCAAGCAGAGCTTTTTAACAGTTTGAAACACGCAAATAAACATCAAAGTGATATATCAAAGGTCTTAATATTTGATATGAATCACCATATAATGCATTAAATGCAGGTCTCATCATATGGAGGGAGTGGTTTTTATTTTAAATTGTGAAACCGGCAGCCGTTTTCATGTTGGGTTCAGGCAGTAAGCTATTTTTATTAAAAAGAACGTGATCGTATGTGAGGATTCCATGTCGCATGAGGTGGAAAAGGTGAAACAACTTATTTCGCATTCGATTGGTGTCGAAATGGGCATTTGATTTTTCTGCACGATATTTTTTTTGTGCCGTTAGATCTTATGATTGGGAGCAAAGGGTGAGGATCTATTTGAAAGCTGCGAGCAATCAAAGGTGGGACCGGGGCAAAGGTTAAGCGAGTGTTTAAAGTGTTAAAATATTTATAAAACATGACTCTTACCAATGTTTCGATATGGCAGCAGATATAAGGATGGTTAAAGGAATACAATGGGGGTTAAATATATATACGGCATGGTGCATATATAACTGGTTATTAATATACAACATGAGGCTTTATATATCATGGAAGATATAGATAGGGGTGGGGTTTAATGTTTACTTAAAAATAAACCTTAGCTTATTTTATTTAAAGATTGGATTAGAAATATGTGGGGAGGATTGGATTTTTTGCACAAGGAAGAGTTTAGCATGGTGGCGCTCCCAAGCTTTTTAACCTTTAGAAAATGATAAAATATCACTCAGAAACATAGGATAAAACACTGATGAGTGGGGTAAAACTCATTGGTGCGATTATTGTATTATATAGCTTTAAACCTTGTGAATGGCATAACAACTATAGGGGGCGGGATATTTAATTAAGGTTAGTTTTAGACCAAAGGGAGTATTATTTGGGGTTTTTCATTTAGCATGTGGATAATATCTTTGTTCTAAAAACTTTATAATAGTGGGTTTTGGGGGCTATTTAGATATAAAAGGATTTATATAGATAGGATAAGGTATTTTTAGGGAATTAATAACATAAGTTAAAAGTTAATATGACAAGGGGAGATGGAATACACAAAAATAACTAAGTAGAGTGAATAAATAAAAGCAAAGCTCATTATTTCATCATTTCACCAATTTACTTAGGATTGAGTGTTTTTTGAGGGTTTTTGTATTCTTTATGAATGAAGGAAGTTAATTAAATGGGATTTTAGTTTTCATTAAGTAAGAATGATTCTTTACTTATGAAGATGAATTAAATGTATGAATGAGGGATAAATAAGGGTAAAGGGGATCTTATCACAAGAATTCAACATTTTCCACTATCAAGTCATCAAGCCTTGCGTCTGGTCCCAACAAAAGTCGGGAGAAATGCCTAAAGGCCTCTTTATTTGAAGTATAGGCAGAAGGGGTACTTACGGAGGAAAAGGAATTAGTGATTTTCCCAATGATAGATATTACATGCTTGCCCTTCTTTTCCTACACTGACATTACTCTAACACATTTTTTTTCTTCCTTTTAGGAGGTGCATTTAAGCTTGCAACCTTGAAACATTTATTCTTTTAAAAGAAAAACCTATCTAATTCTACCTTATTTCATCCGAGGGCTCAGATTAAATTGTTGAGCTCCTCATTATTTTCTACCTAACTAATGATTTTTCAGGATTAAATTGTCTCACAACTATTTATTCACTATCTAAAACATGGAAATTGAAAACATGACAAGTCAAGATTGAACAGTTTAACTCATCATGGATTATGGCATTTATTGACACTCTTCCATAATCATTTGCAAAAAGTAAATAGTAGTGGCATTTGGACTTGCACACTTTCACATTTTATTTCCATATTTTTCTTTTGGGGTCTATATATATATTTTTTTAAGTCCTTTGATCTTTCTTTTAGGACTTTTTTACCCTCTTTTTGATTTGTTTTATTTTTTATTTTTTTATTTTTCCAAAATATGGAAAAACAAGTTTAAGAACGCGAGGGATGTACATATTTTACAAGACTATCAAAATTCAATTCAAAATTATGAATCCTATATTTATAGGACCCTAACAGCGACTGCACATGAGGATGGAATTTCCTGGTGAAATGTCAAGAACTCTAAGACTAGTAGCCTTCAATTTTGACCATGATGATCCAGTAATTATATTTTTTTTTCTACAAAAACACATATTTATGACCATTTACTCTTCAAATCTTAGTCCCTTCTCTCCAGTCTTCAACTTTGGAAAGAAAATATCCAATCCAATCTAAAAAATTTAATGGATATTTACAATGATGTAAAAAAGTAATTGGTACTAACTATTGGTTAACTCATAAAAATAGTAGTGTTTGAGAATTCTACCATTAAATGGTCGTTCTTGAATATCTGTTCCATCCAAATATTTTATTAAGAAAGAATTATTACCCCTATATCCATAAATTACATAAGGTCCTTTCCATAGAAAGTCAAACTTCCCATGCTTACCTTTGTCCTCTCTCCTAGAATCCCACTTTAAAACTTGATCTCCAATGTAAAAGCCATCTTCTTTACTTCTTTTATCAAAAAAATTCTTGAGTTTATCATGAATGACTTGGGATTTCTCATAAACTTCTTCCCTTGTTTTTTGTAGATGAATAGTTTGATTTATCCTCCTTTGTATATCATTGATTTCCACTTGTGATTCTTTAATGATCTTCATTACTGGAACACCTAAGGATGATGGGAAAACTGCATCCATCCCATAAACAATTTGATATGGGGAAGTGCCAATTGAATTTTTTGTAGTAAGTCTATCTGCCCATAAGGCATAGACTAACTTTTTATTCCAAGTCTTTTTGTTATCTTCAAGTAATTTTTTAATGATATTTACAAGAATTTTGTTTGAAGACTCAGCTAGGCCATTACATTGAGGGTAATAAGCATTAGAGTGGCCTAGGGTAATATGGTACTTGTGACAAAACGAAATCATTTTATTATATTTAAATGTTGTTGCATTATCAGTAATTATTTTGTGAGGGCATCCAAATCTAGATAAAAGGTTGTTTTCTATGAAAGAGATAATGACTGTGTCAATGGCTTGTCTGGTAGGAATGGCTTCAATACACTTAGTAAAGTAATTTTTGGCAGTCAAAATCCAGTTATGTTGGCCAGAGGATGGGGGGTGAATTTCTCCAATGAATTCTAAACCCCATCGTTGAAATGGAAGCTCAGTTGAAATTGGCTTTAAGGGTAAAGGTAACAATTTCTTTTTTCCTTCAAAAACTTGACATTTATGACATGAAGTAACAAATTTCTTAACATCAGAAAATAAGTTAGGCTAGTAGAAACCAACTCTCAAGATCTTATCTGTAGTACTTCTCCAATATAAATACCCTCCACAGTCACCTGCATGAAATTCTTCAAGAATTTTGTTAGCTTCTTCTTTTAGTAAAAAATTTAGTAATAACCCACCATGTTCTTTCCAAAAAATCACATTATCTAAAATACAAAATCTCATTACTTTAAGTTTAAGAAATTTGGCTTTTGTCCTTGATAATCCAGAAGGAGCTTGTAAGTTTGTAAGTACAAAGACAATATCTGAGTACCAAGGTGAATCTAGAAAGGCTTCACTGATCATTGGAGTCGCCATATCTTCCTGGTCATCAATCTGAGAAATAAAATTTATGTCTAATGCATTGAAATTAGATTCAACCATCGATCTGGCTAATCCTTTTCCTTGAGTTTTGTTGGTTTAATTTCCATGTCATATTCTAGGATAGTGGCAATCCACTTACATCTTCTTCCATCAGTGCCATCCTGAGTAAGAATGTATTTAACTACAGAATTAGGGACATATGCAACTATGTTGGAATAGAGAATGTAAACTCCGAAATCTTTTATGGCCTTAACCAAATCTAAGGCATGTTTCTCCATTATTTTATATTTTAGAGGTGCATCTCTAAGAGTTTTAGTGAAAAAATCTATAGGTTGTTCAAAACCTTTATCATTCTTCTGTATTAAAACTGCAGCAATGTTATGTTCTGATGCAAAAGAAAAAATTATAAAGTATTTTTTGAAATCTGGGCTGATTAAGACTAGTGTTTTAGTTAAAGCCTGTTTTACAGAATCAAATGATTTTTTGGTTTCTATAG
Organism: Pinus albicaulis; assembly: GCA_034641835.2. Taxonomy (NCBI): domain Eukaryota; kingdom Viridiplantae; phylum Streptophyta; class Pinopsida; order Pinales; family Pinaceae; genus Pinus; species Pinus albicaulis. The sequence continues at coordinate 778,701,751 of CM076572.1, forward strand.
TCCATTTTAAAGTTGAATATTTTTTTAGCATATTGTTCAGTTCTCTGATGATTTCACCTAAGTTAGAAATAAATCTTCTCAAAAATTTAATTTTACCTAAAAGTACTTGTAACTCTTTGATATTTCTAGGTGGATGAATGTTCAAAATAGCTTCTATTCTAGTAGTATTCATTCTAATACCTTCTTTTGAAATTATATGTCCTAGTAACTTACCTTCCTCTAGTCCAAAGAGAGTTTTCTTGGGATTTAAAGAGATGCCAAATTTCCTACATTTAATAAAGACCTGTCTCAAATGATCCAATTGTTCATTATTTGTTTTGGAAAATATAGTAATATCATCTAGATAAATTACCAAGAAGTCATGAATCTCCTTTGAAAAGGCTATATCCATAGCTCTCTGAAAGGTTTCTCCTGCATTTATTAGACCAAAGGGCATTTTCACATACATGAATGTGCCCCAAGGAGTGGTAAAAGTTGTTTTAGCTTGGTCTTCCTTTTGAACAAGAATCTGGTTATATCCTGAAAAACCATCTAACAAATATATTCTAGAGGAACCAACTACCCTTTGTAATATATGATCCATTTTGGGTAAAGGGTAGTTATCCTTCAAAGATACATTGTTAATATTTCTAAAGTCGACACATAATCTAATTTCCCCTGTTTTCTTTCTTGTTGGTACTAGGTTTGAAACCCAATCAGAATATCTGATTGGTGCAATAATCAGAGCATCATACATGAGTTTTACTTCCTTTTCTATCACATGTAATAGAACAGGATTAATTCTCCTCAATTTTTGTTTGAATGGTTTTTTATCATCATTTATGGGAATTTTGTGTTGAATTATGTTTGTGTCATAAGCTTTAAGATCTTCATAACTCCAAGCAAACACATCTTGATATTCTTTTAAAAGATCAATGTATTGTTCCTTTTATTGTGGACGTAAAGATTTAGGAAATTTAATCATTTTTTGTTTTAAGTATGTCCCAATGTTACATTCTTTAATGTCAGACCTAACTGTTTCCATTTTTGGCTTTTTAGGCATATCATTGGAATCAAAAAGGTCTTCCAAAGGAGTTAAACCTTTAGGCAAAAAATTATCTTTTAGATCTAACATGTCAATTTATTCTTCAATGATTTGCTCAATATCTACCTTCTCTAAGTTATCTATGTCAAATTGAGTAAATACAGTGGGTTTGTTAAATTTATGTACATCTATGTTATCTATTTCACAATTAGAATCTAAATCTATATTATAGTCTGTATCTATTTTACAATTTAGAAACTCTTCCTCATTATTTAAAAAATGGTAAATCTGTTGATCCTGAGAGAAAATCTGCAAGTACTTGAGGTTGTCTGGGATAATTTGTCTATGTTTAACCTCAGCAGTATACCAATGAGTTGGTTGGAATGGTAAGTTACAAGTACTAGCAAAAGTTGCTAGACAATGTGCTTGAAAGTTTTGTTTTTTGGGTATAGAAGAAAATTTGCATTCTAATAAATCATTAGTTAAATCAATTGATTTATGTATATATTTGGCTAGTCTAGTATTATAAACAGAATAATCTCCATTTATTTTCTTTATGATTAATTCTGAATCTCCCATGATTAGTATTATTTTTCCTCCTAAGTTTCTATTGATCTTAAGGCCTATAATGAGTGCCTCATACTCTGCCATGTTGTTGGTACATTTGAAGTTGAGTCTAAAGGCATGTCCTTCTGAAAGATTTGTCTCCATATTTGTGATCCATACTCGTCCTCCTGCTCCTAATTTGTTTACAGAGCCATCGAATTCTAAGTGCCAAAGGGACTCATGAAATATGTTTTCATTGTTTGGTGTTGGATTTTTATCAATCATTTCAGTTTGGTTTTCATTGTTATCAGAGTTACACAAAATAAAAGAGTCAAGGTGAGTTCGTGTAGAATAAATGGGGTAATTTATGGATCTCTCCGCACTACTGACCATGAATTTCGTTAAAGTTTCCCTATATAGCTTTTTGGGTTGACAAAACACTGATATTGTAGCATAGCTCATGTCCAATTGTAGAGATCCCTGTAAATTTTCTCCCCATGAGCGAGAAAGAAGCATACCATAATTTGGTGGGATGTCAGCTACTACAATGTCCATCACCATACTCTTACGAGGGTACTGAACTAAATTCACACATAAGTATTTAATTAATCCTAAGCACTTAACTTTGCTAGAATCAAATGAGAACAAATATTTGTAAGGCCTGGCTATTTCTAGATTAAGAGTTTCCATGATAGCTTTGGGCATTAAATTATGGGAAGCTCCTGAATCTAACATAGCGTTGTGTAAAATCTTATCATGGATGGTAAGACTGATATAGAAAGGAGGGACTAATCCATCTGAATGCTTTCCATTCACATCAGGGGAAAAAATCAACTCAAGTTGATCATCATTCAAATTAATGGCATCTTCACCATCATTCATATTCAAAGTTTCAGTTATAGTTGATTTGTATAAGTCGTTTTTAATTAATTTTGTTAAAGGAATAGGTATTTTTAACTTAGCAATTTCAGATTGAATATTGAATGAGGGTTGAGATTTACTAATTTGAACTAATTCATCTTTAGTAACTATAATATGAGTTGGTTTTTCTTGATTTTCAACAGTTGTATTTCTATTTTCAATTGTCTTGACATTCTATGTCTAAGTTTCTTGAGTTTTTCTTCTTTTAATTTTCTTTTCAGGGACTTTTTCTGTGGCAGCAGAAGTTTTATCAGACTTCAAACAATCAGCAGGTGTTCTAGGATTATCTGTTCTAGGATTTGTTGATTTAGGATCAGCAAGAATATTTTTTATTTTGGGAATTTTTTTTTATAGAAGACTCCTTATTTTTCTTATGTCTAAGGTTATACTGACTGTGTATTTCATTTAAGGCAAAGTCATAAACCTGTTTGTAGTCAAAGGATTCACTGGACTTTAATTTGAGTTGTTGAAGCTCAAATAGTTCCAGATCTTCCCGAGGGAAGAAAATGGTGTTGTTTTCATCTATTCCCATTAGATGATTGATTTCATCCTCATCTTCATCATTTTTTGAGAACTTTCAGCATAGTTCTCTTGAAATGGGGACCTAATTTTTTGTGCTGAAGCTGCTTCTTTAGCTTTTCCAGGATTATTATTTTTTCTGAAATTGGGATTTCTGATCTGAGGTTGATTATCCCTTTGAGTTTTTCTATCTATATTATCTAATATTTCTACCACCTTTTCTAAAGTTTTAGCAACTAAATCCAATTTAACATTAGATTTTGAACTTTCTTCTTTAATTTTAACTCTTCTTTCATTTCTAATTCTGGATTTCCTAGCTAAAATGTTAATTTCTACACTGAAAACATCTAATTTCATATGTTCTAATGTTTGGGCATCTCTTTCTCTTAATTGACGGGCCATATCTGTATCAAATCCATTAGGGAGTTTTAGCAAAACAGAGTAAGGTGTAGGTTTAAGAGCTGCAGGAATAGAATTATAGACACTGTTATACCTAGTGCAGTAGTCTTGGATTGATTCAGTAGGAGATCTTTTCAAAGCATCAAACTCAGACAAAATTTGAAGGGGGGTCTTTTTCTTTTCCCATTTATTTAAAAATATTATTTGAAATGTAGCTAAATCAGCTACACTACCAACAAATAAATTTTTGAACCATTTTTCAACTTCCCCTATTAAACTTTGGGAAAATAACCTCATCTAGAAATCTGACTCATCAATTTCATAAATTTCACAGTAATCTGTCATTTTAGTTACATGTTGTTGAGCAGTATATTGTGAAATGCCATCAAACAATGGTACATTTTTTTGGTAATCTTGAGGCATATCATGGAGGTTTTGGGGTAAGACAAGGGGAGAAACCTAGAAGCCATGGCTTGAACCTTTGCTAATTTGGGAAGTATAACAATAATGATAGGGGAAGTGCTGGATATGGTAGCTGATGAACTAACAACTGTAGTTGAAGAGATGGGAAATGAAGCTGGTATGTAAATGGAATTTCTGGGAAATAAAGATGTGGTGCTTATAATATCTGAATGCAAAGTAGTGGATGCAGTGGATTGAGTGGATGAAGGAAATAATATCCTAGGCTGCAAAGGAAACTTAGGAATGAAATGGTCTGTAGATGAACTTGCAGTGGTATCTATAAATGAAGTGACAAAATATAAAGATGAATCTACTGTTGGTATTATTTTTGTATGTAATTGAGAAACTAGAGGTTTTATGTAAGATAACAAATGAGCTAATGCAATAGCTTCATTAATATCTTTAATATTTTCAACTGTATTTTGATATTCAGATTTATTTGACTTTGTTCCTACTGAAATATTTCTCTATTTTACATTCAAAAATGAAAGGAAAATAGTATCTATAACAGTATTTTTCAAATCAGTTTCAAATTTAGTTTTAAACAATGAATATTCAAACTTCAGATCAAAATCAATATCATTTAAACTCACTAACTCTTTGGGTAAAGAATTTGTTTTTCTTAATGGTACTTCAATTTATAAATTGACAATTTGTTTTTTCTTTTTTCCAATCTTCTCTAGGTTATCTTATATAACTGCAGGCTTAGCATCCAGGTTAGACCTGGTATAGTACGTTTTCCTAGAAGCCAAAATGACTGTTTTGAATACCCACAACCTATAAAAATAATCTTAAAGTAAAAAGATAAATGAAAGATCTTACTTTAAGAATAAATTTAAGACTGGAGATTGGTAAGTTCCCCAGTATGGTTTCCAGTATGTTATCACTCTAGTAATTTCTTAAGTTGTGGGATTTGAGTTTTTAGTGTAAGAACACTAGAGGTAACCACAAGCCTACTTCAAATTCTAGGATCTAGCCTTCCTAGAATTTAGAGAGGGCTCTTTCTTTAAGATTTATCTTTGTTTTTTATTTATGTTTTTAGGCTAGTTATGATAGAACAATTGGTTTTGTTTTCAAAGGATTTGGTGGGAAAAAATCACCTAGATTTAAACTAGAGAGAAATCAACTTGTCCATTGGGCTATGGAGTCTAAATCTAGCTAGCAGCACTAGAATTCAAGGCCAAAAATGTACAAATGTATTTAGGGCAAGATAGATAACCCTCAGAGATTTGGAAAAGTGTTTTTTGGTGAAATGGTATGATCAGGATAAAGGACTATGAAGGATCCTTTGATCCAAAAAATGGAAGAAGAGGCAGGGGTCAGACGAGAGTAGGAGCAATCAAGAATTTATAACACTAGAAATCAGCAGAAAACATTAAAATGAGAACTGGTTAAAAATAGGGAGCTCTAGAGTGACCTGTAGTAATATTCCTAGTTGCACATTCAGATATAACAAACATATATAATGAATTGCATGAAACTTAGAAAAGAAAAAAATGACAAGAGGAAATTACTTCACTCATCAGCTTATCATAGGGATCCTGAATTATGATGCCAGTTTAGCTTTGTCTAGTCTGCTACTTCGAAATCAACACATAATAGCCTCCAATGTTTAGCAAAAATTTCTATAGTAAAGTATAGCAATTTTATTCCATACTGAATACTTCTAATGTAGAAGTATTTATACAAAATGTAGTTACAAAATATCCTAGGAGACATCTAGGAATACCTTTAGGAAATAGAAAATATCTTTACAAAATAAGAGGGATAGCTGCTTAACAAATCAGCAAGTTGTCCTCTTATCCAAAATAAATAGTAGTACTTTATCTCATCATGGATATTTTGAGTGATTAGTTGTCCTGCTTTGCTGGCTACTAGAAAATATCTTCATTTGAGTTGCCTTAGCTGATAATCTTTCATCTGATACTCTTTAACGCTACTCTTTAACTTTGAAACACTTTTGACTAATATTTCCATTGTTTTACTGCTGTAAAAATATTTCTTTTTGCAGTAAACAATCAGCAGACTGTCCTTTCACTTCACTGTTTGTTTTTTATTGTTTTCAAGGTAATTTATTCATTGTTTTACCTCTTATTTTTACATTAAATATGTAAATGTTTGCCACTGTTCTTCACTAGGAATTTTGATATTCTTTAGCTTTCTAAAATTCTCATATACCTCCATGTATTTAGCAAAATTGGGTTTGAACACAAAAAATATGTTTGATCTCATGTTGTAGAAAGAACAAATCTTCAAAGTGCTGAAGGAGGACTTTTCCTGTGGGAGTGCCTTGTGGCAATGGTTTGCTGACTTGCTCCTTCGCAAATTCCTTGATCTTCTTATCATAATATTTCTAGGGCATTAATTTTTCATTGAAGACATGAATGTCTGGCAAGCCCTTCTGTCTTAATTTTGTATATTTCACCATAAACTTTGTTAGGGCAATGTTCATTGATTTGTACTTCTCTTCTAGGTAGTTCATTATATTTTTCTTTGTTATCACCTTTTTAATCTGTAAAATGGTTTCTGTTCTATCCAATACTTATAATTCTTCTAATTCTGCTCTATTATTGTTGTTTGGGAATGTGATGAGTTTTAAATCCTGAGCTGGCTTATCAGTTAACTCATCCTTATTCTTCTGAGTCTCTGCCTGAGCTGCTAGTAATAAGTCTCTCTACCCATATATAACCTGAATTGAACACCATTGAGTGTGAATGGCTTCAATTATGTTTGTCCATAGATGATTCTTTACAAAGGAAATTTTCTCAATGAATGTTAGCTCCTTTTGTAAGCCCTTTATTTGTTCCCCAAGTCTAATTTCCTTTTGTTCATGGGTTTTAGCATTTATTTGAGCTAACTTAGTTGTGGCTTCAATATTTTCAATCATCTTCTTTAGACTATTGACTTCATTATTTCTCAAAGACAATTCCTCCATAGCCTTTACAATCTGACCTGATCCATTTGTTTCATGAACCTGTGTTGTAGAAGAATCTGTGTTTGAAGTAGTAGTTGAACTCACTAGTACTGCATTTGCCATTGGTTCCTTTGGTGTTAGATTTTCTCCTAATGTGGAAGCCACTGTCGTGGTAATCACTGGTATAACTAAAGGAATGATAGGAGTGTCAGTTTCTTTCATAGTTTCCTTCTCTTGGACAAGCTGCTCCATTTGAGATTCCATTTCTTTGATCTGAGCAGTTAGTTTGAGGATGAGCTTCATCATCTCTTCTTTTTCACTTTTCTCTTGAAGGATTTATTTGGTTTGTGGATGCTCACTTTGAGGAAGCTTAAGCTGTTTTCTCAAAGCTACAATATCATCTAACAATTCTACTGCTTGAAAATTTGAGGGATCATATCCCACCTGTAAAATTAAATCCTCTAAGGCTTTAATCCTTAGGTCCTTTGCATACAAAGATCCCTTGTCTAGCTTCATTTGATCCTGCATGTTAAGAATAGTATTCTGTAGCTTGGTAGCACTCATTGCCTTTGTAACCACAGTTGAATACAACATTTCAGAGCTATGTTTATGAAATTCAATTTGGTCTAGTTCATGAACATTTTCAGTGTCTACTTCAAACTCCACCTTTTTATAATCTGCCACTATCTTAGGTGCTGAAGTAGTTGGTTGCAAAAATGACATAATCATTTTGTTTGTATAATAATCAAAGGTTATCAGTAGTCTATTTTGATTCCCAGGTTTTTGATTGAGGAATTGAGAATATATCTCTGATTTAATTTCCTCATTCTTTTGCTTTATCTGCTTATATTTTTCCTTGATATCTAAGTATTTTTCCTCAACTGTCTATGAGGAAGAGGCCTCCATATTATATGGTTTTTCAATCATTTGAGTATAATTTTTACCTGTTGTTTTCTCTTTATCAATCTCAGCAAGAATTTCATTGATTACTCATGTAGCTTCATCATTATTTACCTCTAGCTCATTTGTATCTTCAATGTCAATTATCTTTTCTTTCCCAATTGAACTGAATTTAAGCCTTTTATTATAAATTAGTTTGAATTTTGTTTCTGAATTTGTTTCTATTGTGTATGCTCCTTCTTCCCTACCTCTTTTGACTGAAGTCTCTAGCTGCTTTACAACTTCCAGGGCTTGTGTTGTAACCATTTTTCCTGTTGTCTCTGTATTATTGAATGTATCTATTAGTGTGTTTTCCACCCAATCTTCTTGATTGGAAAAATTCTCAATATCCAGTTTGGGGTCATGTATGAAGGGTGTAAGCTTACATTTTACCCTTAAATTTCTCAGGATCCCTTGAGGATCATAGTTTCATGGAAACATTTCTTGAAATTTGAACTCTCCTAGTCTCTTTGAGATTTATTTTTCTACCTCTCTATTATTTATGATGAAAGGACCAACTTGTTTCTTCAGCTTGAATTGAGTCTTTTTCCTTGCAACTAAGAAGTTGATAGAGTCAGAATTGAGAATCTGTCTTAAATATTCCAATGTAAAAATTCTCGTGTTCATGTATTTTGGCAACTTATAAGGTAATAAGTTGGATCCAAAAATTCTTATCTCTGTATGCTTTTCATAAAGAAACCAGTCTCCCATTTTATTCGATTTTGATAGTTGTAATATACTTTTCATTTATTCATTGACCCTGGGTTGCTCTGATTTATACAAAATGCTCATGGCTGGATGCAGAAAGAGGTCTGAAAAATCTGTGTAGGTGAACTCACTATTCTCTTTCCTGAGCAAGGAAGTCTAGAAGACAATGGACAAAGGCTTTCCCTCTAAGTGCATCTTTTGCAATGCAATTGGAAAATTATCAGCTTGGAAGAATAAAAATAAGTGAAACAAGTAGGATGAGTATGTGAAAACCCCTTTAGTGGGTAGTTTGGTCAGCTGATGATGAATACTGTCTGCTATGAATGTGGCATAGTAAAAACTGAGTGCTAGAGGTTGGCCTGGAGGTAAGCTGGATAGAATGCCAAGAATGGATTCATCAGTGAATCCATCTGTAAAGTATCCCAATATAAAAGATAGCATTGAAATAATATGCCTAGACCCTTCAGGAAATTTGGCTGTGGAATAAGGAGGGTTCAACTTGGGAATGTCAACATGGGAAGGCAAAAAGTCTTGAAATATCATAAAATTCTTTGGGAAATCCAGGCTTAAGTACAACTGGGTCAAAAATTCTATAGATAGGGGGACTGTTTGAGGATCAAATTGTAATTGCAACATTTGATTTATGGACTCTGTTGTGATGGTAAAAATTATTTCTCTATCAGCATTAACAATGGCTCTTTGGTCTGGTTCCCTAATAGTAGTGGCATTTGGACTTCCACACTTTCATGTTTTATTTTCATCTTTTTATTTTGGGATCTATATTTTTTTTAAGTCCTTTGATCTTTCTTTTACGACTTTTTTGCCCTCTTTTTGATTTTTTGATTTTTGATTTTTTGATTTTTTCAAAATATGGGAAAACAACTTGCAGAAAGCAAGGGATGTACATATTTTACAAGACTACCAAAAGTCAATTAAAAATTATGAATCCTATATTTATAGGACCGTAACAGTGGCTTCACATGGGGATGGAATTTCCTGGTGAAATATCAAGAACTCTAAGACTAGTAGCCTTCAATTTTGATCCAGTAATTATCTTTTGTTTTCTTCAAAAACTCATATTTATGAAATTTTACTCTTCAAAGCTTAGGGCCTTCTCTCTGGCTTCAACTATGGAAATAAAATATCCAATCCAATCTAAAAACTTCAATGGATATTTACAATGACGTAAAAAGTAATTGGGACTAACTATTGGTTAACTCAGAAGAATAGTAGTGTTTGAGTATTCTACCATTAATTGGTCCTTCAACACTGTTACCGATGAAATAGGTAACCTGACCTCAAAACGGGAACTCTAGCCCAAATAGACTAAAAAAACATGAAAAAACACCCCAAAAACAAAAAAAGTGTATTCCAGAATGCACTTGGTTTTTTTTGAAGGTCAAATTTTAACATTTTATAAAATTATGCTAAAACCAAAATTGTTTCTTGAAAAAAGGATTGAAAAAACACCTTCAAAACAAAACCAGTTGACGTTGGAATAACAAAAAAAAAAATTTGTCATATTTTTGACATTTTTAAAAATAGAAATAACATTTTTTAAATTTTAAAATTCAAACATTAAAAAAAAACCTAAAATTTAAGAAAAATAAATAAATTTAAAAAATAAAAACATTTTAAAGCTTAAAATATAAAAATATATAGGAATAAAAAAATAAAAATAAAAACAAAATAAAAATTTTAATTCAAACATTTAAAAAAAAAACCTAAAATTTAAGAAAAAAATAAAAAATAAAAAATAAAAAAAAAATTAAAGATTAAAATTTCAAAATATATAGAAATAAAAAAAATAAAAATAAAAACAAAATAAAAATATTAAATTAAAAAGAAAAACAAGTTAAAAAAAGAAAGAAATTAAAAATAATAAAATATAGAAATTAAATTTAAAAAAAAAAAAAATGTTTATTAAATTTAAAAAAAGAATTAAAATTTTAAAATTAAAAATTAAATTTAAAGAAATATATTAAATTTTAATAAATTTAAAACTTAAAAAAAAAACATTATTGAAATCAAAAGTAAAAAAATGAAAAATTAATTTAAAAAAAAATGAAAAAAGATATAATAAAAATATTAAATTTAAAAAAATATATATTAAAAAAACAAATAGATTTTAAAAATAATATATATATATTAAAAAAAATAATATATATATATATATATATATATATATATATATATATATATATATATATATATATATATATATATATATATATATATATATATATATATATTAGTTTTTATTAAATTTAAAAAAAATATTAAATTTTAATAAATAAATGAATAAACAAATAAATTTTGAAATAAAAATTAAATTTTAAATATAAAGAAAAAAAAACATTGTTAAAATAAAAAGTTAAAAACCTTTAAAAATCAATTAAAATTGAAAAATTGAAAAAAATATATTAAATAAAAAATAAAAGAAAAAACAAATTAATTTGAAAACATTAAGTTTAAATTTTTTTTTTTTTTTTAAATCTAATTTTAAATACACAATTTTAATTGAAAAAAAATATATATAAAAATTTTATGTAATTAAAAAAATAATAATTTAAAATTTAAAAATTTAAAAAAATATATATTAAATTCAAATAAATTAAAAAAAATACAAAATTGACTAAGTTCTAAAAAATTAAATGAAAAAACTAAACATAAAATTTAAATAAAAAAAAAATGAATATATATATATATATATATATATATATTAAATAAATAAAAAATACAAAATTTAGAAAAAAAAAAATTAAAAACAAAAAAAAAATGAATAAAATTAAAAAAACAAAAAAAAAAATAAAAACAAATTAAATTTCAAATATAAAAATTAAATCAAAAAAATTAATTTTAAATTTTTTGAATTAAAAATAAAAAATATTAAAAATAAAAAATAAAAATAAAAAAATATTTTTTTGATCGTGGTGGCACCGCCAATCGGTCTCCTGCCTAGGTGACGGCGGAGGCCGACCGCTAGGCGGGAGGCCGATTCCTAGAATCGCCCTCCTGTGGCGAGAGGACGATTCCGGGAATCACCCTGAGGACGATTCCGGGAATCACCCTGAGGACGATTCCGGGAATCGCCCTCCCACGGCGTGAGGCCGATTCTTGGAATCGCCCTCCCACGACGCGGGAGGGCGATTCCCGGAATAGGCCTCCCGCGGTGGGATGGCGATTCCCGGAATCAGCCTTAGGTTGATTCCTGGAATCGGCCTCAAGGCAATTCCCGGAATCGGCGTCTTGCGGCGGGAGGGTGATTCCCAGAATCGGCCTCAGGGTGATTCTCGGAATCGGCCTCTCGCGACGGGAGGGCGATTCCTAGAATCGGCCTCAGGGCGATTCCCAGAATCGGCCTCCCGCCACGGGAGGGCGATTTCCAAAGTCGGCCTCAGGGCGATTCCCAGAATCGGCCTCTCGTGACAGGAGGGCGATTCCCGGAATCGGCCTCCTGCGGCGAGAGGGCGATTCCCGAAATCGGCCTGAGGGTGATCCCGGAATCAGCCTGAGGGCGATTCCCGGAATCGGCCTCTTGCGGCGGGAGGGAGATTCCCGGAATCGGCCTCCTACCGCGGGAGGGCGATTCCCGTAATCGGCCTCCCGCCCAGGTGGCAGCGGAGCATGCAGCCCCCCGCCCGCCGAGCAGTCGGCTTCCGCTGCCACCTGGGCGGGAGGCCGACTGGCAGTGCCACCACGATCAAAAAATTCTTTTATTTTTAATTATTATTTTTTAATTCAAATTTTTTATTTTAAATTTAATTTGTTTTAATTATTTTTATTTTTTTTTTAATTTTGTTTTTAAATTTAATATTTTAGATTAATTATTTTTTTAAATTTAAAATTTATTCATTAAATTTAATTTTTTTTTTAATCTTATAGTTTATTTGGTTTTCATTTTTTAAATTTTAAAATTGTTTCATTTATAAAAAAAACAGTAAATTTATGGATATTTGTTTTTTAATTATTTGCACGTGGTTTTTTTCATTTTTTTTTGTTTTTTAATGATACTTTTTTTATTATAATTCTTTTATTTTAATTTTCTTTTTCAATTTTAATTTTAATTTTTTTTTTTAAATTTGTTTTTTTTTGTTAATTTTAAAATTTGTATTTTTGTTTTCTTATTATTATTATTTTTTTAATTTAAATTTTTAAATTTAATTTTTTCTTTTTTGTATTTTATTTTTTTATCTAAATTTTAATTTTGTAATTTAAATTATTTTTAAATTTTCTATTTTAATTTTTTTTTTTAATTGTATGTATTTTTTTAATAACTTAGAAAAAAATGTTTTTGATGTTTTTTTTTTAAATTTTTTTTTGTTAATTTTTGTTTTTTTTCTTTAAATTATGTGTTTTTTTTTTCAAATTTTGTCATTTCTTTTGATATAATTTTCGAATAATTTTTATTTATTTATTTATTTATTTATTTTTGTTTAAATTTTTTATTTTTACGAGTTAATTTTGTTCTTTTTTACATTTTTATTGGTTTTTTTTATTGTTTATATATATATATATATATATATATATATATATATATATATATATATATATATATATATATATATATATATTTTTTTTTTTTTTTTTTTATCTAAGTTTTGTGTTTTATTACCAACATAAAATCACCACTCTAAAAAAAAAAAAGGTTGATGCTGCATCAATACGTTTCAAAATTAGCATGAAAATCACCGCTCTAAAAAAAAAAGTTGATGCCGCATCAATACGTTTCAAAATTAGCATGAAAATCACTAACATTTTAAAACAAATATTCATACTTCATAAATAAAAATATTAGAGTGTCAAAAATGTGCTCAAAAAAAAAAAGGTGATTCTGCATCACCACTTTTCAAAATCGGGTGCTTTTTATGCTACCAAAAAAAAGTAGGTAACAGTGCGGTTACCTATTTCATCGGTAACAGTGTTCTTCTTGAATATCTGTTCCATCCAAATCTTTCATGAAGAAAGAATTGTTACCCCTATATCCATAAATTACATAAGGTCATTTCCATAGAAAGTCAAACTTCCCATGCTTACCTTTGTCCTCTCTCATAGAATCCCACTTTAACAATTGACCTCTAATGTAAAAGTCATCTTCTTTACTTCTTTTATCAAAAAATTTCTTGATTTAATCATGAATGACTTAGGATTTCTCATACACTTCTTCCCTTGTTTTTTGTAGATGAATAGTTTGATTTATCCTCCTTTGTATATCTTTGATTTCCACTTGTTATTCTTGAATGATCTTCATGACTGGAACACCTAAGGATGATGGGAAAACTGCATCCATCCCATAAAGAATTTGATAAGGAGAAGTGCCAATTGACATTTTGGTAGTAAGTCTATCTGCCTATAAGGCATAGACTAACTTTTTATTCCAAGTCTTTTTGTTATCTTCAAGTAATTGTTTAATGATATTTACAAGGCTTTTGTTTTAAGATTCAGCTAGGCCATTACCCTGAGGGTAATAAGCAGTCGAGTGGCTTGGGATAATATGGTACTTGTGACAGAAGCCAATCATTTTCTTAGATTTAAATGCTGCTGCATTATCAATAATTATTTTCTGAGGGCATCCAAATCTAGATAAAAGGTTGTTTTTTATAAAAGAGATAATGACTGTGTCAGTGTCTTGTCTAGTAGGAATGGCTTCAATCCACTTACTAAAGTAATTTGTGGCAGTCAAAATCCACTTATGTTGGCCAGAGGATGGGGGGTGAATTTCTCCAATGAAGTCTAAACCCCATTGTTGAAATGGCAACTCAGTTGAAATTGGGTTTAAGGGTAAAGGTAAAAAAAAAAATTCCTTCAAAAATTTGACATTTATGACATGAAGTAAAAAATTTCTTAACATCAGCAAATAAGGTAGCCAGTAGAAACCAGCTCTCAAGATCTTGTCTGCAGTACTTTTCCAATATAAATGCCCTCCATAGTCACTTGCATGAAATTCTTCAAGAATTTTGTCAGCTTCTACTTTCAGTAAAAAATTTAGTAATAACCCACTATGTTCTTTCCAAAAAACCACATTATCTAAAATACAAAATCTCATTGCTTTAAGTTTAAGAAAGCTGGCTTTTTTCCTTGATAATCCAAGAGGAGCTTGTAATTTTTTAAGTACAAAGATAATATCTGAGTACCAAGGTGAATCTAGAAAGGCTCCACTGATCATTGGAGTCGCCATATCTTCCTGGTCATCAATCTGAGCAATAAAATTTATGTCTAATGCACTACAATTAGATTCAGCCATCAATCTGGCTAATCGTTTTCCTTTAATGAGTTTTTTTGGTTTAATTTCTATGTCATATTCTAGGATAGTGGCAATCCACTTACCTCTTCTTCCATCAGGGCCATCCTGAGTAAGAATGTCTTTAACTACAAAATTAGGGACATAGGCAATTATGTGGGAATAGAGAATGTAAACTCTGAAATATTTTATGGCCTTAACCAAAGCTAAGTCTTGTTTCTCCATTATGTTATATTTCAGAGGTGCATCTCTAAGAGTTTTACTGAAAAAAGCTATAGGTTTTTCAAAACCTTGATCATTCTTCTGCTGTAAAACTGCAGCAATGGTATGTTCTTATGCAAAAGAAAAAATTATAAAGTCTTTTTTGAAATATAGGCTGATTAAGGCTGGTGTTTTAGTTAAAGCCTGTTTTATGGAATGAAATGCTTTTTTGGATTCAACATTCTATTTTAAAGTTGAATCTTTTTTTTTAAATATTGTTCAGTTCTCTGATGATTTCAGCTAAGTTAGAAATAAATCTTCTCAAAAATTTAATTTTACCTAAAAATGCTTGTAACTCTTTGATATTTCTAGGTGGATGAATGTTCAGAATAGCTTTTATTCTAGCAGGATCTATTCTAATACCTTCTTTTGAAATTATATGTCCTAGTAACTTACCTTCCTCTAGTCCAAAGAGAGTTTTCTTGGGATTTAAAGAGATGCCAAATTTCCTACATTTAATAAAGACCTGTCTCAAATGATCCAAGTGTTCATTATTTGTTTTGGAAAATACAGTAATGTCATCTATATATATTACCAAGAAGTCATGAATCTCCTTTGCAAAAGCTATATCCATAGCTCTCTGAAAATTTGCTCTTGCATTCATCAGATGAAAGGGAATTTTCACATACATGAATGTGCCCCAAGGAGTGGTAAAATTTGTTTTAGCTTGGTCTTCCTTTTGAAAAAGAATCTGGTTGTATCCTGAAAAACCATCTAACAAAGATATTTTAGAGGAACCAACTACCCTTTGTAATATATGATCCATTTTGGGTAAAGGCTAATTATCCTTCAAATATACTTTTTTAAGGTTTCTAAAGTTGACATATAATATAATTTCACTTGTTTTCTTTCTTGTTGGTACTAGGTTTGAAACCAAATCGGAATATCTAATTGGTGCAATAATCTGAGCATCATACATGTGTTTTACTTCCTTTTTCTATCAAAGGTAATATAACAAGATTAATTCTCCTCAATTTTTGTTTGAATGGTTTTTTCTCATCTTTTATGGGAATTTTGTGTTGAATTATGTTTGTGTCATAAGCTTTAAGATCTTCATAACTACAAGCAAACACATCTTGATATTCTTTTAAAATATCAATGTATTGTTCCTTTTCTTGTGGAGGTAAAGATTTAGACAGTTTAATCATTTTTGGTTTTAATTATGTCCCAATGTTACATTCTTCAATGTCAGACCTAACTATTTCCATTTTTGGCTTTTTAGGCACATCATTGGAATAAAAAAGGTCTTCCAAAGGAGTTAAACCTTTAGGCAAAAAATTATCTTTTAGATCTAACATGTCAATTTATTCTTCAATGATTTGCTCAATATCTACCTTATCTAAGTTATCTATGTCAAATTGAGTAAATACAGTGGGGTTGTTAAATTTATGTACATCTATGTTATCTATTTCACAATTAAAATCTAAATCTATGTATCTATTTCACAATTTTTAAATTCTTCCTCATTATTTAAAAAATGGAAAATTTGTTCATCCTGAGAGAAAATATGCCAGTACTTGAGGTTGTCTGGGATAATTGGTCTATGTTTAACCTCAGCATTATACCTATGATTTGGTTGGAATGGTAAGTTATAAGTACTAGCAAAAGTTGCTAGACAATGTGCTTGAATGTTTTGTTTTCTGGATATAGAATCAAATTTTTATTCCAATAAATCATCAGTTAAATCAATTGTTGTATCTATGTATCTTGCTAGTCTAGGATTATAAACAGAATAATCTCCATTTATTTTCTTTATGATTAATTCCGAATCTCCCATGATTATTATTCCTTTTCCTCCTAAGTTTCTAATGATCTCGAGGCCTAGAATGAGTGCCTCATAATCTTCCATGTTGTTGGTACATTTGAAGTTGAGTTTGAAGGCATGTCCTTCTGAATGATTAGTCTCCATATTTGTGATCCATACTCCTACTCCTGCTCCTGATTTTTTTATAGAGACATCAAATTCTAAGTTCCAAAGGGAATCATGAAATATGTTGTCATTGTTTGGTGTTGGATTTTTAGCAATCAGTTTAGTTTGTATTTAATTGTTATCAGAGTTACACAAAATAAAAGAGTCAAGGTCAGTTGGTGTAGAATAAATGCGGTAATTTATGGATACCTCAACACTACTGACCATGAATTTCATTAAAGTTTCCCTATATATATTTTTGGGTTGACAAAACACTAATATTGTAGCATAGCTCATGTCCAATTATAGAGATCCTTGTAACTTTTCTCCCCATGAGCAAGAAAGAAGCATACCATACTTTGGTGGGATGTCAACTACTACAATGTCAATCACCATACTCTTACCAGGGTACTGAACTAAATTCACACATAAGTCTTTAATTAATCCTAAGCACTTAAATTTTCTAGAACCAAATGAGAACAAATCTTTGTAAGGCCCAGTTATTTCTAGATTAAGATTTTCCATGATAGCTTTGGGCATTAAATTATGGGAAGCTCCTGAATCTAGCATAGCATTGTGTAAAATCTCATCATGGATGGTAAGACTGATATAGAAAGGAGGCACTGATCCATATGAATGATTTCCATTCACATCAGGGAAAAAAATCAACTTGGGTTGATCATCATTCAAATTAATGGCATCTTCACCATCATTCATATTCAAAGTTTCAGTTATAGTTGATTTGTATAAGTCGTTTTTAATTAATTTTGTTAAAGGAATAGGTATTTTTAACTTAGCAATTTTAGACTGAATATTGAATGAGGGTTGATATTTACTAATTTGAACTAATTCATCTTTAATAACTGTAACACGAGTTGGTTTTTCTTGATTTTCAATAGTTGTATTTCTATTTTCAATTGTCTTGACATTCTCTGTCTAAGTTTCTTGAGTTTTGTTTCTTTTAATTTTTATTTTCAGGGACTGTTTGTGTGGTGGCAGAAGTTTTATCAGACTTAGAACTATCAACAGGTGTTCTGGGATTATATGTTCTAGGATTTTTTGATTTAGGATCAGCAAGAATCTTTTTACGATCAAAATTTGTTGTTTTTACTAAATTAGAAGCTTTAGCAGTATCATATTTTTGTGTATCTTTGGAAGATTGAGCTACTTCATTGGTAATATCAACAATCTTGGGACTTGTTGGTTTTTTAGGACTGGAATGATTTGAATTTTACTTATTTTCCGTTGGGATAATTTACAAAACTTTGGTTTTTGGGGCTTCTACATTTTTCTTGTTTTGATTTTGGGAATTGTTTTTTGTAGAAGACTCATTATTTTTCTTATGTCTAAGGTTATACTGACTGTTTATTTCATTTATGGAAAATTCATAACCCTATTTGTAGTCAAAGGATTCACTGGAGTTTAATTTTATTTCTTGAAACTCAAATAGTTCCAGATCTTCCTGAGTGAGGAAAATGGTGTTGGTTTCATCTATTCCCATTAGATGATTGATGTCATCCTCATATTCATCACTATTTTGAGAACTTTCAGCATAGTTCTCTTGAAATGGGGGCCTAATGTTTTGGTCTGGAGCTTCTTCTTTAGCTTTTCCAGGGTTATTATTTTTTCTGAAATTGGGATTTCTGATCTGAGGTTGATTATCCCATTAAGGTTTTCTATATATATTATCTAATATTTCTACCACCTTTTCTAAAGTTTTAGCAACTAAATCCAATTTAACATCAAAGTTTGAGCTTTATTCTTTAATTGTAACTCTTCTTTCATTGAAGCTGGTATGTAAATGGAATTGCTGGGAAATAAAGATGTGGTGCTTATAATATCTAAATGAAAAGTAGTGGATGCAGCGGATTGAGTGGGTGAAGGAAATAATATCCTAGGCTGCAAAGGCAACTTAGGAATGAAATGGTCTTTAGATGAAATTGCAGTGGTATCTATAAATGAAGTGACAACATATAAAGATGAATTTGTTGTTGGTATTATTGTTGTATGTAATTGAGAAACTAGAGGTTTTATGTACGACAACAAATGAGCTAATTCAATAGCTTCATTAATATCTTTAATATTTTCAATAGTATTTTTCTATTCAGATTTATTTTACTTTGTTCCTACTGAAACATTTCTCTATTTTACATTCAAAAATGAAAGGAAAACATGATCTATAACAGTATTTTTCAAATCAGTTTCAGATTT
The DNA here is from genome assembly GCA_034641835.2 of Pinus albicaulis. Classification (NCBI taxonomy): domain Eukaryota; kingdom Viridiplantae; phylum Streptophyta; class Pinopsida; order Pinales; family Pinaceae; genus Pinus; species Pinus albicaulis. The sequence goes on from CM076572.1 coordinate 778,720,805, forward strand.
AGTTTTAAACAATGAATATTCAAACTTCAGATCAAAATCAATATCATTTAAACTCACTAACTCTTTGGGTAAATAATTGGCTTTTCTTAATGGTACATCAATTTCTAAATTGACAATTTATTTTTTCTTTTTTCCAATCTGCTCTAGGTTATCTACTATAACTGTAGGCTTAGGATCCGGGTTAGACCTGATATAGTAGGTTTTCCTAGAATCCAAAATGACTGTTTTGAATACCCACAACCTATAAAAATAATCTTAAAGTAGAAAGATAAATGAAAGATATTCCTTTAAGACTAAATTTAAGACTGGAGATTGGTTAGTTCCCTAGTATGGTCACCGGTATGTTATCACTCTAGTAATTTCTTAAGTTGTGGGATTTGAGTTTTTAGTGTAAGAACACTAGAGGTAACCACAAGCCTACTTAAAATTCTGGGATCTAGCCTTCCTAGAATTCAGAGAGGGCTCTCTCTTTAAGATTTATCTTTGTTTTTTATTTATGTTTTTAGGCTAGTTATGGTAGAACAATTGGTTTTGTTTTCAAAGGTTTTGGTGGGAAAAAATCACCTAGAGGTAAACTAGAGAGAAATAAACTTGTCCATTGGGCTATGGAGTCTAAATCTAGCTAGCAGCACTAGAAGTCAAGGCCAAAAAGGTAAAAATGTATTAAGGGCAAGATAGATAACCCTCAGAGATTTGGAAAAGTGTTTTTTGGTGAAATGGTATGATCAGGATAAAGGACTATGAAGGATCCTTTGATCCAAAAAATGGAAAAGGAGGCAGGGGTCAAATGGGAGTAGGAGAAATCAAGAATTCCTAACACTGGAAATCAGCATAAAACATTAAAATGAGAACTAGTTAAAAACAGGGAGCACTAGACTAACCTGTAGTAACATTCCTAGTTGCACATTTAGATAGAACAAACATATATAATTAATTGCATGAAACTCAGAAAAGAAAACAATGACAAGAAGAAAGCACTTCACTCATCATCTTATCGAATGGATCCTGAATTATGATGATGGTTTAGCTTTGTCCAGTCTGCTACTTCAAAATCAACACATAATAGCCTCCAATGTTCAGAAAAAAAGTATATAGTAAAGTCTAGAAATTTTATTTCACACTAAATACTTCTACTGTAGAAGTATTTATACAAAATATCCTAGGAGACATATAGGAATATCTTTAGGAAATAGAAAATATCTTTAGAAAGTAAGAGGGACAACTGCTTAACAAATCAACAAGCTGTCGTCTTATCCAAAATAAATAGAACTAGTTTATCTAATCAAGGAGATTTTGAGTGATTAGATGTCCTCCTTTGTTGGCTTCTAGAAAATATCTTCATTTGAGTTGCATTAGATGATACTCTTTAACGCTTCTCTTTAACTCTGATACACTTTTGACTAATATTTCTATTGTTTTACTCTTGTAAAAATATTTTTTTTTGCATTAAAAAATCAGCAGACTGCCATTTTACTTCAATGCTTGTTTTTTATTGTTTTGAAGGTAATTTCTTTACTGTTTTACCTCTTATTTTTACATTAAATCTATAAATTTTTGCCATTGTTCTTCACTGGGAATTTTGACATTCTTTAGCTTTCTAAAATTCTCATCTGCCTCCATGTATTTAGCAAAATTGGGTTTAAACACAAAAACATGTTTGATCTCATGTTGTAGAAAGAACAAATCTTCAAAGTGTTGAAGAAGGTATTTTCTTGTGGGAATGCCTTGTGGCAACGGTTTGCTGACTCGCTCCTTGGAAAATTCCCTGATCTTCTTATCATAATCTTTCTAGGGCATTAGTTTTTCATTGAAGACATGAATGTCTGGTAAGCCCTTTTGTCTTAAGTTTGTATATTTCACCGTAAACTTTGTTATGGCAATGTTCATTAATGCACACTTCTCTTCCAGGTAGTTCATTAAATTTTTCTTTTTTATCACCTTTTTAATCTGTAAAATGGTTTATGTTCTATCCAATACCTAAATTCTTCTAACTCTTCTCTGTTCTTATTGTTCAAGAATGTGATGAGTTTTAGAGCCTGATTTGGTTTATCAGTTAACTCATCCTTAGTCTTCTGAATCTCTTCCTGAGTTGCTATTAATAATTCTCTCTGCTCATATATAACCTGAATTGAAGGTCATTGAGTGTGAATGGCTTCAATTATGTTTGTTCATAGATGATTCTTTACAAAATAAATTTTCTCAGTGAATGTTAGCTCTTTTTGTAAGCCTTTTATTTGTTCCCCAAGCCTAATTTCCTTCTGTTCATGGGTTTTAGAATTTATTTGAGCTAACTTATTTGTGGCTTCAAGATTTTCAATCATCTTCTTTAGACTGTTGATTTCATTATTTTTCAAAGACAATTCCTCCATAGCCTTTGCAATCTGACCTGCTCCATCTATTTTCTAAACCTGTGTTGTAGAAGAATATGTGTTTGAAGTAGTAGTTGAACTCACTGCTACTTTAGTTGCCAGTGGTTCTTTTGATGCTAGCTTTTCTCCTAATGTGAAAGCCACTGTTGTGGTAATCACTGGTATAACTGAAGGAATGATAGGAGTGTCATTTTATTTCACAGTTTACTTCTATTGGACAAGCTGGTCCATTTGCGTTTCCATTTATTTGACTTGAGTAGTTAGTTTGAGGATGAGCTTCATCATCTCTTCTTTTTCACTTTTCTCTTGAAGAATTTATTTCGTGTATGGTTGCTCACTTTGAGGAAGCTTAAGCTATTTCCTCAAAGCTGCAATATCATCATTATTTTTCTTAATCAACAATTCTACTGCTTGAACATTTGAGGGATCATATCCCACCTGTAAAATTAAATCCTCTAAGGCTTTAATCCTTAGGTCATTTGCATAAAAACATTCCTTGTCTAGCTTCATTTGATCCTGCATGTTAAGAATAGTATTCTGCAACTTGGTAGCACTCATTTCCTTTGTCACCACAGTTGAATACAACATTTCAGATCTATGTCTATGAAATTCAATTTGGTCTAGCTCATGAACATTTTCAGTGTCTACTTCAAACTCCACCTTTTTATAATCTGTCACTGTCTTAGGTGTTGAAGTAGTTGGTTGCAAAAATGACATAATCATTTTGTTTGTAGAATAATCAATTGTTTTCAGTAGCCTATTTTGATTCCCAGGTTTTTTCTTGAGGAATTGAGAATATATCTCTAATTTAATTTCCTCATTCCTCTTCTTTATTTGCTTATATTTTTCCTTGACATATAAGTCTTTTTCCTCAGCTGTCTGTGAGGAAGAGGCCTCTATATTCAGTGTCTTTTCAATCATTTGGGTATCATTTTTACCTGTTGTTTTCTCTTTATCAATCTCTGCAAGAGTTTTATTGATTATTCCTATAGCTTCATCATTATTTACCTCTAGCTCATTTGTATCTTCCATGTCAATTATCTTTTCTTTCCCAATTGAACTAAATTTAAGCCTTTTATTATAAATCAGTTTGAATTTTGTTTCTGAAGTTGTTTCTATTGTGTATGGTCCTTCTTTTCTTCCTCCTTTGACTAAAGTCTTTGGCTTCTTTACAACTTCCAGGGCGTGTTTTGTAACCATTTTTCTTGTTCTCTCTGTATTAGTGACTATCTCTATCAGTGTGTTTTCCACCCAATCTCCTCGAATGGAAAAATTCTCAATATCTAGTTTGGGGTCATGTATGAAGGGTGTAAGTTTACATTTTACCCTTAAATTGCTCAGGATCCCTTGAGGATCATAGTTCCATGGAAAAATTTCTTGAAATTTGAACTCTACTAGTCTCTTGAGATTTATTTTTCTGCCTCTCTGTTATTTATTATGAAAGGACCAACTTGATTCTTCAGCTTGAATTGAGTCTTTTTCCTTACAGCTAAGAAATTGATAGAGTCAAAATTGAGAATCTGTCTTAAATATTCCAATGTAAAAATTCTCATGTTCATGTATTTTTGAAACTTATAAGGTAATAAGTTGGATCCGAAAATTATTATCTCTGTATTCTTTTCATAAAGAAACCAGTCTCCCATTTTATTCTGTTTTGATAGTTTCAAGATCCTTTTCATTTCCTCATTTACCGTGGACTGCTCTACTTCGTACAAAATGCTCATGGCTGGGTGCAGAAAGAGGCCTGAAAAATCTTTGTAGGTGAACTCACTATTCTCTTTCCTGAGAAAGGAAGTCTAAAAGACAATGGATGGAGGATTTCCCTCTAAGTCCATCTTTTTCAATGCAATTGGAAAATTATCAGCTTGGAAGAATAAAAATAAGTGAAACAAGTAGGATGAGTATCTAAAAACCCCTTCAGTGGGTAGTTTGGTCAATTGATGATGAATATTGTCTGCTATGAATGTGGCATAATAAAAAATGAGTGTTGGAGGTTGGCCTGGAGATAAGGTGGATAGAAAGCCAAGAATGGATTCATCAGTGAATCCATCTGTAAAGTATCCCATTATAAAAGAGAGCAATTAAGTAATATGCCTAGACCCTTCATGGAATTTGGCAGTGGAATAAGGAGGTTTAAACTTGGGAATGTCAACATGGGAAGGAAAAAATTCTTGAAATATCATAAACTTCTTTGGGAAATCCAGACTTAAGTACAATAGGGTCAAAAACTCTATAGATAGGGGAACTGATTGAGGATCAGACTGTAATTGCAACATTTGATTTATGGACTCTGTTGTGATGGTAAAAAGGATTTCTCTGTCAGCATTAAAAATGGCCCTTTGGTCTGGTTCATAATGTTTCTGACATAATATAACAAGGTCTTGTCCTGGGTGGGTCAATGGAACTACATATTTGGGCAAATGAGTCTCCCAAATAGGAATTTCCTCCTTGTCCAAGTATTTATCATAACACCAATTATGTATTTCTAAAAGGTTGAATTCTACCACTAGATCAATAATATTGTAGTCCATATCAGTCAATGGAAGGGTTTCTTCAACAACTACAGGTGTCTCGAGGGGATTTATTGATTCAGTGGATTTAGCAGTGAAGACAGGAGTAGATTTAACAGATTTACGTATTATAGATTTAGGAGGTTTGGATCCTCCAGGCTTGGTTGGTTTGGAACCTCCAGCTTTAGCTGTGATCTGCTTTTTGGTCATTTTGGACTAACTACTATAAGATTAAATTGTTTGCAGGAGTTTTTTCTCTGTCAGAGGATATAAATTGGAATAGGACAAAAAACGAGGGTTTCCTGAATATATTTAACTGTAAAAAGGCTTTTTCGCGTATCTGTAGGTTTTAAACCATTTTCTGTAACTTAATTTGGTCTTCAGAGGTCACAAATTGAGGAATTTGGTTAAAAAGTGTTTTTTTTTTACTCAAAACTTTCTAGGAAAAATTGGCTAGGGTTTGGCATCTTTTTCGGGCATTTTTTTGAGCAAATTTATTTGGTAAAAACCTTTAATTTACAGACCTGGCTTAATCATTTATGGTGTAAACTTGAAATTGTAGGTTTTAATTGTCAAAAAATTCCTTTGAATGTAAGTATTTGGTTTCTTGAAGGATTCTTGAGAAGATATTTGGTTTAATCTGAGGACTGGTTTGGATTGTTGGTGCAACGAATGGCTTTACTGATCTTCAATGGGGAATCTGTGGTCAAATTCTGATTTTCTCTAGGTATAGGTCGATAATTTGAGCAAAAGGGTTTTTTACACGGTCAAGCATAGCTTTTTAACAGTTTGAAACTTGCAAATAAAAATCAAAGTGATATATCAAAGGTTTTAAAATTTGATATGAATCACCATATAATGCATTAAATGCAGGTCTCATCATATGGCGGGAGTGGTTTTTATTTTAAAATGCAAAACCGACAGCAGTTTTCGCGTTGGGTTCAGGAGGTAAGCTGCTTTTATTTAAACGAACGCGATCCTATGAGAGGATGCCACGTCACATGAGGCGAAAAAGGTGAAACAACTTATTTCACGCTCGATTGGTGTTGGAACGAGCATTTGAATTTTCTACACGATATTTTTTTTTGTGCCGTTAGATCTTGCAATCAAGAGCGAAGGGTGAGGATTTGTTTGAAAGTTACGGGCAATCAAAGGTGGGATTGGGGATAAGGTTAAGCAGGTGTTTAAAGTGTTAAAATATTTATAAAACATGACTTTTACCAATGTTTCGATATGACAGTGGATATAAGGATGGTTAAAGGAATATAACAAGGATTAAATGTATATGTAGCATGGTGCATATATAATTGGTTATTAATATACAAGATGAGGCATTATATATCGTGGCAGATATAGATAGGGGCGGGGTTTAATGTTTACTTGAAAATAAACCTTAGCTTATTTTATTTAAACATTGGATTAGAAATATGTGGGGAGGAATGAATTTGTTTACACAAGGCAGAGTTTAGCATGGTGGCGCTCCCAAGCTTTTTAACCTTTATAAAATGATAAAATATCACTCAGAAACTTAGGCTAAAACGTTGATGAGTGGGGTAAAACTCATTTCTGCGATTATTGTATTATATAGCTTTAAACCTTGTGAATGGTTTAACAACTATAGGGGGTGGGATATTTAATTAAGGTTAGTTTTAGACCAAATGGAGTATTATTTTGGTTTTTTAATTTAGCATGTGGATAATATCTTTGGTCTAAAAAATTTATAATAGTGGGTTTTTGGGGCTATTTAGATATAAAAGGATTTATATAGATAGGATAAAGTATTTTTAGGGAATTAATAACATAATTTAAAAGTTAATATGACAAGGGGAGATTGAATACACAAAAATACACTAAATGACCAAGTAGAGTGAATAAATAAAGCAAAGCTCATTGATCATTTCACCAATTTACTTAGGTTTGAGGGTTTTTGTATTCTTTATAAATGAAGGAAGTTAATTAAATGGGATTTTAGTTTTCATTAAGTAAGAATGATTCTTTACTTATGAATATGAATTAAATGTATGAATGAGGGATAAATAATGGTAAAGGGGATTTTATCATAAGAATTCAACATTTTCCACTATCCAGTCATCAAGCCTTGGGTCCGGTCCCAAAAAAAGTCGAAGAAATGCTCTGAACCTCTTTGACTGGAAGTATAGAATACTAAATACTTACAGGGGAAAGGAAATTAGTGATATTTTCCCGGTGATGAATATTACATGCTTTTCCCACTTCTTTATATGTACCCAACATTACTCTAACATTTTTTCTTCCTTTTAGCAGGTGCATTTAAGCTTTCTACCTTGAAAAATTTTATTCTTTTGAAAGCATAAAACTATCTAATTCTACCTTATTTCATCTAAGGGCTTAGATTAAACTGATGAGCTCCTCATTATTCTCTACCTATCTATTGATTTGTCATGATTAAACTGTCTGACAAAACTTTATTCACTATGTAAAACATGGAAATTGAAAAGATGACAATTCAAGATTAAAAAGTTTAACTCATCATGGAATTTGGCATTTATTGACACTCTTCCATAATCATTTACAAAAAGTAAATAGTACTAGAATTTGGACTTGCACACTTTAATGTTTTATTTTCATCTTTTTCTTTTGGGGTCTATATATATTTTTTAAAGTCCTTTGATCTTTCTTTTAGGACTTTTTTACCCTCTTTTTTATTTTTTATTTTTTCAAAATATGGGAAAACAAATTGCAAAAATCAAGGGATGTACATATTTTACAAGACTATCAAAAGTCAATTCAAAATTATGAATCCTATATTTATAGGACCCTAACACATCTTAAACTTGATATTTCTTTACAACATTGCTTTTCCAATTAAATAATCACTAGTCTCTCTCAACTTGGGACACATTTAATATATTAATTGGGCAAGGCATGGCACTCTAAATTTATATATGTACCTCTATATATAAATACATATACCATGCACATTTAATATATTAAAAGGGCAAGGCATGACGCTCTAAACTTATATATACTTTTATATAAATATATATATACCATAAATAAAATAACTCATACAAGACGATGCAAAGAGATTAATCAATTACTAAGTAATCATAAAAAAAATTACACAATTATATGGTAAATTTATTAGCTTTTGGTGAGATAATTGTTTCATTTTAGTATAAATGATTTTTTAACATTATTTTTTTTAATATAACTTCGTTTTTTTTTCAATACAATTTATAACCTATAAACATAAATATTATCATAAAGTTTACCCATAAAAATATCAAATATCAAGTAAGAATAAATAGTCTCGTCTCCCAACAAACTTTGGATAGTCTATTTTATTCACTTATGTGAAATATACAATTCATTAGCTTAAATTAAAGCTTTAGATAAGGGTGTTGGAGTGCAGTTGCATTTAGTTTATAACTATTTTACTCACCATATCTAATATTTACTTCACTGTTATTTTTAGTTCCAATAATATTATAATTTTTTTTATTAAGAAGCTTTATGCATAGTTCTAATTTTATTTTTATTAATAAATTGAATCAACAAATTAATCAGCATCTTACAGCTAATTTCAATATATGGATAATATGGATATGCAATGCAGACAATTTTATTAAAAATTTGATGGAAATTTCATCCATCAATGGAATTAATACCAGCCTAGATCCATCTTAACTCGGGATCTATCAAGCGCCGAGAGGGATCAAATCTCTCTAGGTGCAAACCTCTTTTTTGAGTGAAAAACTTGAGGAAATGTTTGCATCTCTAGATATTTGATCCCTCTTGGTGCAAACCACTTTTTTGAGTGAAAAACTTGAGGAAAGGTTTGCACTTTGAGAAATTTGACCTTTCTAGGCGCTTGATAGATCCAAAGTTAAGATGGATCTAGGCTGGTTTCAGTCATGTGTGGTCAAAGAAAATCTATCCATAATATGAGCAACATATGATTAATTTTATCAATAATATGTAAATATATCTAATATTAATATAACCAATTTAAATATGCTAAATATGTCTAAGATTTATCAATTCATTTTAATTTTAAACTTAGTTAGTATATGCTAAATATGTTTGAGATTTATAGAGTAATTTTAATTTTAAATTTACTTAGTTATCTTAGTTTGTTGAGATGATAAATATTGTAAAATTCTCTTAATGATGAAAAATACTGAAATAAATTTTTTGAATGCAAAGTCACAATGTAATATTATTGAATGATAGAAAATGTGGATAATCACAATGTAATCAATTAGAAATAGTCTTCATTTTGATAAATCTCAAAATATTTTTTTCTACTATTCGTATTGTCACCCTTGTTACTTTTTTCATGTTTTCATATAAATTATATGAAAAAGACAGTTGGTAAAACATTTAAAACATCATACCTTGTCTCCCTTTCTCTCCAATAATTATAGGTTTAATTACATAACACAAAAAGAAATGTACATTTCCAATAATTTTTTATGCTTACACTGAAATAAATGCACACTATCAATCCAATGACCTCAAAATTAATGTACCATCATACATCCAATAACATAAAAATAGAAATCAACATATACACTCAAGCTAATTCATCTAATGCAAGAAATCAAATAAGATTAGCAAACAACATCTACACTGAGATCAACGCATCAAACGAAAGTAATCAAATAAGATTAGAAATCAACAACTAAACTAAAATCAATGCATCTAGTGCAAGTAAGAAAATAGTATTAGAAAGAAAAATGTACATTGAAATCAATCCATCTAGTGCAAGAAATCAAATAAGATTAGAAATCACCATCTACACTGAAATAAATGAATTTAGTGCAAGAAATTAAATACGATTAGAAATCATATGCATTGGAATCAATGCATCTAGTGTAAGCAATCAAATATAATTAGAAATCAACATCTACATTTAAATTAATGCATCTAGTGGAAGCAATCAAATGGGATTAGAAATCACCATCTACACTTAAATCTATGCATTTAGTGCAAGAAATGAAATAGGATTACAAATAATCTACATTGAAATCAATGCATTTAGTGCAAGTAATCAAATATTATTAGGAATCAACATCTATACTAAAATCAATGCATCTAGTGCAAGCAATCAAATAGGATTAGAAATCACCATTTACAATGAAATCAATGCATCTAGTGCAAGAAACATTCTTCGCTCTCTCTCCCCTCCATCTATATCTAAATATTCCTCCATCTCTCCTTCTTTGTCTCTTTATCTCACCCTGCCAAAAAAACACACTCTCTCACTCCATATTTGTCAATCTCTTAGTCCCTCCCTCCTTGTCACCATCCATCTCTTCTTTCTCTTCACCTTCCATCCATATCTCTATCTCTCTATATCAACCCCAAAACATACACTCTCTTTCTCCAATCTCTCTATCTACCACTCCCTCCTCCTCTCCCACTATTTCTCTCTCTTCCCCTTCACTCCCTCTCCCCTGATTCTATCTCTCTTCCCTCCTACCATCCTCTCTCCCTCTCTCTTCAAATTCCTTATCACTCCCTCTCTCTCTATATCTCCACCTTTCACTCTCTATGTCTCTATTCTTACCTCCATCTCTCTCCCCCTCCATATCTATCTCTCTTTCCCTGTCTCTATTCATGCTCTCTCTTCCTTTCTCTCCCTCTTCTCCCTCTCTCTATCTTCACCTTCCAACTGTGTTACTATATGCCTATCTCTCTCTTTATCTCCCCCCTTCTCTCCATCTATCCTTTTTTGTCTCTTTATCTCACCCCCAAACATATACACTCTCTCTCGATCTCTCTCTTGTCACTTCCTATCTCTCTCCACTACTCACTCTCTATGTCTTTCTTCTTCCCTCCCTCTCTCCCTATTCAACTCCATCTCTTTATCCCTCCCTATTTCCCCCTCCAACTCCTCTCTATCCCTCCCTCTCTCCTCCTCTCTTTCAAGTCCCCTCCCTTTTCCTTCCTCTCTCTAAATTTCTCTCCTACCTCCCTCTCTCTTCCCCCATATCTCTCTCTCTCTCTCTCTCTCTCTCTCTCTCTCTCTCTCTCTCTCTCCGCCCTACAATCCTATCTCTTCCCTCATTACTCTCTTCCTCCCTCTTAATTACTCTCTCTCCTCCTTCCTATATCTCCCTTTCTCTCATGCCTCCCTCTATCCCCTCCCCCCTACTCTCTCTCTCTCTCTCTCTCTCTCTCTCCATCACTTTATCTCTCTCTCCATCACTCTATCTCTCTCTCCAAATATGTTATTGTATCCTTGCCTTTCTCGTTATTGCTACTTCTCTGCCTCCTTTTCTCCATCAGTCCTTCTATTTATCTTTATCTCACCCTTAAACATACACACTCTCTCTCCATCTCTCGTTTGTCGCTCACTCTCTCTCCACTTCGCACTCTCTATGTCTTTCTTCTTCCCTCCCTTTCTCTCCCAACAAATCCATCTCTCTATCCTTCCTCTCTCTCCCTTTATATCTTATCTCCCTCTCCATCCTACCTTCTCTCTCTCTCTCTCTCTCTCTCTCGCCTCCAACCCTCTCTCCTTATCCCTCCATCTCTCCTTCTCCCTCTCCCACCTCCGTCTTTATGTCTCCATCTCCCTCTCTTAATCTTCTCGACCTCTCTCACTCTTCTCCCCCTCTCTCTCTTCATTCCTCATTTCCGCTCTCCTTCATTTTATCTCCATCTCTCCCTTGTTAGACCCCCTATTTCTTCACCTATATCATATTTCTATAATTCCCTCCATATATATTTATAGTTAATATATATATATATATCATGGTATATTAATACATATTATAATATAACAAATTTAATATTGTATTAATCCAAAGTTATTAAATTTTATAATATATTAATATGAATATTAGATTTAATAATAATAATAATAATAATAATAATAATAATAATAATAATATTTTAATATTATTGTTAGAGTTAATACTGTTTTTTTTGCATGGTATTAATAATAATTATAGGGTTGGTATATATTTAAATGTTGATTTCTAATCCTATGGGAAATATTTTTATTTATTTAGCTTACCTCTTTATATCTCTTTTATATTTATTTATTTATCATACATATTTTATAAATATGGTATTTAGCCCATGGTATTTGACCCATGGTATTAATAATATTTTTCCCCATGTTAGTTAGACCATAGGCTTCACCTAAATAAAACCTCTTTTTTTTAGTTTTGGTAAATATAAAGAGGTCTATGGAGTAAATATAAAAGGAGGTTTTATTTATTTACCATACCTATAGTTTATTTATATCTTTATTTATTTACCATAAGTATAAAAAGAAGTTTTATTTATTTACCGTACCTCTGCTTTATTTATATTTTTATTTATTAAATCTATCTCTTTTGAGTGTTCCTAAACTTCTTCATAATTAACTATATATTGCTAAAATTTATTTTTAATGAGTTTTTAATTGTTTATTTCTATAATCGTTATGTAAGTCATTGTTTAAGTGGTCATTATTTAGATTTTAATTTTTAATTTTTTTTACTGTTTTTATTTTGGCTTCCGACATACTTACAGATTGAGGTCAGTGGTCATACTGGGCTGTAGAATGCGCCTCTCGGTGTAAAAATATATTTTAGAATAATTGATAGAAATTTCATTCATCAATTGAATAAATAATATATTTTAAAAAAATTGATAGAAATTTCATTCATCAATTAAATAAATAAAATATATTTTAGAATAAAATTATGAAAACCAAATTATACACTATTAATGAGTTGAGGCAGTATTTTATAATAGATGAAAAATATTTTATAACTTTTAGAAGATAGTGAATTTAAGTAAATTCAATAATTTTAAATTATATATTATACTTTAATTAAAATATATTTTCCCCAAAATTTAAGAGAGTTATTAAAAAAATAATAGTTAATAAAATAATAATTATCTAAGTAAAAATAACTTTATATGAATTTATAATGAAAAATGTACCATTTTTAAAATTTTGAAATTTAATATTTAAAAAATTAGAAATTAATGTTTTAACGAAAATATCTTTTAAAAACTTATGTTACTTATGTGGACTGAAAACCATTTACCCATGATTTTAGGCTACATTTTTATGAGAATTGAACCTTACTCAATAATGAAAAATTCCTAGATTTTCTCCATTGAATACAGCCCCTTTGGGCTCCTCACTTTTCACCATTGGATACAACCCCTTTAGGTTCCTCATTTTTCACCATTGGATCCAACCCCTTTGGAATCCCCACTGGATCCAATCCCTGTGGGCTCTTAAAAAAGGGAGACATGAAGGTGGGCTTTGATCCACATAGGTGACCATTTAATATGGTCTCTAGTTGAACCTCAAGGTGTCCTCATGATTTTAGGCACCCCTTTAGGATTTTCGAAAAGAGATACATGAGGGTGGGCTTTGATGCGCATATCTGACCATTTAATATGGTCTCTAGTTGAACCTCAAGGTATCCTCATGATTTTAGGCACCCCTTTGGGCTCTTCAAAAAGGAAGACATGAGGGTGGGCATTGATCCACATATGTGACCATTTAATATGGTCTCTAGTTTAACCTCAAGGTGGCCTCATGATTTTAGGCAACCCTTTGGGCTCTTCAAAAAGGGAGACATGATGGTGGGTCGTGATCCACATATGTGACCATTTAATATGGCCTCTATTTGAACATCAAGGTGTCCTCATGATTTTAGGCTAGGTCCTCATGGGAATTGAACCTTTCGTAACAATGAAAAAAACTGCCTCATGATTTTGGTCTAGGTCCACATTAAGTTTTTGTGGGTGCAACCACACATTCGACCACTACCTCAATCTTCCCACATGGATTAAGGGTTAGAACCTCATGGGAATTGAACATTTTCCAAGAGTGAGGAGTTTGACCACTACCCCAAGGATCCATAAGGCTTAAGGGTTAGGTTCATGGGAATTGAACCTTCCCCATTGGTGAAAAATTACTCGCTTTCCACCATTGAATCTAATCCCTTTGGCCTCATTTGAAGAACAACATGGAGGTGGGATTTGATCCTCTTATGTGTGCATGAGTCACAAAGCTATTTTTACATAGTTTCTCTAGGTGCAATCACACGTTCAACCACTACCTCAAGGTGCTCCCATGGCTTAGTGTTAGGCCCTCGCGAGAATTGGACCTTACACAATGGAGAAAAAATCCTCACTTTCTACAATTGGATCCAATTAATTTGGGTGGGAAATAAAGGACATGGGGTTTGATTTGATCCAATTATGTTTGTTTGTGCACAAGTCACAAGATCATTCAATTTAATTTAATTACTTTGGTTGAAACCACAAGTTTGTGCCTCAATAGATTTAGAATAAGCCATCGTGGGAACAAAAACTTACCCAAAGGTGAAAAACTACTTACATTCCACCATTATTTCAAGTTATGAAAATCGTTTCTGATAAGCAAGATTTTAGTTTTGTAGAGAATTTTAAGAGAAGATTATTTTTCTATGTGATCATATCATACATAATTATGCATAAAACAAATTCCCTTGTATCATAATGAGTTTTAACTCCTTAATTCAACAATACTTGCTAACGATTGGCTTCTATGGGGACAAGAAAACAATGGGTAGAATATTGAACAAAGGTTTTAATTTATGTGTCCTTAGGATTTTCTCAACTTATTTTAAAAAATAATGCACTTGCAGCGTGTTTGTGGTGTTTCGAGTAACTTGAGAGCTGATATTTATAATTTACTTAGGCAAAAAATAGCTTCAAATTTATCTTTGATAAATTCACTCTTTCAAATTTTTGATTCATATTCACTGGGTTTCCCTGTAAGTATTCATCAACTCCCTTAACAATAAAAAAAAAAATTCGAAATCAAAACATCAAGATACAAAAATACTCCTCTTGAAAAATGCACAATTTTAAAATTTCTTTCGGTATTTAATCATATTTAGTTTTTTCTTTCGGTAACTTCCATTTTCATAGGAACTAGACTGTTTCATTCCTTTAGACCAGCCATTTCACAAGAACTAGACTGTTTCGTTCCTTTAAACCATTGAAATGATATTTCCAAGTACTAGTAAAATTAAGATAGCAATAACAGTTTCTATAACGGGTTGTTTAAACGTTTTCTTTAAGAAATTTTATCTTCCATTAAGAACACTGACCGTTATTTTATCTTCCATTAAGAACATTGATCATTATTTCTTCTGAACCACATAAGATGAAGCGTGATGCCAATAAAATCTGTCATAATTCCTATACTTTTACCTTTTTTAGTTGTAGATCCTCAACTTCTTGCATCTTTATTCAACTTCAAATTTTATTTTTCCTTGTTGGAATTTATGAACAATTCCGAACACACAGAGGAATATAAATTCCTCTTCTACAACACAAAGATTAAAAACAAAAATTGTGGACACAGAGAGATGAAATGTAAATTCTATTTCATTAAAATAAACTAACTGTTACAAAATGAAATTCCTCAGAACTCCTGTGTTTTGGATTCACAGAATAAAGCTTCAGCTGCTACAGATGCAGCGCTTCAACAATAAAATTCTCCTCCTGTCTCTCTGTTTCTATTCACTGCTATTCACACAGTGCTCTCTGTCTTTTCTAGCCTTCGGGAAAATTACACAATACAATGCAACTATATTTACAATGCGGTCACGCCATATATATAAAACATTACAATATTCATATATATTGTAAATATAAAATATCTACAATATATATAATCTGAGTTAAAACATAAAGTACCGCAGTAAATAAAATTAAACCCGATGTTAAAACTCTAAAAAACTATGTGGAAAAATAAAACTTAAATCAAAACATTAAATAAACTTTCCGTGGGGTTATAAAACCTTTCCAAAGGTATTTCCCTTATCCCCTTAGAGCTGCTTCGTGGGTCCAGAGAGGAGATGAAGTCACACGTTCCGGTGGGTCATCTTCCTCCTTCGCTGCCCATGCTTGCTACCCCCCAGAATGAAGCTTGCTGGCTGTGCATTCAATGTACTTAGCGAAGAATTGAATGCTGGTGGTTGATGCAGATAAGATCGTAGTTGCATGAAAATCAGATCTGAAGTTTGCCACCGCCTTTGTTGTCCTTTCCCAAATTCACATCAGACTTAAATTTGCTTTCTTTCGATCCCATCAAGATAAATTATCACCATTCTGTTGCTATGTGCGGGAAGTTGGAATTAAATTCCAACACTCGCCCTTAATTACAACTGCTGGATTTTCCTGCATACCCAGACATTTCCTGAGATAGTTAAAACTCTTCTGCGTTAATGGCTTTGTTAAAATATCAGCAAATTGTTCCTCTGTTCTACAGTGCTGCAAAACAATCTCACCATTATTAACGAGTTCTCATATAAAATGAAATTTTGCATCGATATGCTATGTTCTCTTATGGAAGATAGAATTCTTTGATAAAGCTATCGCTGAGCTATTATCACAATAAATTGTTGTTCCTTTGTCATGTTCATGACATAAGTCCTTGAGCATTCTTCTGATCCATACTACTTGGCATGCTGCTACTATTGCTGCCACATATTCTGCCTCTGCTATTAATAAAAAAACTATTGGTTGCTTCCTGAAAGCCCACGAAGCAGCTCCCAATCCCAAATGAAACACATATCTAGATGTGCTCTTCCTGTCAGCTACACTTCCAGCCCAATCACTGTCAGTATAACCAATCAATCTAAAATTTTCAGATGAGGAGTAGAAAATACCATACCCATTCATTCCATTCACATACATTAGAATCCTCTTGGTTGCCTGCCAATGAGTCTATTTTGGTGTTTCCATGAATATAGAAATTAAACTTATAGCGTGCATAATATCTGGCCTAGTTGCAGTCAAATACATGAGGCTTCCAACTATTCTTTTGTAAAAACTAGGATCGAAATCATTGTTGTTGTCTTCTTTGCTTAATTTTAACCTCATGACAGTTGGAGTTACAACTACCTTGTTGTTCTGCATGTTGAATCTTTTCAACACTTCTTCAAAATATTTTTCTTGGGAAATAAAAATCCCATTTTCATTTTTCTCTACTTCTATTCCAAGAAAATATCTCAAAAAACCCAAATCAGTCATTTCAAATTCTCTCTTCATGACTGCTTTAAAATTACCAATGAGAGAAACTTTGTTGCCAGTAAAGGTTAAATCATCTACATATAAAACAACAACAAGAATCTTACCATTATTTTCTTTTATGTAGAGTGTGGGTTCTCCATCACATTTGTCATATCCATTTTCAATCAGGTAATCATATATCATGTTCTACCATGCTCTTAGTGCTTGCTTCATCCCATAAAGAGCTTTATTCAACTTGCATACTTTGTGCTCTTGGCCTTCAATCTCATAGCCTGGACGTTGTTCAACATATACTTCTTCTTTCAACACTCCATTTAGGAATGCAAATTTCACATCTATTTGGTAAAATTTCCATTTGTGTTGTGCTGCTATGGACAACACTGTTCTCACTGTTTTCATCCTTGCAACCGGTGCGAAAGTTTCCTCATAATCGCTTCCTTGTTGCTGCTTGTAGCCTTTGACAACAAGTCTTTCTTTGTGTCTTTCAATCTTTCCTTCAGCATTGCTCTTGGTCTTATAGACCCATTTTACTCCAATGACTTCTTTACCTTTAGGGAGGTCCACTAAATCCCATGTATTAATCTTTTCTATTGCACCAATCTCTACATTCATTGCTTCAATCCATTTTTCTTCCTTTACATCATCTTCAAAATGAATTGGGTCATTGACATGAAAATGCAAGGAAAATAAAGAGTTTAGACCTGCATTATCATTTACCTCTCCTTTTTCATAAATATCACTCATATTTTTGAATCTCAGTATTCTTGGTGTAATTGGAGTTCCACTTGAACTTGAGGGAGTTTCAGTTTGTTGAGGTGTGCTTGGAGAAGCACTTCCTTGACTTCTCAAGGCTGTTCTATTTCCAACTTGTGGTGTGGTTTGTTGTGCTTGCGGTGGTGGAGGAGGAGCCACTATGGAGGAATTATTCGTAGCTGTCCATTCCTCTTCCTCTTCATGAGACAAACATGTCTTCACGTTCACTGTTTTCTCTAAGCTTCCATCCCAAGCTTCTTCTTCAATAAACTTCACATCTCTACTGATTATAACTTTCTTGATGGATGGATTATAAAGTTTATATGCTTTGGACTCATCACTGTATCCAACAAAGATACACTTCTCCCCCTTATTGTCCAACTTATTTCTCAATTGATTTGGGACATGTGCATAAGCCACACATCCAAAAACTCTCATGTGGGTGACATGTTGCTTTATGTCACCCCATGCTTCTTCAGGAAATCTGTTCATCACAGCTTTGGTTGGGCATCTATTCAAAATGTATGCTGCACAATGTACAGCTTCAGCCCAATACTCATTTGGAAAATGTTTTGCCTTCAACATACTTCTGACCATGTCCATGATGGTCGTATTCTTCCTTTCTACAACACTGTTTCGTTGAGGTGTGTACCTTGTGGTAAAGTGCTTATGTATGCCATTCTCCCTACAGAAATGTAGGAACTCTTTGGAGATGTATTCTCCACATCTGTCAGTTCTTAACACTTTGATGTAGTGCCCACTCTTCTTCTCAACATGAGCTTTGAAGTGGCAGAACTGTTCAAATACTTCACTCTTCTGTTTCAAGAAATACACCCATGTTTTCCTAGTGTAATCATCTATGAATGTCAAAACATATTTGTTTCCAGCTAAAGATGGTGTTTGCATTGGTCCACACAAATATGAGTGGACAATATCTAAGGGTGCCTTTGCCCTTATACTCTTCCTCGCTGGAAAGTTTTCTCTGTGTTGTTTTCCCAAGATGTAGCCTTCACAAAGGCTGTCCGATTTCTCAATTAGTGGTAATCCATTTACCATTCCATTTCTGTGCAACAAGTTCAGGCCTCCAAAATTGAGATGTCCAAATCTCAAGTGCCATAACCAGTTTTCGTCTTTCACTTCCTCTTGAAAGTCTTCTTGTGTTACAGCTGCTACATTTCTTCTTTCTTTCAAGTCCACTCTAAGCTTGAGAGGAAACATCCTATTGCTTGTCATCTGCACATCTGCAATGACTTTCTTGCTTTGAGGTATGTCCATGATTGTGCACACATCATCTTTAAAGAACACATTGTAGCCCTTGTTAATGAGTTGTCATATGCTCAAAAGATTACATTTTAAGCCAAGTACATAATATGCATCTGGCACAAACCTCTGTTCTCCATTTCTTGTCAGGATACTTACTCTGCCTTTTCCATTGACAAAGATATTACTATCAGTTCATGTTGTTACTTCAGATTTAACATTTTCATCCAGATTGGAAAACATTGCTATGTTTCCAGTCATGTGGTTTCTACAACCTGAGTCTAAGAACTGTACATCATCTTGTCTATCTTGTGCTGCATTACATGTTAACATCACATTCTTCTAGTTCTTTCCTTCTTTTGTAAAATTAGCATTATGCCTATTGTTCATGTCATTTTTCTTTTTCCTACATTCATTGGCATAGTGCCCATATTTTTTGCAATAATGACATTGGACTTGGGATTTATCATTCATTTGTCCATGAGCTTGATGTTGGATTGAGCCTTCATTCTGGTTCTGATTTCTGCCCCTTCCACTCGAACTTGCAGGGCTATTTCTTCCTCTGTTTTGGCTTTTTCCTCTTCCTCTGTTGTTTTCTCTGCCTTGACCTATGCCTCGGCAAAAATACATTTGATTCTTAAAATCTTGTTCCAATGAGGAATTTGTTCATCTTTTTAGTCTGTGTTCATGAGACATCAGGGATGCACTAAGCTCATTCACTGTAAATAGTGAGAGATCCTTTGTCTCTTCTGTTGCCACTACTATGGCATCAAATCTTAAAGGTAGACTTCTCAAGGTTTTCTCCACTATTCTTCTTTCCTAAAGTGTCTATCCTTGAGATCTTATCTGGGTAACCAACCCAATAACATGAGTGAAGAATGAGTCTATACTGTCAGACTCATTCATAAAGAGAGTTTCAAAATCTCTCCTCAACATTTGCAACTTTTTTGTCTTCACCTTCTCCATGCATTGATACGTTGTTTTGAGAATATCCCATGCCTCCTTAGAATTTCTTGTTGCTACAATCCTTGGAAAAATTCTCTCGTGCACTGATTGAAAGAGATAGAAGAGGGCTTTGGAGTTCTTCTTCCTATTATCTTTTAACAGGTCTCTTTCTTCTTTTGTCAAAGCAACCAGCGCTACTGCGTCTGCTGGTTCTCGGTAACCGTTCTCAACTAGCTCCCATATGTCCTATGAAGCAAACAAGACTCTCATCATGATTTCCCAATAATCATGGTTCTTCCCATCAAACTATGGAAGTTGGGGATTCGTTATATTGGTTTCTGTTGCTGCCATCGTGACTATGCAAACACGACAATTTTCTTGACCGTGTTAAAAAAAAAACAAACAATCAAACACTTTTGACTATGTAAACAAACAGAAGCTTTCTCTGCTAGATAAATCCGCTTCAAAAAACTTCTTACAACTTCTGCAGTGAAGAGCGGTCTCTGCCTCGTTCATTGAGCGCCTAGGCTAGCTTTGATACCATGTTGGAATTTCTGAACAATTCCGAACACACAGAGGAATATAAATTCCTCTTCTACAACATAGAGATTAAAAACAAAAATTGCAGACACAGAGAGATGAAATGTAAATTCTATTT
This sequence comes from Pinus albicaulis, assembly GCA_034641835.2. Taxonomy (NCBI): domain Eukaryota; kingdom Viridiplantae; phylum Streptophyta; class Pinopsida; order Pinales; family Pinaceae; genus Pinus; species Pinus albicaulis. Next base: position 778,741,333 of record CM076572.1, read on the forward strand.
CATTAAAATAAACTAACTGTTACAAAATGAAATTCCTCAGAACTCATGTGTTCTAGATTCAAATAATAAAACTTCAGCTGCTACAGACGCAACGCTTCAAAAATAAACTTCTCCTCGTGTCTCTCTGTTTCTATTCATTTCTACTCACACAGTGCTCTCTGTCTTTTTCAGTCTTCGGGAAAATTACACAATACAATGCAACTATCTTTACAATGCGCTCATGACATATATATAAAACATTACAATACTCATATATATTGTAAATATAAAATATTTACGATATATATATATGAAATATATATAATCCAAGTTAAAACATAAAGTACTGTGGTAAATAAAATTAAACCCAACGTTAAAACTCTAAAACATTATGCAGCAAAATAAAACTGAAATCAAAACATTAAATAAACTTTCCTTGGGGTTATAAAACCTTTCCAAAGGTCTTTCCCTTATCCCCCTAAAGCTGCTTTGGTGGGTCCAGAGAAGAGATGACGTCACACATTCCGGTGGGTCATCTTCCTCCTTCGCTGCCCATGCTTGCTACCCCAAGAATGAAGCCTGCTGGCTATGCATTCAATGTAGTTGGCCGAGAATTGAATGTTGGTGGTTGCTGCAGATAAGATCATGGTTGTGTGAAGATCAAATCTGAATTTTTCCACCGTCTTTGGGAAAATTATGCAGTGAATTCTTTGCTGTCCTTTCCCAAATTCACATCAGACTTAAATTATGCATCAAAATTATGGGAATTTGGGAAAATTATGCAATGAATTCTTTGCTGTCCTTTCCCAAATTCACATAAAATTTTTTTGGTATAATTAAGTATATCTATTTTATTATTATTATTTTAAATAAGTAAAATGGAATATATATATATATATATAGAGAGAGAGAGAGAGTATGTTTATATATATATATATAGAGAGAGAGAGAGAGTATATATATATATATATATATATATATATATATATATATTTTAAATTAAGTTGGTGCTAGCTTAAATGTGTTAGATGGAGTAATATCATTAAGATTGTGCAAGCTTGGTCGAGCTTGGATGCTCCTTTCCATAGTTTAATTCCCCTAAAAGTGGCTCCCATCCTTAAACTCTCCCCATGAGATTTTAATTAATGAATTGGTGAAGACTAAATCCTACATAAACCAATCACTTTACACCTCATTATTTGTGTGGGTGTGTGTGTTTAGTGATTAAAATGAAAATTACAAATATAATTTAATATAAAAATTTATATATATATATATATATATAGAGAGAGAGAGAGAGAGAGAGAGAGAGAGAGAGTTTGCTTACTTTTAACTAAAATTTTTAAATAAATTTAGAATTTGAATGAATTATAGAATAAAATTTAAAATTTGCATGACAAGCACAAAATAAAATTTCAAATTTCAAATTTGCATGGAAAACACATTCATACAATATAACACACAATTCTATATCAATATTAAATATTTCCTATTACCATATCAAATAGATCATATTTTTTCTTAGAAATAAGTTTTACTCATAAAACATAATACAAGTCATATATCAATATTAAATATTTACTATTACCTTAGCAAATAGACTATATATTTTATTGGAAACTCACCTACACATATTTGCATTTCTCTAGGTAATGTTGTAAATTACACATGAAAATAATGTATTAAAATGAGAATATTTAAATGGTTAATTATGCCCCCCCTTGGGGCAACTCGATTGGTGATTGTTGTGATATGAAGTCTTTGTCAAGTATGTGGTTCGAAATCCCTCATGAATAACCTTATGGGCTGTGTGTTGGGGCATGCATGGGTTCACCCAGATTTTTAGTGATAATGGTTGGAATTGACCCCATGCCTTCCACGTGAACATGATCTTGACCCAATTGATGATTCTTCTAGATACAAAAAAATGAAAAGGAAAAAAAAAAAAAAGATTAACATACAATACCCTCTAAGTGCTATAAAGGAGGTGGAATATCCAAATTTTATTTTTCTTATAACAATACTATTATACGGTTACTTAGCTCATATATATATTTTTTCACCAAAATATTTCCAGGAATAATATTCTTGGTAAATTTTGAACTTTTATCAAAATTTAATAGCCTTTCAAAGTTTACTCAAGGGATTTTTGTCTTATGCCATATCAACATGCTATACAAATGGAAAATTGGATTTAATTGTATATGGTACTCATACACCATAAATACCTCTTTTACATGTAAAGATAAAATGATATAGCCTATTCAACAATTGCTAGAAATAGAAAATACATTGACTGAAATAACATAGTCCCTTGTTTACATGTACAGATGAAATAATGCATCTCGTTGAATAATGACCAGAAATAGGAAATACATTGACTTGAATCTTTCAAATGTACTCACAATCCTGATATAATTTGCATAACCCAAATAGTACTTGGTATTATAATACAACTAATATGCACTAGATGAAAGGACTTATGAAATCATCAATCTTTATAAGTATATCTATATGACAGACAAAAGACTGCCACCATATTATTTCCTTATTATATTTGATGAATTTGTACTCCCATTTCCCTTCTATCTGGTTTCTATTTTGAAATGAATAAGTCATAACAACACTTCCATCCATTATTTTCAATACATGTCTCTCCCCTACAACATAACACCACAAAATTTATTCCAGTGGCAATGTTACTGAATATTTTCTCCACTCTGACATCTCTACTTGTTGCTTCTAATTCTTCTCTACCTTGATCTGTCTTAATTTTTGCAATAATGGGCTACCTTAGTTTCACACCTTTAGTCTTTTCCCATTTTCTACATTATTCCTTTCATCCAAGCACTCCCATCATCATCTATAATCTCTTAAGTTACCTAAGTTCCAAGTATTAATGGCCCTTCCACTCTTGTTCCTCTTTGTATAACTATATATTTATTGGAAACATTGAATTCCACGCCTAAAACTTCTCTAGCTCCATCTTGTAGAAGGTGTCTACATTAGTTGAATTTTGGGATCCTCATAGCTTTTTCCCATCTCCTTGATGAATAAAAAGGGGTAGTATCATTCACCAACTATAACAACCCTGGGATATTTTCTCCGAGATAGGCGAATTAAAAGGGGGTAGTTATGCCCTCAACTAAGGATTATCACCTCAAACATCTACAATTCTACCATGTTTACCATGCAAATATTTGGGGCTAAGTAACCAACCATCCTGGCATAGAAACATTAGAGGAAAACCATCATAAGTAATGCACTTTGAAGTGAACCCACACCTCTTTCAAATTACTTGGATCTATTGGGGTGGACTGTTGGCTTGCAGAGATTTATGGTGCAAGCCTTTGATGCATCTACACATATTGAACCTAGTCATGTGTTCTTTGTGGAGTGCGTTTCCAACAATCTATACACAGGTCAAAATTCTTAGCATGCAACGTTCTCATTGTTTTTTTTTTCCCAATTATATAAAAAATATAATAAATGATATAGGTCAATTTTTGATTGAGCAACATTTTATATAATTATGTTATAATGCTAAATACCTTTGTTATGATTGGGATGCCTTTGAACCAAATTCAAACCAATCCTTGAGTTACAAACACTAAACGAAATTCCCACTCTGTTCTCCGAGAAGCACAACTCACTTATTTTAAATATTGGAAACACTATTACAATCATAATTTTATCCAAATTTTCTTCCCTTTAAAAAAATAAATTTTGTCTCAAAATATTTCTTCCCCGTGGAGGGAATAACCTAGTTGCACTACAAAAAATATATTTTATAGATGAAATTCAATAGTTTTTATCAATATCTAATTTCTCATTTGAGACGTCTCTTGTTCTGACAAGAGATATCAAGTTTGATTGATCACTGGGAGGAATTTGATCATGAACCGGACTTCCAGAATTAGGCATAATGGTAGATCCTTGTCCAGCACTAGATTATATAAGTTTGATGAAAAATGATGTGGCATGGCCTTTATTTTTTCTTCCATATTTTTGTAGGCCTGTTGAATTTCCCAAAATGGAAGAGTGCCTTCCATGCCATGGTTGAGGTTCAACTTTTCCATTTCATATAATGGATTCACTACTTGAAACAACAACATGGACACTTCAAGCCTACTTCTGATTTTTCTATGTGATAAAAAATATTTTGTGAAGGTATTGTAATATTCTAAACTATTGTTGTCTCCAATACTGAAGCAACAGATGAATAAGCTGGCACATTTCCATTTTATGATTGTTTAGAATAAAGGCTGACAGTGAAAAAGGACAAGGCATGTATACTTTAGCTAAATTTTTAGCCCGTGATGAGAAGTTTTATTAATTTATTCGAATATTATGGACATAAAAAAAATATTCAATATATTTCATTAACAAACTTGAGAATTCCTCAAAGATGATACAATTACCAATATGTTACATATCGACATATAACAAGTTTTTTAACTTATGGACCTATTTCCTTAACGAAAGGCTATATTAAACATGTTTCCTTCCCAAAAACTAGGTAAGTACGAACATCATAGTTTTTTTTCATTCCAACTAAAAAAACACACCCAAACTATGAAATAAAGATATACAATTCATTTGGTGCAACTAGGCCACTGAAAAGTGAAGGAACCTTTTTTCTCGCACGGTTATGAATTTTAGGCACTCCAACACAATATTCAATCTCAAAACAATGTGTACAAGTATCAGTAGCAAGCCCATCAGGGTAAGTCCTCAATTCACGACGGAAAACAAAATTCTTCAAAACACTGAGATTCCAATTGTAGGATGACATGGTGCATACTGAAATAATGTTGACCCATATGCATTATGGTTTCAATTTACTGATTTATTTTTCCCCTTTTATTTTGTATTTGAATTATACAACAGAAAAAAAAAGTTCATAATCTTTTGTAAACTTTCACAATGTTTCAAATTGTTGAATTGGTTTTGAGTATTAAGTGCATCCATGATTTTTGCACATCTTTCCTATGTTACTTCCCTATGGTGTTTCCTTCTCAACATGTGGTGCAATTGCTAGTAATAATCATTTCCAATATATTGGTACTAATTTTCAAAAGAAATAATGGTTGGGTTTTGAATCACATGATTGTTTTACACCATTAGGTCCAACCTTTTTAACATCACAAATGAAAATTTGAGATATATTTCAAAAAATAGTTACCACGTTATCTTTTTTCAATTAAATTAACTAAATGAAAAACAAAATATGAAATATAAACACTCCTTATGAATTTGGGACATGTAGTACTACTAAACTATGGTAATTTAACAAATTTTATTTATAACTTAAATAAAATGCAAACTAATTTTTATGATTAAAATTCATGTTATATATATATATATATATATATATATATATATATATATATATTAATTAAAAATAAATTTCTAATATTATTATTTTTATTATTTTTTTATTATTTATTTTAATGTGAAATCTATATTAAAAATTTAATTTATATGAATGTGATAGTTTTTTTTTTCATATAATTAAAATAGCATGTTACATTATGAGATTGTATACTTAATAGGCTCAACCTTCCCATAAGAAACAAGGTATGTTGGCCACCTCAAAGAGTTATAAGCCAACCAAATTTGAAAAAGTTTGAATTTGTCTCTAGCTACCTTAACAGGTCTATTGTTTACTACATCTAGTGACATATAAATAAAGTAAATGCAATCTTCTCTTTGAATATCAAACAAAAAACAAGGAATCACTAAACTCAATCATCTGATGATTCAATGGGTGTCGGGTCCTTGACACTTTACCTGTGCATATCAATTTGGTGAATGCCCTAAACTTTTCATTCTATTCAACCAAGGTCATCATTCTGATGATGTTGCTGGAAGTGAATCTCCTAGATGTCCTTGCAAATTTCAGATAAAATGGAGGTTTCCTTTGGGTCTCCTCCTGTCTCTTGAACAGTTACAATGATTTTAGCCATTAAAAAATTCATATTCTTGTAAATATGAGTAGACTGCTTAAATAGTAACAGTATGCCTATAATGTTCCCTAGATCTGTCAACATCGGATCCAACTCGTCATCAGGGATGTCTTCCTCCACTTTAGTTTTAAGGTCTTGTTGCTAATCCAGAAATCAAATATTTTACGTGGCCAGATGTCCCTTCTCCATAGGCATGGAAAAGGTTTTGCACAATTTCCTACCCATATTTCCTTCCCATTTTTCTAGGTCGTACTTTTTCCTTTCATTTTCCCTTGCCCTCTCTTTTTCCAGACTACGGTTTCCCCATTTTTGTTTGAGGTTGGTCTCCGAGCAGTTGAACGTTCACCTAGATCCACCTCGGGGTTCTCCCCCGATGTGTGATGGCTTGAAGGTGAGAGATGTTAGGAATGCCTGCAGAAAGAACAAAATAACAATATTGAATTTAATCAGATAACATAGAATATTATCCTGCTTGTTGAGGGTCACCAACCCAACCATATTACTCTTCTTTTGATCATCTATCAAGATTCCTTTTTCCCTGGAAGTTTTTATGTTTGGAATCAGTGACATCCTCTTGAGCTTGCCTAAGGGTAGTATACACTTATAATTTCCAATAGTTCCAAAAATGAGGCCTCACAAACATGCCTCTACCTTCTGAATTTGGTTATATACCCCCTTTGTTGAAGTTTGCAACAAGAAATAGTGCAATTGGCATCTGAAAAAAACATCCATGATCCTAGTGAAAATTAAGCACCTACACTAGGGTGGGGCCCACACAGGCTATTTTTGGGTGTACGTATATTTATAGATGTATGGTGCATATCTATTTATAGAATGTATGTCTATTTCTAGATGCATGTCTATTTTTACTATCCCTTAATATTAGATGGACATTAAACTGCAATATATTCTCAATGTGGACTTGAAAATAGTTAACTGAAGTGGAAAATCAATTAGATAAGTGAATTTTGAGTTAAGAGGTTGGTTGGTGGGACATGCAGAGTAATTATAGTTGTAACATAGTTATTCTAGTTGCAACAGAGTTCGAAGTGCCATGGTGCATGAGTTAATGCAAGTTGTTAATCAATTTAACTTAGTTAAGTGAGTTAAAATAAGTTGTGCTTTTTGTAACTGCAGATACACTAGTGAGAGATAAACTAAATTAAATATTAATTAATTCACATGCATTGATCTCACATGCAATTGAATATTTGCTATTATTAGCTACATGCATATCAGTTCCAGTGGAGACCCAGTTGAGATCTAGGTGAAAGAGAAGTGTAATTATCAGTTGTGATATTAGTAGGCTACCGAGGTGTAGTTATAACACCACAATATTCCCATGATTCTCAGCGTGGTTGAGGAAGGCTGAAGTTGTTTATGATTAAGGATTTCATTCATTAGGAACTGCGTGAGCAAGGAAGCCTGTCTGGAGGCAGAAAATTGGCTGAGTATTGGCCCAATTTTTTTATGAAAGTGTGAGACAATTAGCTAATGTACTAAGAGCACTTGTGATTAGAGTTTTCTATGTAATTGTTTCACTATTCCTTGTGGAATATAAAATATATGATAGAGGGGTTTTGAGAAGTAATCTTTCCCCGAGAATATCTGGTGTTTCGGTTTTGATCTATTCTTCTTTGCTTCATGTGATTGGCAATTGTGTTGTTTTTAATTCCGCAAAATATTTGTAGAAGCGATTCAATATCTAACTTTATTACATTGTTATATCAGGTGAATCCAATATATACATGCATGTTGTATAATTTTCTACATGGTATCGGAGTTGTGTTATAAATTTTATACATGGTATGAGAGCAAGAATTAATTGGGGGCATGAGTTTTCAAAGAATATATGAATATTTTGATGCAAAAATTTTAGAAAAAAATAACATATTTGGATTCCCTGCAAAAAAATACCCAAATTGAAAAAACAAATCAGTTGTATCGGAGCTCGAATGAGGGAGATATCATCGATTTAAAATAAAGTCTTTTGTTAGAAAATTTTACAATGACGGGACAATTACAATGTGCGTGAACTAAGAACCTACATGCACTGAGGTACAAGATGCATGAAAATATTTGAGGAGCAAAGCAGAGGTTAGTGACTTGGTGGTTGAGAGGGAGCCTCTCAACACGTAGCTTGAGAAGCAGTCTCAGAAGGTTTTGGAGCAGCCGCAACTGGAGATGCAGAAGAATCTCTATAAACTTGATGTAGATGTGACCTCTACAGAGCTTCCAACTATTGGGAAGTGTGATAAATTCATGCAATTGACCCTTGAGAGGGAGCTAGATTTGCATGAAGGTAAGAGTGAACCTCAAGATGTGGAGCAGCCACATGCAGAGGATCATGGAGTGGAAGAAACCACTCATGAAGAGAAATTTCGGGCTAGATAGGAAGAGGGAGTGCATGCAGCTATACCACGAGGTGAGAGGTGGGGTGACATGCATGAAAAATCCTAAGAAGAAATTTTGGGCAGGATTCATTGAGATGGTGTGGATCTCATGAATTGAATCTGGCTACTAGGAGCCCACAGAGCAGTAGTAGCAAGATCAGTTGGATTGGTGTAGTCAGATGTCCAGAGGACATGAAATCAAAGTAACAGTGTGAGATACTGGAGCAGAGATCGGAGTTGACAACAAGTGTAGAGTGCATGCATACAGGTGTCAGAAGCACATAGGATCTAGTAGACTTGTGCAGCAGCTAGTAGCAAGTCAGAATAATTTGATGACAGATGCATTATAATAATTCAGTTGTTTGGAGGCTATTTCATTTCGGAAGTGTTGCATGCAAAGGTTGCATGTGTGATAAACACTAGCGAAGTGTTGCATGTAAGATTTGCATGTGCAAGAAACACTAGAGAATTGTTGCATGCATGAGTTCCATGTCGCATGCATGGATTTGCATGTCGTATGCAAGGACATTCTTTTCTTGTTGAGGGGGAGTGTTTAAGTTTGCAACAAGAAATAGTGAAATTGGCATCTGGAAACAACATCCACGATCCTAGTGAAAATTAAGCACCTACACTAGGGTGGGGCCCACACAGGCTATTTTTGGGCATATGTCTATTTATAGATGTATGGCGCATATCTATTTATAGAATGCATGTCTATTTATAGATGCATGTCTATTTATATTATCCCTTAATATTATATCGACATTAAACTGTAATATATTCTCAATGTGGACTTGAAAATAGTTAACTGAAGTGGAAAATCAATTAGCTAAGTGAATTTCAAGTTAATAGGTTGGTTAGTGGGACATGTAGAGTAATTATAGTTGTAACAGAGTTCGAAGTGCAGTGGTGCAAGAGTTAATGAAAGTTGTTAATCAATTTAAATAATTTAAGTGTGTTAAACTCAGTTGTGCTAATTGTAACTGTATATACACTAGTGAGAGATCAAGTGAATTAAATATTAATTAATTCACATGCAGTGATCTCACATGCAACTAAAGATTTACTATTATTAGCTGCATGTATGTCAGTTCAAGTGGAGACCCAGTTGAGATCTAGGTGAAAGGGAAGTGTAACTATCAGTTGTGATATTAGCAAGCTACCGAGGTGTAGTTATAACATCACAGGATACCCATGATACTCAGCGCAGTTGAGGAAGGCTGAAATTATTTGTGATTAAGGATTGCATTCATCAGGAACTGCGTGAGCAAGGCAGGCTGTCTGGAGGCATAAATTTGGCTGAGTCTTGGCCCAATTTTTGTATGACAGTGTGAGACAATTAGCTAATGTATTGAGAGCTTTTGTGATTAGAGTTTTGTATGTAATTGTTTCATGATTCCTTATGGAATATACAATATATGATAGAGGGGTTTTGAGCAGTAACCTTTCCCTAGGAATATTTGGTGTTGTGGTTTTGATCTATTCTTTTTTTCTTGATGTGATTGGAAATTTTTTTGTTTTTAATTCCGAAAAATATTTGTAGAAGCAATTCAGTATCTAACTTTAGTACATTGTTAGATTGGGTGAATCCAAGATATACATGCATATTGTATAATTTCTACACCCTTCTCAACATAGGTATGGATTAAAGACTTGACATGCAGAAGAAAGATGTCCCCACTCACCACAAACAGTGAGACAAAGACCAGACAATGACTGACATCGATAAATTGATCAGTTACTCCCATGCATCCCAACAAGAAAAACTCACAATTTTTCGTAATTCAGTTAACCCCCCCCCAAATAGCAACCTGAAATTTGGCATGCTAAGCAAGTTTCGCCTCACTCCATTAACATTATCAAATGAACCTCTAATTCCCAAATTTTCATTGTAAGACATGCATGCAATTTCGTAAAATTGCATTGAAGAAGTAAAAAATTGACAAGAAAGGCTTTGAAATTGTCCTACAACATTGTCGACTTGGCAAGCAGAGCTATGGAATTGTCTAACTGAGTTGTGAATTTTATATGCAGAACTATGAAATAGACATATAGAACTATGAAATTGGCATGAAGAGATGTGAAACTGACATGCAGAGCTGTGAATTGACATGCAACGTTTTGGATTTTATATGAAACGTTGTAAAATTGACATGCAAAGCTATTTAAATGGCATGCACGGTTAAGAAAACAATTAAAATGAAAAACGAATTCGGGGCTAAGGGATTCCCCATCACTTTCTCTTGCCACCTCCCCTACATTTTCCATGTGCAGGATATGGGAATTAACATGACCAACGAAATGATAAACACTGATGAACTCATGACGGAGGACCAGAGCAAGAGTTCCATGTAAAATTACAACCTAGTAACCAAACTGGCAGGAGTTATCAGTGTTAGCAAACCATGTTAAATTTCTCTCAGATAGAGCATCATCGAGGAAAAACATCGTAACGTACGCATCCATTCCAAGCACAGAACAAAGAATCAAAGAATACGGACCAAGGCCTTTTCTCATCGCAGAGACAATTATACTCGGGGAGAAGCTAGATACAAACTTAGGGAAACGACACTCAAAGTTTTACAACTCCCTCGTTTGCTCACCTGCATTCGTTACTTGCTGAACAATCATATGCTTATGAACTAATAGAATGTTTTTACTGTGCCTTTTCTCCCTCCGACGCCGGTCTTTTTCCCCAAATCGTTCTAACAATCCACACTGTCTTCCATCCACATTAAATGTCGTCATTATTCGGTGTGGGTAAAGCCGCTTGCAATTGTCACCGCGTCTCATCACTATTACTCTGTGTGGCTTGCACGGCCTACTATCACCTCACACCTTTCTCAGCACACTCGGTACCCCCAATTGAGGAATATGAATGTAATAGTTTAAAAATGAAAAATTGTGACCATTTCTAATCTAACCTCTGAAATCTATATTAAAACTTTAATTTATATGAAAGTGATAGTTTAAAAATGAAAAATTGACCATTTCTAATCTAACCTCTGAAATCTATAGTAAAAATTTACTCTATATAAATGTGATAGTTTAAAAATGAAAAATTGTGACCATTTCTAATCTAACCTCTCTCTCACCTCTTATACAAAGGATTTGATATTAAACACAGAAATAGCACCGAAACTCGAACATCGACACCGGCCAGATCGTTACTGGTATGATGGATTTGATATCAAGTAATAGCACATATAACCCACGGGTGCCAGCTCTACTCTTCGGTGGTTATCTTCTGCGTCAATAGTTATCACCTCCGTTCGTTATTACCCAACAATATAACCTCGTCATTATTTCTACAATAATTAAAAATAATTTAAACTAATATAACTATGACCGGAGGTGATATAAAACCAGCAATTAAAAAGAATGTGTGTTTTTGTAGGATCTCCCAGAAAACAAAAAGAAAAAGATGTAGCCATTTCCTAAAGAAACGCTCACACCTATCCAAAGATTGATCGTTACTGGTACGAAGGTTTTGATATCAAATACAGAAACAGCACCCAATCTCAAACACCTATCTAAGAGTGACCGTTACTGGTACCATGCATTAAATAGAAAGTACAAAACGAGCAAAGGCTAGGCAGTAGCAGTTCTCGCGCATCTGGAAGTGTTTAGGTTCTATTGCTGAATGTGGTTAGCGCAACCATAGCTGATGGTGGAACCCTAAGCGTCTCTGGAGGAGAGAACCAGAACTCTCAGCCGTGTAACGTAGGTATTAATGTTTTTTTTTTCAATTGAAAAAATAATAGTTGGATCAGCTCTTTGTTCAGCCTGAAGAGTTCGTTATATTTGGAGAGTAACTTAAAAGAGTGTTAGTTAATTGAAGTATCAGTTATAGATGAATTTAGAGAATGTGTATGTCAAGTTATATTACGCAACTCTGTATTCTAAAGGTTTAAATACTCTTAATCAGTTTCATTGTAATTAATGTCAATCAAGTTTATATGATTGATAAAAAAAACGTAGCTAGTATAAAAATTATTTCTGTTAAATTTGTGTTTCTCCCCCTCTACCATTCCAACCCTCTCAAACTTATATAGTCTTGCTTGTAATGGACTGAGAAACTTGTAAATACCAAATTTCCACAGTTAACTGTTATACCATAACCTCGGCACTTAATACATATTAATGCTCTACTGTTAGGTGCTTATAGTCTGCCCTTTTTCGGGGCATCAAGACATCTCTTTACGTTTGTTATTACCTTAGAGAGTCTGTTATTACCCTTTCCCGTCTCTACTCTACGAGACATACGAGTCATAAGAGGCAGCTCAAGGAATCGTCCACAGGAAATTAATTAATTAGGGTTACTCGGTAATGTTAAAATAGGGAATCTAAATATTTGTCAATAAATTTAATTTGCGTAGTTCTAAAATACTTATTAGTAAAATAAAAACACATTTAAAAATAAAAATTCACAATCTCTTTATTATTAAAAAAAAATAATGAAAACATCAAATAATAAAATTTCAGTTTGTTGAACTGCACCATTTACTAAAGTGCACCATGTTCAAATGAATGGCTTGGCTAACTTTATCACTGGTATTAGTGTTTCCAAGAAGAATGTTTAACGGTAGGAGGAAATTCTTAAGGGTAAATTTCCTGTCAAATTCTGTGTGGGGTTTAGTCATTGTTCAGTCGCCCTGCAAGTTTCAGGATAAAGGCCAGATTAATTATCCTTTGCGTACTCCTTGCAGATTATACGTAATTTCAATGGAGGTACTCTTACATTGATTCCATACTCAACGCGTCGGTGAGAGGATATATTTAAGTACATGTTTGGGTTATATGTACTATTCCATTGATACGCCTACTTAAACTATTCACAAGTCATCAGAATTAATGTTAGGACCTTCGAAAGTAGTTGTGCCATCTGAGTGGTTCCTGTGCATATCTTTATTCGTCGTTGCAGCCTGCGGCATGGGATTATTAGTAATCTTTTTTTGAGTCTCTGCAAGAGAAGTTAAAGTCTGTTTCATGAAGTATGGTTGTTCAATCTATCGAATGGAATTATTGATTTCAGCCCCCATAAGATTTTTTATCATCTTATTTAGCTTTTTCTTTGTGTTTCATGAAGTATGGTTGCTCAACCTATTAAATGGAGGCATTGACCTCTAGTTGCTAAGTCTCAAAATGTTCTATCCAAATGTCCCAATCTGGTTCAGTTAGTTATTTAATTTTGATGTCTCCAATGTAATATTTTTTAATTGTCTTAATAATATTGAGAAAAACAATCATTTACGGTTCTACTTTTCAGTTTCAATTCTGATCATGGTATCAGATCTTAACTTCTGTAAGGCTCCTTGAAAACAACACATATCAAAGCTAATTTCCATAAGACTCCCTGAAAAAACAACAACGTAAAATAAGTTGAAGCAGCAAAGAAAAGAAATGATTCTTCATAAGACTCTTTGAAATAACCGCAGAAGTTTGTGGTGTGAAGAAACCTCATGTGAAGAAGCAACATAGAGAAGAGGCCCAGATTTAAAAATCTAGACTAACCACCCCAGCAGTTTAGATGATGCGTTATTAACGCAGCCGAGATGGTCAGAAGAAGTTAATCGTTACTAAGGCAGCCAAGAATGGTTAAGAGGCACGTTAGTTCCCCTTATGTTCACAAGAAGCGTTGGGCGTTACTAACGTTACCTAACACACATTAACACACATTCTCTTCAGCCCACAGAGCGATAAGGTACCAAAATTCCGCAAAGTCAAAGTCCCCAGCCACCATTCTATCTGAAAAGTAAAAGAAAATTATATGTTGAAGAAAAAAACGGTGAGACCCATTAGGAAAAGTGAATGTGCACAACGAGGAATGGTTGGTTTGAACGTGGTTGGTTTGAACGAAAGGTTTAAAGTGTTTTCCTATAAAATGCACATGTATTTTTGAATGAGACATGCATTGCATTAATTTGAAAAAGGAATTACATGATTTAAGGGTGCATGTAATATTTCAATGCATTATTTTTTTTTCTTGGTGAGATGTAATCTTTTCAAAAAGTTTCTTACCCAGTTTTTATTTTAAAAAAATTATTATTATTTTTTTAATAAGAGGCTTATTAAGGGGAGTTGTTAACACATGCATTTTTGAATGAGACATGCATGGCATTAATTTGAAAAAGGAATTACATGATTTGGAAAGGGTGCATGTAATATTTCAATGCTTTATTTTTTTGGAGATGAGATTAGTGAGTTGTAATCTTTTCAAGTTTTCATTTTTAAAATAGTATTAATTTTTTTTTTGTAGAGGGCTTATTAAGGGGAGTTGTTAACCTGTATTTTTTTAAGAGGGCTTATTAAAGGGAGTTGTTAACATGAGTTGTGAGTATTAATTTTTTTTTAATAAAAATAATAGAAGGTGGATTTGCGAAAAACTTTGTAAAAGCATTGCAGTTGTGGAGAAATTGTAAACCCATTTGTTTGTAGAAGCATAGTAACGGAGAAGCCACCACAAAAGATGTTTGTAAATCTATTTTCTTGTTAAGTCGTAGTAAGTCAACACTAAACAAATGGGAAAAGCCAAGAGACTAATAAGGTCAAAGCGACAACACGAAATGTTTGATATCGTTTTACATTTGGAAGTGACGAGGCAAAGTGATGCCTTTGCATTAAAATTCATAAAAGAATCTATGGATGACAACATTCTTCCTATGATATCAGATGCCAAGACAACCAAGCAAACCTAGGATACCCTTGAGAGGTGTTTTGGTGCAAGGGGGAGCATTGAAGTTGAAGATGAAGGTGGATCTATAGAAACATATTTGCAAGGAGATGAAAAGTTTGTTGAATTCCACTGTGCTCAGCCACAAGTGGATGATGTTTATGAAGAAGTTGCAGAAGCAAGAGAGAAAGAGCACATAGATTCTTCCGACCCCCACTATGCACAACCATAAGTGGATGAAAATTTGATGATTCCAACAACAAATCTTGTTGATGATGATTTGGTGATTCGAACAATAGAGCTTCTTGATGATGATTTGGTGAATCCAACAACAAAACTTGTTGATGAGATTAAAACTACTATGTTAAACCCAACGATTAATATTGTTGATCTAAACTTTGATAAAGAATTTTTGGCTAATGATGAATGGTTGCAGATGGTGCAAAAAAAATATGATATCCACATGATGCTATTTAGTGAGATAATCTAACTTGAGTCTAAAAACCAAGTGGAAGACAAATTGTTTGCACCAACATAGGTTAGTGAAGAAGAGATAGAAACATAGATAAAGACAGCGACAAAAAAAAGATAAAGGCAGATACAAAGAAAGAAACCCACAAAGAGAAAAAAAAGACAAAGATAGAGGAAGAGGTGGAGAAGGTAGCGCAACAAGACAAAGCTCTCATTGCGGAGAAAAAGGAACAAAACCAATATGGTTCTAGAAATATTTTTAATTCTAACATTGATTTCCAATGTGCACGTAAAAAGAACGATTATGAAGAAGAGTTAAATTTTCTTGAAACATGGCTTGAAACACCATGTCTAGATGACGTCTACACAGAAGTTGTAGATATGAATGTTGAATATATCATGCATTATGAACACATCAATGAAATTTTCAGTTATTGGAGTTTGAAGAGATAAAATTTTATTCTCATCATATGTTGCAATAGATGGATGATGAAAAGCGCACTACATAAGACAATATGTAGCAGCATCCCACATACAAGTCATTTCTTGAAGAAGTCCAGGACATGCTTAGACAACCTGGAACAATAGAATTCCTGGACCAACAAATGAAAAAATTGAGGTTTGAAGGATACAACAAAGAAAGAAAGTTGAAACAATTTAGAGGCTATAGGATTTGGAAGAAGAGAAAAAGAAAACTTAATCTATTTGAAGTAAAGTTTTTAAAATGTAAGCCTCGCTAAGACATAGAAAAACATGTATCTGAATTAAATTTTTCTTTCGTTGTAATTACGGGGGATTTATGTAGAATCTAATTCTAACCACCTACTAGGTGTCAAAACTGTCCACCCAAGTGTCCCAATCCAGTTTAAGTTAGTCCAGTTTAGTTTAGCCTCACAATAGTCATTTAATGTTGATGTCTCCAATCTAATCTAGTTCAAACCACCTGTTAGGTGTCAAAACCGTCCATCCAAGTGTCCCAATCCAATTTTAGTTAGTCTTGTTTAGTTCAGTCTCACTACAATCATTTAATGTTGATGTCTCCAACGTAATCTAATTCCAACGACCTACTAGGTGTCAAAACTATCCATCCAAGTGTCCCAATCTTGTTTCAGTTAGTCCAGTTTAGTTTTTTCTCACTATAGTCATTTAATGTTGATGTCTCCAATGTAATATTATTTAACTTATTCATAATATTTAGAAGAGTAATCCTCTGCTCCACTAATTTTTGTCTTCGATTCTTGTCATTGATTTCAGCCACCAATAATATTTTTGATCATCTTATTTCACCTCTTCCCTAGGAAAAGAGGCTATAATGCCATGCAAAAGGATATAATATCATGGTTAACAAGACTTGTTTTATTCATATTTCCAAAACTAAAACTAATGCTAAAATTATTTTAGTTCCATTAAATGTTTTCTTTTTCAGTTACTAATATCTATATGCATCTCTTAGGTCAAGTAATATGAGTGCATCACAGCACATGTAGCCAGTCCATGCGAGAGGCTATTTTCATGTACTGGCTATGTGAATTTGAACCGGTGATGTTTTTGGTGGTGCATCTCTCATAAAAATGTGAACATTCATGAAGGTTGATTAGTTTTTGAAATCTGCAAGAAACCTCCAGTTCATAATTATGTCTTGTTTCTATAGGTATGGACCGTGCTTATTTTGAATAGTCCATAAGTTGAGAATAATGACATGCAACACTCTTATGTTCATTATGTTCATAATATGATAGGCATGAACTGACATAACACTCTCATATGAACCATCATAACACTCTTATATTCACTATGTTTGCTCGGTTACTGATATGTTTTCTCTATGAGCACACCTGCATCACAATATGCTATGATATACAACAAAATTCAATCAACATAAACATATATCATATTCAAAAGAGATAAGTGAATTTTATTTTTCTTGAAAATATCTGAAGGATGACTGAATCCTTATATATGTTGTAGTGGTATTCATGGGAGATAGAGATACGAGTACAGTACCATTTTCACAATGAGATTTGAAAAATTTTAGGCCAATTCCTTAGGAAGAACTCACATATTACAATATTTGGTGCTAGTTGTAGTTCTCTGTAGTACTTTCAAAATATAATGATCCAAATTTATGCAGGAATGCAACAAAATATAGAAATAACCATAAGCATAGAGAGGCAGTGGAAATAATGCTTCATTTCATTAATATCAAATAACAGAAATATGCTTACAGGCATAATGGAAATAAAATAGCTAGGGTGCTGGTAGCGAATCTCTGAGAAGAGATGTGATGGCTACAGACCTCTGAACTTTGTTATAATGAGGCTCGAGGGCCTATTTATTGTTGAGAAACAATGTAGAATCTGAAACGTCCAAAAACCTAACCGTAGGAGATGAGGCACCAAAACTGTGGGCGCCCGTTTGGGTAAATTGGTGGTTCAACTTCGCGGGGGCATAACTTTGGCACCCGATCTCCGTTTGACGCGCTCAATATCTCGTTAGAAATATCTATCCAAGGAATTCAATTTTTGAACGAGAAACATCGGTCCATGGACCCATGTTTCTCTCCGTTTTCCCAAAAAATGTCGTTTAGGGCCTCAAAACGACTCCGAAAATTCAGGACCTAAAAAACTGCTAAAAATAGTAAGTTTTGTTGCAACTTGAAAATTGAAAGAACTGAAGATGGGGGTTCAAATGGAATAGGTGGGTGGCCACCAATATCCACTTGGATCATTAAGCCCCCAAAACGGCTCCGAGAGTGGAGGACCCGAAAACCTGCTAAAAATAGTAAGTTGTTTTGAATGTGAAAAGCTGCAAGAATTGATGGTGCTGGTCCAAATGGAATAGGTGGGTGGCCACCAATATCCACCTGGATCATTCCTCCCTCCCTACGAAGCAATGGTCCCCATTGCGTTGAGATCCTCCATGAGATGAGGCAAATTCTGTTGAACTGAGTATTAGATGTGTTGAAGATGTCATGGACCTGCGGGTGGACATGCTGGATGCGTTTAGTAAATTTGGTTTCTTTATCAGCCTCATACAGTACATGTTTGGATTCTGTATGTGTAGTTGCGGGATGTATGGCAACATCAGGTGGTGGTGCATTGGGAGTCAGATCAATGGAGTGCTTGTCCTGACAGTGTAGAGGAACCTCTATGAGTGAGGAGAAATTGTCATCGTATTCCTCCATGACTTTGTCCATATGCTGCAGCCGTGAAAGGGAGCCCTGTTTCGAGGTTGTGGCCACAATATTCTTCTTTCCCTGTGAGTGAGTCGTAAGGAAAATGAATTTCCTGGTCTGGGAAACAATCTTACTGCGTTGTTTTGCAGTAGTCAAAGAGATGGCAGGAGGCGGTACTACCTCCGGTATCATGTACAAGTTATTTCCCAAAGTAATAATAACAGCACGAGGCCTAGACTCATACACAGCATGTCGCCTCCACAAGTATGGTTGGCCCAATAATACATCAGCTACATCAAGAGGAACAACATCACACAATACCTCATCCGTGAATGGCTTGATATTGTATGGAAGTCGGCACTGCTGGCGGATGCGGAGATCTCTCCCTGGGTGGAGCCACCCGATGGTATATGGCTGCGGGTGTGCTATGGTTGGTAGGCCGAGCCGCTTCACGACGTCTGCTGAAATGAGGTTCTTTTGGCTTCCGCTATCGACGAGAAACTGCAGCGGAGAACCCTTCACCCACATCTGCGATTGGAAGAGGCGCTCCCCCTCCTCTGGATCCTCTGGACCCTCCTTCTGGATCTTGGTGGTGGCAACAATGGCACTGGGATCCGCATCAATGATCTACTTCCCTTTGTCATTGCCTTTGTCTGGTTCTAACTCAGGATCAGAAAATGCATCTGATTCGGGTGCCTTTAGTTCAGCCACCAAAGACTGTTTGGCCCGACACTCATTTGTGCTGTGAGTGGGGCTGTTATGAAATTCACACCACTTCCCTGTGTCCTTCTTTGGATTTGTGGTGTTGTTCTGAGTCTCATTGCTTTGGCCTTGCCCCTTGTTCTTCGGTTCGGGGGCACCTTTCGGATTCACAGATCCAAAGTCTCGCTTCTTCTGCTTAAATTTATGCTTGATCTTGGCGGCATAGCAATATGTCGTGCCAAGCGATGTAATGTCGAGGAACTCCATTTCCTCCTGAATGTGTTTGTGCAGACAGTTGCGGTACTTGAGCACCAAATTTCTCTCTAAATATTTAATACCCAACTTTGTGCGCAGGGTATGGAACAAATTCATCCATTCGTGCACATCTTGATCCTTTTGTTGCCGCAGCGTGGTCCATTGGATGTATTTGTCCTCATAGCTCCCCACGGGGTAATATTGTTCCTTGATGTTGTCTCAGAATGAATTCCAAGTGGGTGTGGTCAAGAACAAAGAGGGTTCCCCTTCGCCCTCTTGCTCACGGTAGGTTTCCCACCAGTCTTTGACATCGGGGGCGGCTTTGAGGAGTGCAAAAATAATCTTTTCTCGGTCAGAGAAGTCATGGACCGATAAATACCCTTCCAACAAGTTTAACCATCTGTCTACAGCGTCTGCATCTATTTTTCCTTCAAATATAGGAATGTCAAAGTTTACCTGTACCTTGAAGGGAGTCGCGCCTCCAGAGTGGCTGTTGGATGCAGATGCGCCATATGTGGGCAGTCGTTGAAGGATTTGAGCAAAGTTATCCATCATTGCGTTCCTTTGTTTCTCGAGGGCCTCCTCGAGCAGTATTTTGATAGGATCTCCTGCTCCCTCATATTTCTTTTCTTCCGCCATGGGAAGTCGTCGGGGTTTGCGAGGATGATCTTGCAAGGGTTGAACCAGATTGAGCCCTAACTCCTTATACCCTGACCGCGTTGGGGACATGCAAAGAAAAACAAAGAAAGAGTAGACCCGCTCTGGTACCACTGATCCAGATTTATGCAGGAACGCAACAAAATATAGAAATAACCATGAACATAGAGATGCAGCGGAAATAATGCTTCATTTCATTAATATAAAATAACAGAAATATGCTTAGAGGCATAATGGAAATAAAATAGCTAGGGTGCTGGTAGCGAATCTCTGAGAAGAGATGTGATGGCTACAGACCTCTGAACTATGTTACAATGAGGCTCGAGGGCCTATTTATTGTTGAGAAACAATGTAGAATCTGAAACGTCCAGAAACCTAACCATAGGAGATGAGGCGCCAAAACTGTGGGTGCTCGTTTGGGTAAATTGGTGGTTCAACTTCCCGGGGGCATAACTTTGGCACCCGATCTCCGTTTGACGCGCTCAATAGCTCATTATAAATATCTATCCGAGGAATTCAATTTTTTAATGAGCAACATTTGTCCATGGACCCATGTTGCTCTCCATTTTCCCAAAAAAATTCGTTTAGGGCCTCAAAACGGCTCCAGAAGTTCAAGACCCGAAAAACTGCTAAAAATGGTAAGTTTTGTTGCAACTTGAAAATTGAAAGAACTGAAGATGGGGGTTCAAATGGAATATGTGGGTGGCCACCAATATCCACCTGGATCATTAAGCCCCCAAAACGGCTCCGAGAGTGGAGGACCCGAAAACCAGCTAAAAATAGTAAGTTGTGCTGAATGTGAAAAACTGTAAGAATTGATGGTGCTGGTCCAAATGGAATAGGTGGGTGGCCACCGATATCCACCTGGATCATATAATGTGAAGAGATTGGTCGAAATCTAAACTCACATATTAGAATATTTAGTGCTAATTGTAGTTCTGTGTAGTAATTTCAAAATATAACGTGAAGAGATTGGAAGAAATCCAAATGTTCACCTTAATTTTTATTTAGGAATGCATACAGTTAAACATGCTTCATATATATACATTACATATTGGAATTGCACCAGATAAATTATTGTATGATATATTTAGGAGTGGTAAGGAAGTTATATGTTTCAACTCCGTCGATATTGGTCCGTGCATAAGGTTTTTAGAGAAGTCCATAAATTCCTCGGTGTGTGTTAATTGGAAAACTACATGACTTACTCACCAATCATATAGAGATGAATGAGTACACCAATTTTGGGTAGATCTGGTTCCAACATCAAAGGAAAAAACTCACGGTATTAATGATATAGCCCGTAGAGGTAGAGGTAGTTTAGCTCATTGTTTCACGAGTGGATCTATAAGAATGTTAGTACATGACCTATATATAATGTGGAATTGACCATCCATCTATGCCTTAATTAATGACCACTCCAAAGGTAACATATTGAGTTGTGTTATTCAGTTTAGTTGTAAATTAATTACACTGAAAATTATTAGCATACCAAGAAAGGAACCTAGCTTATGCTTCATGGTTAGACTAAATGCATTTTCATGTAACCGCTTATTCCTTTGTTAATTCTTAGCATGAAAAATATTAGTAGCAGTAGGTCATAAAAAAAAAGTATTGGTGGTTTTGGCCGGCGAATACCAAAGCAGTAAGTGTCAACCCAAGCAAGTAAAATATCATAAGTAAGTGGCATGATTGAGGAAGACAAGATTCGAACCTACTACTTCTGGCCTGACATAACAACACTCTTGATATCATGATAAAGAGCTAACATGTGTTGTTGGGATAAAGAATAAAATTATTAGCAACATAATGTTTTAAACCCTTTTTGTGTGTTTCTCTCTGCTGCTATCAAATTGTTAAGGCTCCTCTAACTAGCCCTAGTCTATATTTCACATACGACACATCACCTACTTAGTCGGCCATTATAATTAACGAATGAATACCTTCATTGTATAAAATATGCCAAGGCTACATATATAAAGGTGAGATGTGTTGGAAATACTCCCAACCACTACCATGAATAAGGAGTGGCAGCAGCCCACGCTTAATTGATTTTTTTTTGCAGGAATGAGAGGGAGCAGTTTTTTTCAAATCTGAAGGTGTTCGTGCAAAATTCGAAAGCAAAGCACCCAAGCCCACTCTACGTTTAATTTCCTCTCGCAACCCGCGAGTTCTTTTCGCTTATCTTTTAATGCTTAGCCGAAATTTAAATCTCTGTCGATGTGATATCAGCGAGACCCACCCACAAACCTTATTGCATTGTAAACTGCACAAACCTTTGTTATTCTATCTTTCCATACGTTTCTGCCTTACCGCACTTCCCAAATTTTAACTCCCCGCATACCACAACCCGCAAATTTTAAGTTGTAACTCTTAAGGTCTCGCCAAAGTTAAATATTCGTCGATGCGATATTGGAGGGACCCACCAACCTTTTGCCGCATTACTGTGTAAACCTTTTTATTTCTGTTATTTCCTCATCTTTTTCATTTCACACTTACCACTGCTTTAGCACCCGCAGCTCGCACTTCTCAAGTTTTATTATTTATCTTTTTGACCACCCGCAAGATCACACTTTGCACATTTTTATACTTACCATTATGCCACCCACAAGTTATCTTATTTGTGATGCGATGTGACCGCAATCGCATGTGTCAAGCTTATGAAGGTAGCGCCCGCAAAGCACACATCGCAAGCTCAATAGCTTAATAGATAAGCACCCACAAGTTAAATGGTTTATGTTGCGATGTGATATGTGCCATGTCACATCGTACATTGCAAGTCTTATGTTTTTCTCATACACGCACCAGTTAAATGATAAGACTGTTAATCTGTGATTTGCAATGGAGCGTTGGATGTGATGTGGTTTCATAGTTGAAACCAATAAAAATTTTGGTCTGTTGTTATGTGTTTTGTACGTTGTTTCGTGTGCAAACAACAAAAAAAGGTGGGGGGGCATTTTTGGTTGTTAACAGTCCAATCAGACATTAAATTTCCTTAAGTGTTCAGGCTCCGGAAAATTTTGTATAAAACACACGTAATTTCTCATATGTCCAGAGAGAGAGATGAAGAATTTAGAGAAGAGTTGAATGAATTTCAGAATTGCTCCTCTTATGTGTTAATCTTTGTCTGTTTGTGTGTATGACTGTTATTTTCCACATATTTGTGAATTCTTTGCGTTGAAATGGAAACACATTCCTCTATGTTGTGTTTATTTACAATTTCAACATGGTATCAGAGCGAGTCTAGGCTCTTATTTAAAGGACGAGTCTTTATTGAAGAAGCTGAAAGATTGTTTGAGAAGTTGATTCTCCAGCAGTGAGAAGGCTTTGTTTACACAATCAATATGGCAGCACCAGGCACAAGCTTGACTAATCCTCAACTACCATAGTTCAATGGGAACAATTATGATTATTGGTCTATTACAATGAAGGCCTTGCTCTCCTCACAAGATATTTGGGAGCTGGTGGAAAATGATGCAGCAACATATAATTCTTTAACACAAGCACAAAGATATTTGTTGAAAGAAAATAAGAAGGACTCCAAAGCCGTCTTCTATATTTTCCAAGCAATACATGAGCATATTTTCTCAAGGATTTCAGTAGCAACAAAGTCTAAGGAGGCATGGGATACCTTCCAGAAAGCCTATCAAGGCATGGCAAAGGTGAAGACAGCAAAAATTCAAATGCTGAGAAGATATTTTGAAACTCTTTGTATGAAAGAGTCTGATAACATAGACTCATTCTTAACACATGTGATTGGGTTGGTTACCCAAATTAGGTCTCATGGAGAGACACTTTAATAAAGGAGAATAGTGGATAAATTCTTAATAATTCTACCATCAAGGTTTGATGCCATAGTAGTGGCCATAAAAGAGACAAAGGATCTCTCACATTTTTCAATGGATGAGCTTCATGCATCACTGATGTCTCATAAGCACAGAATGAATAGAGCAAAAAAATCCTCACTGGAGCATGCATTGAAGACACAAAGTTATTTTATCAAGGTAGAGGTTAAGGAAGATCAAACTACCAAGGAAGAGGAAGAAGCCCACATAGAGGTGGAAGAAGCAGCCCTACAAACACAAGAGGAAGGGGCAGCAATCAGAATCCAAGCCGAGGCTCAAGCCAAGATCAAGAACAAGGACAAAGGTATGATAAATCTCATGTCCAATTTCATTATTGAAAAAAGTATGGTCATTATGCAAATGAATGTAGAAAGAAGAAAAATGACATGGGTATTAAACCTAGTGTAAATTTTACAAAATAAAATCATAACCAAGGAAGTGTGCTTTTAACTTGTAATATAGCACAAGAAAAACAAGATGTATCATTCTTAGATTCAGGTTGTAGTAACCATATGACTAGAAACATAGCAATGTTTTCCTATCTAGATGAAAGCGTAAAATCTAAAGTGACAACGGGGACTGATAGCAAGGTCTCTGTCATGGGGAAAGGAAGAGTAAACATACTTATAAAGAAGGGAGAGAAGAAGTTCATGCCAGATGTCTATTATGACCTTGGCCTGAAATGTAACCTTCTAAGCATTGGAAAGTTCATGAAAACAGGCTACAATGAGTTTTTTAAGAATGATGTGTGCACAATCATGGATAAACCTCCAAGAAAACACCTCATTGCAAAAGTGCATATGACAAGCAATAGGGTGTTTCCTCTCAATATCAAATTAGACTTGAAGGAAGGAGGTGTTGTAGAAGTTGTCACAGAAGAAATATTTCAAGAAGAAGTGAAAGATGAGAACTGGTTATGGCATTTGAGATTTGGACATCTCAATTTCAGAGGTTTTAACTTGTTGCATAGAAAAGTCATGGTAAAGGGATTAGCACTCATAGAGAAACTAGACAACCTATGTGAATACTGCATCTTGGGAAAACAACATAGAGAATCATTTCCAGTAGGAAAGAGTATAAGGGAAAATGCACCTTTGGAGATTTTCCACTCTAATTTATGTGGACCAATGCAAACACCATCATTAGCTAGAAGTCATTATGTTTTGACATTTATAGATGATTACGCAAGGAACACATGGGTGTATTTGATAAAACAAAAAAGTGAAGTGTTTGAACAGTTATACCACTTCAAAGATCTTGTTGAGAAGCAAAGTGGACACTACATAAAAGTGTTGATAATTGATAGAGGTGGAGAATATATCTCCAAATACTTCCTACGTTTATGCAGGGAGCACAGAATACACATGAAATTTACCACAAGGTATACACCTTAGAAAAATGGTGTGGCAGAAAGAAAGAGTAGGACCATCATGGACATGGTAAGAATTATGTTGAAGGAAAAGCAGTTTCCAAATGAGTATTGGGTAGAATTTTTCAATTATGCAGCTTATATTTTAAATATATGTCCAACCAAAGTTGTTATGAACAGAGTTTCAGAAGAAGCATGGAGTGGAACAAAGCAGCTTGTCACTCACATGATAGTGTTTGGATGTGTGGCATATGCACATGTACCGGATCAGTTAAGGAAGAAGTTGGACAACAAGGGGGAGAAGTGTATATTTGTTGGATACAGTGATGAATCCAAGGCATAAAAGCTCTACAATCCATCAAACAAGAAGGTAATAATTAGCAGATATGTTCATTTCATAGAAGAAGAAGCTTGGGATGGAAGTTTAGAGAAGACAGTAAATGTGAAGACATGTATTTCACATGAAGACAAAGAGGAATTGATTGGAGAAATTAATTCCTCGACGGAGTTGTAACAGAGTTATTCTAGTTGCAACAGAGTTCGAAGTGCCATGGTGCATGAGTTAATGCAAGTTGTTAATCAATTTAACTTAGTTAAGTGAGTTAAACTCAGTTGTGCTTTTTGTAATTGCAGATACACTAGTGATAGATCAACTAAATTAAATATTAATTAATTCACATGCATTGATCTCACATGCAACTGAATATTTTCTATTATTAGCTGCATGCATATCAGTTCCAGTGGAGACCCAGTTGAGATCTAGGTGAAAGAGAAGTGTAATTATCAGTTGTGATATTAACAGGCTACCAAGGTGTAGTTATAACACCACAAGATGCCCATGATTCTCAGCATGGTTGAGGAAGGCTGAAATTGTTTATGATTAAGGATTGCATTCATCAGGAACTGTGTGAGCAAGGCAGCCTATCTGTGAGTATTGGCCCAATTTTTGTATGAAAGTGTGAGACAATTAGCTAATGTACTAAGAGCTCTTGTGATTAGAGTTTTGTATGTAATTGTTTCACTATTCCTTGTGGAATATAAAATATATGATAGTGGGGTTTTGAGAAGTAATCTTTCCCGGGAATATCTGGTGTTTTGGTTTTGATCTATTCTTCTTTGCTTCATGTGATTGGCAATTGTGTTGTTTTTAATTCCGCAAAATATTTGTAGAAGCGATTCAATATCTAACTTTATTACATTGTTATATCGGGTGAATCCAATATATACATGCATGTTGTATAATTTTCTACATGGTATCGGAGTTGTGTTATAGATTTTATACATGGTATGAGAGCAAGAATTAATTGGGGGCACGAGTTTTCAAACAATATATGAATATTTTGATGCAAAATTTTTAGAAAAAAATAGCATATTTGGATTCCGTGCAAAAAATTACCCAAATTGAAAAAACAAATCGGTCGTATCGGAGCTTGGAGGAGGGAGATATCATTGATTTAAAATAAACTCTTTTGTTAGAAAATTTTACGATGACGGGATAATTACAATGTGCGTGAACCAAGAACCTACATGCACTGAGATACAAGATGCATGAAAATATTTGAGGAGCCAAGCAGAGGTTAGTGACTTGGTGGTTGAGAGGGAGCCTCTCAACATGCAGCTTGAGAAGTAGTCTCAGAAGGTTGTGGAGCAGCCACAACTAGAGATGCAGAAGAATCTCTATAGACTTGATGTAGATGTGATCTCTACAGAGCTTCCAACTATTGGAAAGTGTGAGAAATTCATGCAATTGACCCTTGAGAGGGAGCTAGATTTGCATGTAGGTAAGAGTGAACCTCAAGATGTGGAGCAGCCACATGCAGAGGATCATGGAGTGGGAGCAACCACTCATGAAGAGAAATTTCGGGCTAGATGGGAAGAGGGAGTGCATGCAGTTATACCACGAGGTGAGAGGTGGGGTGACATGCATGAAAAATTCTAAGAAGAAATTTTGGGCAGGATTCATTGAGATGGTGTGGATCTCATGAATCGAATCTGGCTACTAGGAGCCCACAGAGCAGCAGTAGCAAGATTAGTTGGATTGGTGCAGTTAGATGTCCAGAGGACATGAAATTAAAGTGACAGTGTGAGATACTGGAGCAGAGATCAGAGTTGACAACAAGTGTAGAGTGCATGGATACAGGTGTCAGAAGTGCACAGGATCCAGTAGACATGTGCAGTAGCTAGCAGCAAGTCAGAATAATTTGATGACAGATGCGTTATACTAATTCAGTTGTTTGGAGGCTATTTCATTTCGGAAGTGTTGCATGTGCGATAAACACTAGCGAAGTGTTGCATGTAAGATTTGCATGTGTGAGAAACACTAGAGAATTGTTGCATGCATGAGTTCCATGTCGCATGCATGGATTTGCATGTCGCATGCAAGGACATTCTTTTCTTGTTGAGGGGGAGTGTTGAAGTTTGCAACAAGAAATAGTGAAATTGGCATCCGGAAAAAACGTCCATGATCCTAGTGAAAATTAAGCACCTACACTAGGGTGGGGCCCACACAGATTATTTTTGGGCGTATGTCTATTTATAGATGTATGGTGCATATCTATTTATAGAATGCATGCCTATTTATAGATGCATGTCTATTTATATTATCCCTTAATATTATATCGACATTAAACTGTAATATATTCTCAATGTCGACTTGAAAATAGTTAACTAAAGTGGAAAATCAGTTAGCTAAGTGAATTTCAAGCTAATAGGTTGGTTAGTGGGACATGCAGAGTAATTACAGTTGTAACAGAGTTCGAAGTGCAGTGGTGCAAGAGTTAATGAAATTTGTTAATCAATTTAAATAATTTAAGTGCGTTAAACTTAGTTGTGCTAGTTGTAACTGTAGATACACTAGTGAGAGATCAAGTGAATTAAATATTAATTAATTCACATGCAGTGATCTCACGTGCAACTAAAGATTTACTATTATTAGCTGCATGTATGTCAGTTCTAGTGGAGACCAAGTTGAGATCTAGGTGAAAGGGAAGTGTAACTATCAGTTGTGATATTAGCAAGCTACCGAGGTGTAGTTATAACATCACAGGATACCCATGATACTCAGCGCAGTTGAGGAAGGCTGAAATTCTTTGTGAGTAAGGATTCCATTCATCAGGAAATGCATGAGCAAGGCAGGCTATCTGGAGGCCAAAATTTGGCTGAGTCTTGGCCCAATTTTTGTATGACAGTGTGAGACAATTAGCTGATGTATTGAGAGCTCTTGTGATTAGAGTTTTGTATGTAATTGTTTCATGATTCCTTATGGAATATACAATATATGATAGAGTGGTTTTGAGCAGTAACCTTTCCCTAAGAATATTTGATGTTGTGGTTTTGATCTATTCTTTTTTACTTGATGTGATTGGAAATTTTGTTGTTTTTAATTCTGCAAAATATTTGTAGAAGAAATTCAGTATTTAACTATAGTACATTGTTAGATTGGGTGAATCCAAGATATACATGCATATTGTATAATTTCTACACCCTTCTCAACATAGGTATGGATTAAAGACTTCACATGCAGAAGAAAGATGTTCCCACTCACCACAAACAGTGAGACAAAGAACAGACAATGACTGACATCGATAAATTGATAAGTTACTCCCATGCATCCCAGGAAGAAAAACTCACAATGTTTGGTAATTCAATTAACCCCCCAAATAGCAACCCAAAATTTGGCATGCTAAGCAAGTTTCCCCTCACTCTATTAACATTATCAAATGAACCTCTAATCCCCAAATTTTCATTGTAAGACATGCAAGCAATTTCGTAAAATTGCCTTGCAGAAGTAAAAAATTGACAAGAACGGCTTTGAAATTGTCCTACAACATTGTCGACTTGGCAAGCAGAGCTATGGAATTGTCTAACTGAGTTGTGAAGTTTATATGCAGAACTATGAAATGGACATATAGAACTATGGAATTGGCATGCAAAGATGTGAAACTGACATGCAGAGCTATGAATTTACATGCAACGGTTTGGATTTGATATGAAACATTGTAAAATTGACATGCAAAGCTATTTAAATGGCATGCATGGTTAAGAAAACAATTAAATTGAAAAACCAATTCGGGGCTCAGGGATTCCCCGTCACTTTCTCTTGCCACCTCCCCTGCATTTTCCATGTGCAGGATATGGGAATTAACATGACCAATGAAATGATAAACATTGATGAACTCATGACAGAGGACCAGAGCAGGAGTTCCATGTAAAATTACAACCTAGTAACCAAACTGGCAGGAGTTATTAGTGTTAGCAAACCATGTTAAATTCCTCTCAGATAGAGTATCATCGAGGACAAACATCGTAACTAAACCAGGGTGGTACGCATCCATTCCAAGCGCAGAACAAAGAATCAAAGAATACGGACCAAGGCCTTTTCTCATCGTAGAGACAATTATACTCGGGGAGAAGCTAGATACAGACTCGGGGAAACAACACGCAAAGTTTACCAACTCCCTCGTTTGCTCACCTGCATTCATTACTTGCTGAACAATCATATGCTCATGAACTAATCAAATGTTTTTACTGTGCCTTTTCTCCCTCCGACGCCGGTCTCTTTCCCCAAATCATTCTAACAATCCACACTGTCTGCCATCCACATTAAATGTCGTCATTATTCGTTATGGGTAAAGTCGCCCGCAATTGTCACCGCGTGTCATCACTATTACTCTGTGTGGCTCGCACGGCCTACTGTCACCTCACACCTTCCTCGGCACACTCGGTACCCCCAATCGAGGAATATGAATGTAATAGTTTAAAAATGAAAAATTGTGACCATTTCTAATCTAACCTCTGAAATCTATATTAAAACTTTAATTTATATCAAAGTGATAGTTTAAAAATGAAAAATTGACCATTTCTAATCTAACCTCTGAAATCTATAGTAAAAATTCACTTTATATAAATGTGATAGTTTTAAAATGAAAAATTGTGACCATTTCTAATCTAACCTCTCTCTCACCTCTTATACAAAGGACTTGATATTAAACACAGAAATAGCACCGAAACTCGAACATCGACACTGGCCATATCGTTGCTGGTATGATGGATTTGATATCAAGTACAAAAATAGCACATATAACCCACGGGTGCCAGCTCTACTCTTCGGTGGTTATCTTCTGCGTCAATAGTTATCACCTCCGTTCGTTATTACCCAACAATATAACCTCGTCATACCCAAGATTATTTCTACAATAATTAAAAATAATTTAAACTAATATAACTATGACCGGAGGTGATATAAAACCAGCAATTAAAAAGAATGTGTGTTTTAGTAGGATCTCCCAGAAAACAAAAAGAAAAAGATATAGCCATTTCCTAACGAAACGCTCACACCTATCCAAAGATTGATCGTTACCAGTACGAAGGTTTTGATATCAAATACAGAAACAGCACCCAATCTCAAACACCTATCTAAGAGTGACCGTTACTGTTACGATGGATTAAATAGAAAGTACAAAAGGAGCAAAGGCTAGGCAGTAGCAGTTCTATCGCGCATCTGGAAGTGTTTAGGTTCTACTGATGAATGTGGTTAGCGCAACCACAGCTGATGGTGGAACCCTAAGCGTCTCTGGAGGAGAGAACCAGAACTCTCAGCCGTGTAACGTAGGTATTAATGTTTTTTTTTTCAATTGAAAAAATAATAGTTGGAGCAGCTCTTTGTTCAGCCTGAAGGGTTTGTTATATTTGGAGAGTAACTTAAAAGAGTGTTAGTTAATTGAAGTATCAGTTATAGATGAATTTAGAGAATGTGTATGTCAAGTTATACTAGGCAACTGTGTATTCTAAAAGGTTTAAATACTCTTAATCAGTGTCATTCTAATTAATGTCAATCAAGTTTATATGATTGATAAAAAAAACGTAGCTAGTATAAAAATTATTTCTGTTAAATTTGTGTTTCTCCCCCTCTACCTTTCCAACCCTCTCAAACTTATATAGTCTTGCTTGTAATGGACTGAGAAACTTGTAAATACCAAATTTCCACAGTTAACTGTTATACCATAACCTCAGGACTTAATACATATTAATGCTCTACTGTTAGGTACTTATAGTCTGCCCCTTTTCGGGGCATCAAGACATCTCTTTACGTTTGTTATTACCTCAGAGAGTCTGTTATTACCCTTGCCCGTCTCTACTCTACGAGACATACGAGTCATAAGAGGCAGCTCAAGGAATCGTCCACAGGAAATTAATTAATTAGGGCTACTCAGTAATGTTAAAATAGGCAATCTAAATATTTGTCAATAAATATAATTTGCGTAGTTCTAAAATACTTATTAGTAAAATAAAAACACATTTAAAAATAAAAATTCACAATCTCTCTATTATTAAAAAAAAAAAATGAAAACATCAAATAATAAAATTTCAGTTTGTTGAACTGCACCATTTACTAAAGTGCACCATGTTCAAATGAATGGCTTGGCTAACTTTATCACTGGTTTTAGTGTTTCCAAGAAGAATGTTTAACGGTAGGAGGAAATTCTTAAGGGTAAATTTCCTGTCAAATTCTGTGCGGGGTTTAGTCATTGTTCAGCCGCCCTGCAAGTTTCAGGATAAAGGCCAGACTAATTATCCTTTGCGTACTCCTTGCAGATTATACGTAACTTCAATGGAGGTACTCTTACATTGATTCCATACTCAACGCGTCGGTGAGATGATATATTTTAGTACATGTTTGGGTTATATGTACTATTCCATTGATACGCCTACTTAAACTATTCACAAGTCATCAGAATTAATGTTAGGACCTTCGAAAGTAGTTGTGCCATCTGAGTGGTTCCTGTGCATATCTTTATTCGTTGTAGCTCGCGGCATGGGATTATTAGTAATCTTTTTTTGAGTCTCTGCAAGAGAAGTTAAAGTCTGTTTCATGAAGTATGGTTGTTCAATCTATCGAATGGAAGCATTGATTTCAGCCCCCATAAGATTTTTTATCATCTTATTTAGCTTTTTCTCTGTGTTTCATGAAGTATGGTTGTTCAACCTATTAAATGGAGGCATTGACCTCTAGTTGCTAAGTCTCAAAATGTTCTATCCAAATGTCCCAATCTGGTTCAGTTAGTTATTTAATTTTGATGTCTCCAATGTAATATTTTTTAATTGTCTTAATAATATTGAGAAAAACAATCATTTACGGTTCTACTTTTCAGTTTCAATTCTGATCATGGTATCAGATCTTAACCTCTGTAAGGCTCCTTGAAAACAACACATATCAAAGCTAATTTCCATAAGACTCCCTGAAAAAACAACAACGTAAAATAAGTTGAAGTAGCAAAGAAAAGAAATGAGTCTTCATAAGACTCTTTGAAATAACCGCAGAAGTTTGTGGTGTGAAGAAACCTCATGTGAAGAAGCAACATAGAGAAGAGGCCCAGATTTAAAAATCTAGACTAACCACCCCAGCAGTTTAGATGATGCGTTATTAATGCAGCCGAGATGGTCAGAAGAAGTTAATCGTTACTAAGGCAGCCAAGAATGGTTAAGAGGCACGTTAGTTCCCCTTATGTTCACAAGAAGCGTTGGGCGTTACTAACGTTACCTAACACACATTAACACACATTCTCTTCAGCCCACAGAGCGATAAGGTACCAAAATTCCACAAAGTCAAAGTTCTATCTGAAAAGTAAAAGAAAATTATATGTTGAATAAAAGAACGGTGAAACCCATTAGGAAAAGTAAATGTGCACTGGTTGGTTTGAACGTGGTTGGTTTGAACGAAAGGTTTAAAGTGTTTTCCTATAAAATGCACATGTATTTTTGAATGAGACATGCATTGCATTAATTTGAAAAAGGAATTACATTATGTAAGGGTGCATGTAATATTTCAATGCATTATTTTATTTTATTTTGGGTGAGATTTTATCTTTTCAAAAAGTTTCTTACCCAGTTTTTATTTAAAAAAAAATATTATTTTTTTTTAATAAGAGGGCTTATTAAGGGGAGTTGTTAACACATGCATTTTTGAATGAGACATGCATGGCATTAATTTGAAAAAGGAATTCCATGATTCGGAAAGGGTGCATGTAATATTTCAATGCATTATTTTTTTGAGATAAGACTAGTGAGTTGTAATCTTTTCAAGTTTTTATTTTTAAAATAGTATTAATTTTTTTTGAAGAGGGCTTATTAAGGAGAGTTGTTAACCTGTATTTTTTTTAAGAGGGCTTATTAAGGGGAGTTGTTAACATGAGTTGTGAGTATTAATTTTTTTTAATAAAAATAATAGAAGGTGGATTTGCGAAAAACTTTGTAAAAGCATTGCAGTTGTGGAGAAATTGTAAACCCATTTGTTTGTAGAAGTATAGTAACGGAGAAGCCACCACAAAAGATGTTTGTAAATCTATTTTCTTGTTAAGTCGTAGTAAGTTGACACTAAACAAATGGGAAAATCCAAGAGACTAAGAAGGTCAAAGCGACAACACAAAATGTTTGAAATCATTTTAGATTTGGAAGTGACAAGGCAAAGTGATGCCTTTGCATTAAGATTCATAAAATAATCTATGGATGACAACATTCTTCCCATGATATCAGATGCCAAGACAACCAAGGAAACCTAGGATACCCTTGAGAGGTGTTTTGGTGTAAGGGGGAGCATTGACATTGAAGATGAAGGTGGATCTATAGCAACATATTTGCAAGGAGATGAAAATTTTGTTGAATTCCACTGTGCTCAACCACAAGTGGATGATGTCTATGAAGAAGTTGCAGAAGCAAGAGAGAAAGAGCACATAGATGCTTCTAACCCCCACTATGCACAACCATAAGTGGATGAAAATTTGATGATTCCAACAACAGAGCTTGTTCATGATGATTTGATGATTCGAGCAATAGAGCTTCCTGATGATGATTTGGTGAATCCAACAACAAAACTTGCTGATGAGAGTAAAACTACTATGTTAAACCCAACGATTAATATTGTTGATCTAAACTTTGATAAAGAATTTTTGGCTAATGATGAATGGTTGCAGATGGTGCAACAAAAATATGATATCAACATGATGCTATTTAGTGAGATAATCTAACTTGTGTCTAAAAACCAAGTGGAAGACAACTTGTTTGCACCAACATAGGTTAGTGAAGAAGAGACAGAAACATAGATAAAGACAGAGACAAAAAAAATAAGATAAAGGCAGATACAAAGAAAGAAACCCACAAAGAGAAAACAAAGACAAATATAGAGGAAGAGGTGGAGAAGGAAGCGAAACAAGACAAAGCTCTCATTGCGAAGAAAAAGGAACAAAACCAACATGGTTCTGGAAATATTTTTAATTCTAACATTGATTTCCAATGTGCACGTAAAAAGAACGATTATGAAGAAGAGTTAAATTTTCTTGAAACATGGCTTGCAACACCATGTCTAGATGATGTCTACACAAAAGTTGTAGATATGAATGTTGAATATATCATGCATTATGAACACATCAATGAAATTTTCAGTTATTGGAGTTTGAAGAGATAAAATTTTATTCTCATCTTATGTTGCAGCAGATGGATGATGAAAAGCGTAGTACATAAGACAATATGTAGCAGCATCCCACATACAAGTCATTTCTTGAAGAAGTCCAAGACATGCTTAGACAACCTAGAACAATAGAAGTCTTGGACCAACAAATGAAAAAATTGAAGTTTGAAGGATACAACAAAGAAAGAAAGTTGAAACAATTTAGAGGCTATAGGATTTGGTAGAAGAGAAAAAGAAAACTTAATCTGGTTGAAGTAAAGTTTTTAAAATGTAAGCCTCGCTGATACATAGAACAACATGTATCTTAATTAAATTTTTCTTTGGTTGTAATTACGAGGGATTTATGTAGAATCTAATTCTAACCACCTACTAGGTGTAAAAACTGTCCATCCAAGTGTCCCAATCCAGTTTCAGTTAGTCCAGTTTAGTTTAGCCTCACAATAGTCATTTAATGTTGATGTCTCCAATCTAATCTAATTCAAACCACCTGTTAGGTGTCAAAACCGTCCATCCAAGTGTCCCAATCCAATTTCAGTTAGTCTTGTTTAGTTCAGTCTCGCTACAATCATTTAATGTTGATGTCTCCAACGCAATCTAATTCCAACGACCTACTAGGTGTCAAAACTATCCATCCAAGTGTCCCAATCCTGTTTCAGTTAGTCCAGTTTAGTTTTGTCTCACTATATTCAATTAATGTTGATGTCTCCAATGTAATATTATTTAACTTATTCGTAATATTTAGAAGAGTAATCCTCTGCTCCACTACTTTTTGTCTTCGATTCTTGTCATTTATTTCAGCCACCAATAATATTTTTGATCATCTTATTTCACCTCTTCCCTAGGAAAAGAGGCTATAATGCCATGCAAAAGGATATAATATCATGGTTAACAAGACTTGTTTGATTCATATTTCCAAAACTAAAACTAATGCTAACATTATTTTAGTGGCATTAAATGTTTTCCTTTTTAGTTACTAATATCTATATGCATCTCTTAGGTCAAGTAATATGAGTGCATCATAGCACATGTAGCCAGTCCATGCGAGAGTCTATTTTCATGTACTGGCTATGTGCATGTGAACCGGTGATGTTTTTGGTGGTGCATCTCTCATAAAACTGTGAACATTCATGAAGGTTGATTAGTTTTTTAAACCTGGAAGAAACCTCCAGTTCATAATTATGTCTTGTTTCTATAGGTATGGACCATGCTTATTTTAAATAGTCCATAAGTTGAGAAGCATGACATGCAACACTCTTATGTTCATTATGTTCATAATATGATAGGCATGAACTGACATAACACTCTCATATGAACCATCATAACACTCTTATATTCACTATGTTTGCTCAGTTACTGATATGTTTGCTTTATGAACACACCTGCATCACAATATGCTATGATATACAACAAAATTCAATCAACATAAACATATATCATATTCAAAAGAGATAAGTGAATTTTATTTTTCTTGAAAATATATGAAGGATGACTGAATCCTTATATATGTTGTAGTGGTATTCATGGGAGATAGAGATACGAGTACAATACCATTTTCACAATGAGATTTGAATAATTTTAGGCCAATTCCTTAGGAAGAACTCACATATTACAATATTTGGTGCTAGTTGTAGTTCTTTGTAGTAATTTCAAAATATAATGTGAAGAGACTGGTCGAAATCCAAACTCACATATTACAATATTTAGTGCTAATTATAGTTCTGTGTAGTAATTTCAAAATATAATGTGAAGAGATTGGAAGAAATCCAAATGTTCACCTTAATTTTTATTTGGGAATGCATACAGTTAAACATGCTTCATATATATACATTACATATTGGAATTGAACCAAATAAATTATTGTATGATATATTTAGGAGTGGTAAGGAAGTTATATGTTTCAGCTCCGTCGATATTGGTCTGTGCATAAGGTTTTTAGAGAAGTCCAGAAATTTTTTGGTGTGTGTTAATTGGAAAAATACGTGACTTACTCACCAATCATATTGAGATCAATGAGAACACCAAGTTTGGGTAGATCCAATTCCAACATCAAAGGAAAAAACTCACGGTATTAACGATATAGCCCGTAGAGGTAGAGGTAGTTTAACTCATTGTTTCACGAGTGGATCTATAAGAATGTTAGTACATGACCTATATATAATGTGGAATTGACCATCCATCTATGCCTTAATTAATGACCACTCCAGAGGTAACATATTGAGTTGTGTTATTCAGTTTAGTTGTAAATTAATTACACTGAAAATTATTAGCATACCAAGAAAGGAACGTAGCTTATGCTTCATGGTTAGACTAAGTGCATTTTCATGTAGCCTCTTATTCTTTTGTTAATTCTTAGCATGACACATATTAGTAGTAGTAGGTCATAAAAAAAAAGTATTGGTGGTTTTGGCCGGTGAATACCAAAGCAGTAAGTGTCAACCCGAGCAAGTAAAATATCATAAGTAAGTGGCATGATTGAGGAAGACAAGATTCTAACCTGCGACTTCTGGCCTGACATACCAACACTCTTAATATCATGATAACGATCTAATAACATGTTTTGTTGGGATAAAGAATAAAATCATTATCAACATAATGTTTTAAACCATTTCCATTTGTTTCTCTCTGCTACTATCAAATTGTTAAGGCTCCTCCAACTAGCCCTAGTCTATATTTCACATACGACACATCACCCACTTAGTCAGCCATTATAATTAACGAATGAATACCTTCATTGTATAAAATATGCCAAGGATACATATATAAAGGTGAGATGTGTTGGAAATACTCCCAACCACTGCCATGAATAAGGAGTGGCAGCAGCCCATGCTTAATTGATTTTTTTTTGCAGGAATGAGAGGGAGCAGTTTTTTTCAAATCTGAAGGTGGTCATGAAAAATTCGAAAGCATAGTACCCAAGCCCACTCTATGCTTAATTTCCTCTCGCAACCTGTGAGTTTTTTTCGCTTATCTCTTAACGCTTAGCCGAAATTTAAATCTTTGCCGATGCAATATCGGCGGGACCCACCCACAAACCTTACTGCATTGTAAACTGCACAAACCTTTGTTGTTCTATCTTTCCTTACGTTTCCGCCTTACCACACTTCCCAAATTTTAACTCCCCGCATACCACAGCCCGCAAATTTTAAGTTGTAACTCTTAAGGTCTCACCAAAGTTAAATCTTTGCCGATGCGATATTGGAGGGACCCACCAACCTTTTGCCACATTACTATGTAAACCTTTGTATTTCCATTATTTCCTCATCTTTTTCATTTCGCACTTACCACTGCTTTAGCACCCGCAGCCCGCACTTCTCAAGTTTTATGATTTATCTTTTCGACCGCTCGCAAGATTGCACTTTGCACATTTTTAGACTTACCTTTATGCCACCCACAAGTTATCTTATTTGTGATGCGATGTGACCACAATCGCACGTGTCAAGCTCAGGAGGGTAGCGCCCGCAAAGCATACATCACAAGCTCAATATTTTAATAGATAAGCGCCCACAAGTTAAATGGTTTACGTTGCGATGTGATATGTGCCATGTCACATCGCACATCACAAGTCTTATGTTTTTCTCATATACGCACCAGTTAAATGATAAGATCGTTAATCTGTGATTTGCAATGGAGCGTTGGATGTGATGTGGTTTCAAATTTGAAACCAATAAAATTTTTGGTCCGTTGTTATGTGTTTTGTATGTTGTTTCGTGTGCAAACAACAAAACAAAGTGGGGGGGCATTTTTGGTTGTTAAAAGTCCAATCCGACATTGAATTTCCTTAATTGTTCAGGCTCCGGCCAATTTTGTATAAAACCTATGTAATTTCTCATATGTCCAGAGAGAGAGATGAATAATTTAGAGAAGAGTTGAATAAATTTCAAAATTGTTCCTCTCCTGTGTTAATCTTTGTTTGTTTGTGTGTATGACTGCTATTTTCCACATATTTGTGTGTTCTTTGTGTTGAAAGGGGAACACATTCATTTATGTTGTGTTTATTTACAATTTCAACATGGTATCAGAGCGAGTCTAGGCTCTCAGTTAAAGAATGAGTCTTTACTAAAGAAGCCGAAAGATTTTTTGAGAATTTGATTCTCTAGCAATGAGAAGGCTTTGTTTACACAGTCAATATGGCAGCACTAGGCACAAGCTTGACTAATCCCCAACTACCACAGTTCAATGGGAACAATTATGATTATTGGTCTATTACAATGAAGGCCTTGCTCTCCTCACAAGATATTTTGGAGTTGGTAGAAAATGGTTTCCAAGAACCAATAGATGCAACGACATATAATTCTTTAACATAAGCACAAAGAGATTTGTTGAAAGAAAATAAGAAGGACTCCAAAGCCGTCTTCTATATTTTCCAAGAAATACATGAGCGTATTTTCTCAAGGATTTCAGTAGCAACAAAGTCTAAGGAGGCATGGGATACCTTCCAGAAAGCCTATCAAGGCATGGAAAAGGTGAAGACAGAAAAACTTCAAATGCTGAGAAGATATTTTGAAACTCTTTCTATGAAAGAGTCTGATAACATAGACTCATTCTTAACACATGTGATTGGGTTGGTTACCCAAATTAGGTCTCATGGGCAGACACTTTAATAAAGGAGAATAGTGGATGAATTCTTAAGAAGTCTACCATCAAGTTTTGATGCCATAGTAGTGGCCATAAAAGAGACAAAGGATCTCTCACAATTTTCAATGGATGAGCTTCATGCATCACTGATGTCTCATAAGCACAGACTGAATAGAGCAACAAACTCCTCATTGGAGCATGCATTCAAGACACAAATTTATTTTCTCAAGGTAGAGGTTAAGGAAGATCAAACTACCAAGGAAGAAGAAGAAGCGCACATAGAGGTGGAAGAAGCAGCCCTACAAACACAAGAGGAAGGGTCAGCAATCAGAATCTAGGCCGAGGCTCAAGCCAGGATCAAGCACAAGGAAAAAGGTATGATAAATCTCAAGTCCAATTTCATTATTGAAAAAAGTATGGTCATTATGCAAATGAATGTAGAAAGAAGAAAAATGACATGGGTATTAAACCTAGTGTAAATTTTACAAAATAAAATCATAACCAAGGAAATGTGCTTTTAACTTGTAATATAGCACAAGAAAAACAATATGTATCATTCTTAGATTCAGGTTGTAGTAACCATATGACTAGAAACATGGAAATGTTTTCCTATCTAGATGAAAGTGTAAAATCTGAAGTGAGAACGGGGACTGATAGCAAGGTCTCTGTCATGGGGAAAGGAAGAGTAAACATACTTATAAAGAAGGGAGAGAAGAAGTTCATGCCAGATGTCTATCATGTCCCTGGCCTGAAATGTAACCTTCTAAGCATTGGGAAGTTCATGAAAACGGGCTACAATTTGTTTTTCAAGAATGATGTGTGCACAATCATGGATAAACCTCCAAACAAACAGCTCATTGCAAAAGTGCATATGACAAGCAATAGGGTGTTTCCTCTCAATATCAGATTAGACTTGAAGGAAGGAGGTGTTGTAGAAGTTGTCACAGAAGAAATATTTCAAGAAGAAGTGAAAGATGAGAATTGGTTATGGCATTTGAGATTTGGACATCTCAATTTCAGAGGTTTTAACTTGTTGCATAGAAAAGGCATGGTAAAGGGATTAGCACTCATAGAGAAACTATACAGCCTACGTGAATACTGCATCTTGGGCAAACAACATAGAGAATCATTTCCAGTAGGAAAGAGTATAAGGGCAAATGCACCTTTGGAGATTTTCCACTCTGATTTATGTGGACCAATGCAAACACCATCATTAGCTAGTAGTCATTATGTTTTGACATTTATAGATGATTACACAAGGAATACATGGGTGTATTTTCTAAAACAAAAAAGTGAAGTGTTTGAACAGTTCTACCACTTCAAAGATCTTGTTGAGAAGAAAAGTGGACACTACATAAAAGTGTTGATAACTGATAGAGGTGGAGAATATATCTCCAAATACTTCTTACGTTTCTGCAGGGAGCACAGAATACACAAGCAATTTACCACAAGGTATACACCTTATAAAAATGGTGTAGCAGAAAGAAAGAATAGGACTATCATGGACATGGTAAGAATTATGTTGAAGGAAAAGTAGTT
Organism: Pinus albicaulis; assembly: GCA_034641835.2. Classification (NCBI taxonomy): domain Eukaryota; kingdom Viridiplantae; phylum Streptophyta; class Pinopsida; order Pinales; family Pinaceae; genus Pinus; species Pinus albicaulis. The sequence continues at coordinate 778,782,398 of CM076572.1, forward strand.
TCCAAATGAGTATTGGGCAGAAGTTTTCAATTATGCAGCTTATATTTTAAATAGATGTCCAACTAAAGTTGTTATGAACAGAGTTTCAAAAGAAGCATGGAGTGGAACAAAGCAACTTGTCACTCACATGATAGTGTTTGGATGTGTGGCATATGCACATGTCCCGGATCAGTTAAGGAAGAAGTTGGACAACAAGGGGGAGAAGTGTATATTTGTTGGATACAGTGATGAATCCAAGGCATAAAAGCTCTACAATCCATCAACCAAGAAGGTAATAATTAGCAGATATGTTCATTTCATAGAAGAAGAAGCTTGGGATGGAAGTTTAGAGAAGATAGTAAATGTGAAGACATGTATTTCACATGAAGACAAAGAGGAATTGATTGGAGAAAGTAATTCCTCAATGGTGGCTCCTCCTCCACCTACACAAGCTCAACAGAGCACACCATAAGCAGGAAATAGAATAGCATTGAGAAACCAAGGAAGTGCCTCTCCAAGCACACCACAGGGATCAGCAACTCCCTCAAGTTCAAGTGCAACTCCAAGCACATTTCAGCAAAATACAAGAAGATAAAAACTCATAAATTTAAGTGAAATTTATGACCAAAAATAGATTGATAATAATGTTGGTCTAGATTCCTTATTTGCTTTATTTTTTCATGTTGATGACCTAATCCATTTTGAAGATATAGTCAAAGAAGAGAAATGGATTGAAGCAATTAATGAAGAAATTGAAGCAATAGAAAAAAATGACACATGGGAGTTAGAGGACCTCCCACAAGGAAAAGAATTTATTGGAGTGAAATGGGTCCATAAGACCAAAAGAAACATTGAAGGTAAGATAGAAAGGCACAAGGCAAGGCCAGTTTTCAAAGGCTACAAGCAGCAACAAGGAAGAGACTATAATGAAACCTTTGCACCAGTTGCAAGGATGGAGACTATGCAGGCAATGTTGTCTATAGCAGCGCAAAAAAAATGGAAATTTTATCAAATAGATGTGCAGTCAGCATTCTTGAATGGAGTGTTGAAAGAGGAGGTGTATGTTGAAAAACCTCCTAGCTATGAGATAGAAGGCCAAGAACACAAAGTGTGTAAGTTGAAGAAAGATCTTTATGGGATGAAGCAAACACCACGAGCATGGTACAACAAGATTGACGCTTACCTGGTGGACAACGGGTTTGACAAGTGTGATGGTGAACCCAAACTCTATATTAAAAAAAATGACGGTAAAATTCTTATTGTTGTTTTTTATGTAGATTATTTAATTTTTACAGGAAATGATATTTCTCTCATTGTTGATTTCAAAGCAGTCATGAAGAGTGAGTTTGAAATGACTGACTTGGGTTTGCTAAGATATTTTTGGGCATACAAGTAAAGCAAACAAAAAAAGATATTTTTATCTCCCAATCAAAGTATGTTGAAGAAGTTTTGAAAAGGTCCAATATGCATAACAACAAGTCATCATCAACTCCAACTGTCATGGGGTTGAATTTGAGCAAGGAAGGTTGCATCGAGAATGTCGATCCGACATTGTACAAAATCATGGTTGGAAGTCTAATGTATTTGAATGCAACTAGGCCTGATATAATGTATGCAGTAAGTATGATATCTAGATTCATGGAGAAACCCAAGGAGACACGTTGGAAAGCAGGATAGAGAATATTGAGGTATCTAAATTGAAAAAAGGAGTATGGTATTCTATACTCCGAAACTGGTAATATCAAGTTGATTGGTTACACTAACAGTGATTGGGCTGGAAGTGTGGATGACAGAAAGATCACATCAGGGTATGTCTTTCATTTGTGATCAGAAGCCATTTCATGGGCTTCCAAGAAGAGGCCAATAGCTTTATTATCAACAATAGAAGCTGGATATGTAGCAGCAACAACAACAACATGTCAAGCAATTTGATGTCATGAACAAGAAAAAAGAACCACAATTTTCTGTGATAACAGATCAACAATTGCATTGTTAAAGAATTATGTTTTCCACAAGAGGACAAAGCATATTGATGCCAAATACCATTTTATAAGGGAATTGGTTAACAATAGTGAATTTTTTTTACAGCGTTGCAAGTCAGAGGAACAATTTGCTGATATCCTCACAAAGCCATTGGGACAAGAAAAGTTTTTCTTATCTCAGATAGTGTCTTGGAATGATTGATGGCGACAGTTGTAATTAAGGGGGAGTGATGGAAATACTCCCAACCACCGCCATGAAAAAGGAGTGGCAGCAGGTTTTTTCAAATCCGAAGGCATTCACGCAAAATCTGAAAGAAGAGTACTTGAGCCCACTCTGCGTTTAATTTCCTCTCGCCACTGACTTACCTTTATTTGCCCGCAACTTCGCAGCCCACAATTTTTTGTCGCTTATCTCTTAACACTTAGTCGAAATTTAAATATCCGCTGATGTGATATCGGTGGGACCCACCCACAAACCTTATCACATTTTCAACTGCACAAAACTTTGTTATTTTGTCTCTCCTTACCTTTCCACCTTACTGCACTTCCCGACTTTTAACTCCCTGCATACCGTAGCCTGCAACTTTTAAGTTGTAACTCTTAAGCTCTCGTCAAAGTTAAATCTTCGCCGATGCGATATCGGCGGGACTCACCAACCCTTTTCCACATTACCATGTAAACCTTTATATTTCCGTTATTTCCTCATTTTTTGCATTTTGCACTTACCACCCCTTTATCGCCCGTAGCCCGCACTTCGCAAGTTCTATGATTTATCTTTTTGACCGCCCGCAAGATCGCACTTCACACATTTTTAGACTTACATTTACGCCGCCCGTAAGTTATCTTATTTGTGATGCGATGCGATTGCAATCGCACGTGTCAAGCTCAGGAAGGTAGCACCCGCAAAGCGCACATAACAACCTTAGGAGTTTTATGGATAAGCGCCCATAAGTTAAATGGTTTACGTTGCGATGCGATATGTGTCACGTCACATCGCACATCGCAAGTCTTATATTTTTCCCGTATACGTGCCAGTTAAATGATAAGGTCTCTGATTTGTGATTTTTGATCGAGCACTGGATGCGATGTGGTTTCAAAGCTAAAACCAATAAAATTTCATGTCTGTTGTTATGTTTTTTATACATTGTTTCATGTGTAAACATCAAAATAGAGTGAGAAGACATTTTTGGTTGTTAACAATCCAATCCGGCATTGAATTTCCTTAATTTTCAGGCTCTGGCCAATTTCGTATAAAACCTATGTAATTTCTCATATGGTCAGAGAGAGAGATGAATAATTTAGAGAAAAGTTGAATAAATTTCAAAAATTTTCCTCTCTTGTGTTAATCATTGTCTGTCTACGTGTATGACTATTATTTTCTGCATATTTGTGCATTCTCTATGTTTAAAGGGGAACACATTCCTCTGTGTTGTGTTTATTTACAATTCCAACACTAGCATGGGCCATAGAGCATGGATGTTTTATAGACTATGCAGTTTCGATGCTTGAGTTTGATGGATGCCTTTCTAGGGTAAGAAGGACAAGGGACTGCATATGTATTACTTCACAAATTAACACTAACAAATGGTTTTAGTAAAAGGGAGTACTGCAACCCTACCACATCATAACTAATGCAACGGAGTGCCTTTCAGGTTCTCTCGTACTAGTACTAGGAATTTAAATTCTTAATGCTTTAATGCACCTGACTGGATATGGTCATCTATGCTTCTATTGAGAATAATGCTTTTAAAATCTCCATGTAATTGTTGACATTAGTCAGCAAATTTTATGATTGCCTGTTATTAAAAAATTAACGCAAAAAATTATTAGGATGGCTAGTGCATAATGGCTAGTGCTCAGAATTATTAATAATCATGTCAGTAGATAGTTATTAGTTGATAAAAAATAATATAGTAATAGGTTTATTATATAAGAATGTATTTACATACCAGATTCAATGTGAGATTTACAAGTTGATCAAAGATATGATCTATGTTTTTATTTTCTTTCATTGTTTTTTTATATGTCATAATTATTTTTGTTTATTAGTTGGCCTAAAGGGTAGTGACCATTTCAGATTTTACAATTGGTATCAGAGTAGGTAAAATTGTTTTGGGTTGAAGTTTTTATTGTTGGAATTTCACCAAAGTTAAAAATGTCAAATTCTAACATGCCTGTTCCAGAATTTGATGGGAACGATTATGATTATTGGTGCATTAAGATGCTGACTTTTTTTATTGAAAAATATTTGTAAGAGATTGTTGAATCAGGTTATGATGCACCAGATGATTGGAATGCCCTTACAGCCAATGAAAAAACAACAACAAAGGAAGAAAGGAAGAAGAATTCTCAAGCTTTGTTTCACATTCTCTTCACTCTTAATAAGAGCTTATTTCCATGAATATCAGGAGCAACAACTGCCAAAGATGCCTGGAAGAGTCTACAAGAAGCTTACCAAGGTAGTGCTCAAGTTAAGGTGGTCAAGTTTCAGACATTGAAGTGAGAGTTTGAGAATTTGAAGATGCAAGAAGCTGCAAGTATAAGTGACTACTGTGTGAGATTCAAAGATGTGGTCAATGAAATGGCTACACTTTGGGAAATGGTAAGTAATGAAGTTTTCATAAAAAATTTATTAAGATATTTAACACCTAGATAGAATAATTTTGCCATAATATTAGAAAAAAGCAAGGATTTGACACAATTAAAGTTTGATCAATTGGTTGGAGAGAAGTTTTTTCCTCTAAATTACAAATTACACAAAATTAGCTTTGGTGTTACCCAACTCACATAGCACCTATTCGGTGTTTTAGTAATCCATCTCTCGTTTTGTTTCCCGTGGAAAAAAGTTTTCCTTCGAGTATCCAGTAGGAAACTCCCTCCCTATACGATTAACTTGTCTCACCGCCCTTTCCATACACCTAAGGTGCAATACGTAAGGTACCTTTTGATGCGGTGCTTTGAAAGAGTGTTCCAACGCAATGAAAGTGTAAGTGAGATTTCTAGTAGGAAATGACTTCCACGGCAATGAATGCTTAGATCTAGAGTTACATAGCCTCTTTATTTGGTGGTGTTTATGCATGAAAAATATATGAAACGTGGAACATTCTTTTTAACTTCATTTTTCGATTTCCTAGATTTAACTATAATTAATTAAATAAAATAATTTAAACTTTTTTAGCTTTAAGGCTCCATGCCTTATTAGTTTACCTTTCATTAAGTAGAACAAGAGAAAAATATTGATAATTATATGGATAACATTATAAGCTGTATCTTCTTCATAATTCCCTGCGAAGAAGTGAAAATACTGGTTGCTGGGGGCATATTGGGGCCAATAATAAGGGGCTTAGTTACCACCTAATCTCCTAAAAATATACTGCAATGCAAAGAAATCTACCTGGTAAGATTCCTATGGGATGAGTAATGTAACATCCTTATCCAAAAATATTTTAATAACGGAGGAAATTGATCATCGGCAAACCCCAAAGCGTGTCATAGTATGGAACAAACAAAATGCGTAGACTCAGTATCACTGGTCTTCTGAAAAAAGACTCAGTATCACTGGATTTTTTTTTATGCACGAGTTCAAAATGGACTGTACAAAAAATCATTTTTGTTACAAAGTGACTTTTACACTGAGAATAGAAAATTCATAAATTTCAAAGTGTCATAGTGCATTCAAATACATGAATAATCACCATATATTATTTGATTTAGGTTTTTAGGAATCCAGACACGTTTATGAGATACAGATGATGTTGATGATAACTGACATTGTGAACAACCTCTTTTTGGCATAACACAACTATTACCTAACTTGAATGTTTCATACAAACAAACAATACATAATTCATGTAGGAGCTTCACCATTTCATTATGTCTTTGACAAAAAAAATCTTGCTAGCCCCCATTCCACCTCCCACATAAAACAGTACCAGACTTACCATATTGGCATTAGCTGGGACGACTATCTTGTTCGGTTCATGAGGGTGTCTATAGCTACCAATGGCCTTCAGTTTTTCCTTTATAGTTGAAAAACATTCTTCATAGAGAATAAATATTTGTAAGTTAATAGTACAGGAATATTTCTTCTATTTATCTCAATTTCAGGTTTTAAAGGGCGATTACTATCGTTCCTTAGACTGGTAAAAAGTATTTACCCGATCTTTACCTCATCAGTAATAACTAAATAATGGTCCCAATGAAAGGAAAAATTGCTAAGCATGCAAGCCTCAAACCCTCTAACAAGTTCTGTGTTAGATCCAAGTCATTTGCAAAAAGGACATTAAGGAAATGATTAACAATACTTGTGATTTGACCTTGCATGCATACAACCTCCAACAAACTCTAAAGCCTTTATTACACTATAAGTTTGAAATGACTCGTTGAAGGCCCATGCAGGAAAACTAATCAGATCAAGCCCTCTCTAGGAAGGCCCATGCAGGAAAAACTAATCAGATCAAGCCTGCTCTAGGAAGGGACTTGCGGCTTCGCATCCTTCCTTGTCTTAGTTAGGATGCGATGGGTAATAAATGATGATGGTAATTTTTACTAGTCATTTTCAGTTGTATGCATTTTCAAATATTTTCCCTTTGTTATATTTTAACCTATAAACAACAAATTCAATATTTTAACCTAGCATGATTTATTCAATATTTTAACCTAACATGATTTTGATTAAATTGTAACATGATTGTGATTAAATGGAGTATAAGTCATTAATTAAATTTGATAGAGATGGATAGAAAATCTGAAAAGAGGATTGCTTTATCTTAAATAAAATAAATTAAACCCACTTACTTATAAACAACTATTAAAATTATTATGTTTAACTTAAATATCTACAATTCTTTTTAACAATTCTAGGTCATGTTTTAAATTTTTTATCAGCTATAAAATACATTTAAAAGATGAAATATATATATATATATATATATATATATATTTCTATAAAACTTTAAAATTTTATGCTGCATAATAGAGATGACCCTCATTCTGTGATGAATATGAACGTACTGTAAATAGGAATATTGGTTGGATTAATTTGGACATGGAGTATTTTTTCCCCTCTGGGAGAGTCATATTATTCCCTTTTTATTAAGATTGGACGACTGGCCTAATTCAACATCCTTCATAATACCTTGTACAAAATATATAGCATTAGAAATTTTTACTAGTTTTGTGACCAAGTAATATTCCCAAATAACTTATCCCATAATCCTTAATTGATAATCAAAAGATATAATTGTAATCATTAACTAAAGTAATCTTAGAAAATGAATACCAAATCTCATAACGTAATAACTATCGCATTTCTCTCCACACACCTTACCTACCACGGGGCATAGTAAAAAAAAAAATATTTAGAAATGCATATTGGCTTACTCCATTTGGAAACTATCCCCATTATAGAATATCATTCTAAGTTCCAAGTTGATATATCCAATTATGGGTAAATCATTGTACATGCCACACTTCTCGATAGATAAATCTAGCTTCATATAGTTCATTTGTACATGACAGAGACTTCAGGATTTTGCAAAGTTAATGATCACATTAACTTTACATGGATTCTCGAGTAAAAATTTTATGAGGTATTTGTTGAAATATTAAAGTCATCTGCGTGCCTTTGTACAGGAAGGAGAAGAAAGTACAGCAGCAGCAGCAGCGCAGAGTTTTGAGTGCACAGCACTTTGTATTAAAGAAGAATGAAGAACGTAAGGAGAAGAATTTACTGATCATGGGCCGCAGCCAAGTATGACAGAGAAAGGAATTAATTTTGAAGTATGGGCGAAGTCATTTTTGACAGAGGAGTGAAGATTTCCCGTAGTTCAAGTCTACGGAAGAGCAGAATTCATTAAGACAGTCATTTCGGGCTTAAAAGCCCTCAACAACCAAAGGAATGAAATATTGAATGAAACAGGCGGAAGTCACTTATGAAGCGGAAGGACAAGTAGTCCCTACCACTTGAGCGCAAAAGCGCAAGATCGCAAGATCGCAATTTTAGAAGTTCAGAAGACCAAGTGTCTTGTTGATGTGGAAATCTGCGATGTGCGATGTGCGCCATCGCACAATCGCATATCGCATATTTCAATGTTGTCATCGCTTTCCGCCATCGCAAGTTAGTTTGTTGCGATGTGCGATCGTCGCGCCATCGCACGATCGCACAACCGCATGTTACATATATATATGTTCCGCCCATCCATGTGTTATCGCAAATGTTGAATGTTGCGATGTGCGATCATCGCGCCATCGCACGATCGCAACATCGCATATTCCAATTGCTATATGTTCCGCCATTTGAAAGTTGTGATATGCGCCATCGCAGATCGCGCCATCGCATTTTTGTTGTTCCACCGTTCCGCCATCGCAAATCGAAAAATGGCCGACTGCGATGTGGTCCCCACTCGTACGCCGCGTCATGTTATATTTTTATGTGCGCAAAGGTTTTCCTTTGTATTTTGATTTATTTCTTTGTTTTATGTTTTATATGTAATTTGTGCTGCCGCGCCATATACAAAGGGAAAAGGCCCGCGTGCATTGGTAATGAATGTTTGTATTGCATTGTAAACGTTGTGTGAGCCCGCAAGCAAAGAAAACACAGTAAGAAGAACTGAGCACTGCTTGTGCATTCTTGAGAGATAGAGATAAGTTTTATTTTGTGGAGCACTGAGTCTGTAGTAGTCCCTATTCATATTTTGTGAATCCCTCACTGTTGAGGAAGAAATTTGTAACAGTTTTTTTTTAAGTTCTGTTAATCAAATAGAAGAAACCATTTTCATGCCATCTCTGTCTGTAAGCGAAATTTCTGTTTTTAAAGTTCTCTGTGTTTAGAGGAGAGCGTCATTCTCTCCACTGGTTTGTCAGAATTTCCCAACAATTCCAACATGGTATCTAGGCTAGTTCAAAGTTTTGAAGGTTTCAAAGAAGTCAAGAAGAAGAAGACTTGTTGCAACGTTTCCAAAGAAGTGGAAAAGCCCGACAGAAGTCACGTTTAGGTATTTCTTGATAAAAGTGCTTGTTTATTGTTTAAGGAGTTTGTTCTTTCCAAGAAGGAAAGACAATTTATTTAAGCTTAGAGTTCAGCTTTGAACTAATGGTTGACCAAGCACTGCATGAGTCTGGAAATGTTCAACTTCCACAGCTTTAATGGAAATAACTATGATTATTGGGCCATTACTATGAGAACCCCGTTTGTATCACAAGACTAGGAATTAGTAGAAGATGGTTTTACGAACCAAATTGATGAGCAGTGGTTTTAATGCCTTAACTCACAGAGACCTGAATACTTTTGAATAATAAGAAGAAAGATGCTAAAGCTCTTTTCTTATTGTATCAAGCTGTAAATGAGAGTGTGTTTCCAAGGATAGCAGCAGCCAAGAAATCCAAGGAGGCATGGGAAACTGTGAATGAAGCCTATCAAGGTATGGAGAAAGCTAAAACAACAAAACTACAGTTGTTGAGAAGAGATTTTGAAACTCTTTGCATGAAAGAGTCAGACAGTGTAGACACATTTTTTACACATGTGATTGGGATTGTAAATCGTATAAGATCCCATGGAGAAACTCTTGAAGAAAGAAGGATAGTGGAGAAACTTTTGAGATGCTTACCCTCAAAGTTTGATGTTATTGTTATCACCATAGAAGAGACCAAAGATCTCTCACGGTTCACAGTAGATGAACTTCATGCCTCGTTGATAACTCATGAATAGATATTGAGTAGAGATGAAAACTCATCTCTTGAGCATGCCTTCAAGACCCAAATGCCTTCAGGAAGAGGAAGAGGTCAAGGTAAAGGAAGAGGAAGAGGCAGAAGCCAAAACAGAGGTGGAAGGAACAACCCTTCACATTCACAAGGAAGGGGCAACAGTCAAAGTCAGAGCCACGGCCAATGCAACAGCCAGGAAGGTGGACACCAACACCAACATGCTCATGGACAAAGGTATGACAAATCCAATGTCCAATGTCATTATTGCAAGAAATATGGGCACTATTCCAATGAATGTAGAAGGAAGAAAAATGACATGAAAATTAAGCAGAATGCTAATGTAGAAAAAGAAGAAAAGAACCCAAGTAATGTGCTATTAGCTTGTAATGTAGCATGACAAAGAAGATTATGTTTGCCCTAGATTCGGACAGTAACTATAGTGACTGAAACAAAGCAAATTGTTTGTCAATCTAGATGAAGAAAGAATCTGAAGTACTGCTGTGGACCGATACTAAGATCTCTCCACAAAGGAAAAGGCAAAGTTAGTATTCGAGCAAGAAATGGGGAGCAGTAAATTATGTTCGATGTGTATTATGTTGCTTGGTGTCCGAATGTAATATTTTGAGCATCAAGCAAATTTCATAAATAAAGGTTACAATGTAATTTTTAAGGATGATGTGTGCACAATAAAAGATATACCTCCAAGCAAGAAAATTACTGCTAAAATTCTCAAATGACATATACAGGATTGTTTCTGTTTTGGTCAGCTTGACTTAAAAAAGGAAAGAGCATAGCAACTGTAACACAAGAAGCCTTTTAGAAGGAAGAGAAAGATGAAAATTGGTTATGGCACCTGAGATTTGGACATCTCAATTTCGGAGGATTAAATTTGCTGCACAGAAAAGGAATGGTAAGAGTTTTTCCATTGATTGAGAATCCCCGATGTACCATGCGAAGGCCGCATCTTGAAACAATGATGAGAAAGTTTTCCATCAGGAAAAAGCATAAGGGCGAAAGCACCCTTAGAAATCATTCACTCAGATTTATGTGGGTCGATGCAAACATCATCAGTTTCAGGCAGCAATTACATGCTGACCTTCATAGATGATTTCACAAGAAAAATGTGGGTTTATTTTCTGAAATATAAGAGTGAAGTCTTTCAAAAAATTTTCCATTTTAAAGCTCTTGTAGAGAAACAGAGCGGGCAATACATTAAAGTCCTCAGAACTAATAGAGGAGGAGAATACATATCAAAGGAGTTTCTGCGTTTTTGCAGAGAGAACAGCATACACAAGAAATTTACCACAAGGTACACACCGCAACAGAATGGAGTTGCTGAAAGGAAGAATCGAACCATAATGGAAATGGTGAGAAGTATGCTAAAGGCAAAACATTTTCCGAATGAGTATTGGGCAGAAGCAGCAAACTGTGCTGCGTACATTCTAAATAGATGCCCCACAAAAGCAGTGATGAACAAAGTTCCAGAAGAAGCGTGGAGTGGCAGAAAACAGGGAGTCACACACATGAGAGTTTTTGGATGTGTAGCATATGTACACATTCCAGACAAGTTGAGAAATAAGTTGGATAGTAAGGGGGAGAAGTGCATTTTCCTTGGATACTGTGAAGATTCCAAAGGATATAGATTGTATAACCCATCCACAAAGAATTTTTTGATAAGCAGAGATGTGCAATTCATTGAAGAGGAAGCATGGGATGGAAGCATAGAGAAAACAGTCAATGTTAAAAGCTATTTGTCTCATGATGAAGATGAGGAAGATGTAGTTGAAATTAACAACTCATCCGTAGCACAACCTCCACCAGCACAAGGACAACAAGGGACGCCTCAAGCAGCAACGAGAACACCCTTGAGAAGAAGCAGGAGTGCATCTCCAAGCACACCACATGGAGCAGAAATGAGTGCTTCATCAAGCACAACTACACCAAGTGAATGAGGAACAAGGTTCAGAAGCCTTAGAAAAATTTATGAGCAAGGAGAAGCAAATGAAGGTATGAATTCCTTATTTGCTTTGTACTATCAATTTGATGATCCTATTCATTTTGAAGATGTTGTTAAAGATAGAAAATGGATAGAAGCTATGGATGATGAAATTAAAGCCATAGAGAAGAACAAAACATGGGATCTGGTTGATCTCCCAGAAGGTAAAGAAGTCATTGGAGTTAAATGGGTCTATAAGACCAAGAGCAATGTTGAAGGAAAAATAGAGAGACACAAGGCCAGACTTGTTGTCAAATGATATAAGTAGAAGCAAGGAATTTATTATGAAGAAACTTTTGCACCAGTTGTAAGAATTGAAACCATGAGAGCAGTGTTGTCAATAGAAGCACAAAACAAATGGAAAGTATACCAGATGGATGTAAAATCTGCATTTTTAAATGGAGTTTTAATGGAAGAGGTATATGTGGAACAACCTCTTGGATATGAAAAGAAAGGCCAAGAGCATAAGGTCTGTAGATTGAAGAAAGCTCTTTACGGGCTTAAGCAAGCTCCAAGAGCGTGGTACAATAGGATAGATTCCTATCTACTGGAAAATGGATTTGAAAAGTGTGAGGGAGAACCCACCCTCTACATCAAAGAAAAGGATGGTAAGATGTTAATTGTTTTTTTGTATGTTGATGATTTAATATTTACAGGTAATGATGATTATCTTGTTGAGAATTTTAAAATAGTCATGAAAGATGAATTTGAAATGACTGACATGGGTTTGTTGAGATACTTCTTAGGAATAGTAGAGCAAGGTGAAAAAGGGATTTTTATCTCTCAAGAAAAGTATGTGAATCAGGTTTTAGAAAGATTTAATATGCAGGAGTGCAAAGCTGCAATTACTCCCACAGTAATGGGATTGAAAATGAGTAAAGATGACAGCAGTAAGGATTTTGATCCAATTTTGTATAAAAGCATAGTTGGCAGCCTCATGTATTTGACTGCAACTATGCCGGATATTATGCATGCTATTAGTTTAATTTCCAGATTTATGGAGAAGCCAAAAGAAGCACATTGGCAAGCAGCAAAGAGAATTCTGAGGTATGTGAAAGGAACAAAAGGATTTGGTATTTTGTATACTACTTCAGAAAATTCAGAATTAGTTGGTTACACTGACAGTGATTGGGCTGGAAGTGTAGATGAACGGAAGAGCACTTCCGGTTATGTTTTTCATATGGGTTCAGGAGCCATTTCATGGGCTTCCAAGAAACAGCTGATTGTAGCATTGTCTACAGCAGAGGCAGAATATGTGGCAGCTACAGCAGCAGCGTGTCAAGCAATTTGGATGAGAAGAATGTTAAGAAGTTTATGCCAAGAACAGGTAAAAGGGACAGTGATTTATTGTGATAATAGCTCAGCTATTGCATTGTCAAAGAATTCTGTGTTTCACAAAAGAACGAAGCACATAGACACAAAGTTTCACTATATCAGAGAATTGGTAAACAATGGAGAAGTTGTTTTATAGCATTGTAAAACAGAGGAGCAATATGCAGATATTTTGGCAAAGCCATTGGCACAGAAAACATTTGAATTTTTGAGAAAATGTTTGGGTATGATGGATAACCCAGCAGCTGACTTTAAGGGGGAGTGTTGAAATATTAAAGTCATCTGCGTGCCTTTGTACAGGAAGGAGAAGAAAGTACAGCAGCAGCAGCAGAGCAGAGTTTTGAGTGCACAACACTCTGTATTAAAGAAGAATGAAGAACGTAAGGAGAAGAATTTACTGATGATGGGCCGCAGCCAAGTATGACAGAGAAAGGAATTAATTTTTAAGTATGGGTGAAGTCATTTTTGACAGAGGAGCGAAGATTTCCCGTAGTTCAAGTCTACGGAAGAGCAGAATTCATTAAGACAGTCATTTCGGGCTTAAAAGCCCTCAACAACCAAAGGAATGAAATATTGAATGAAACAGGTGGAAGTCACTTATGAAGTGGAAGGACAATTGGTCCCTACCACTTGAGTGCAAAAGCGCAAGATCGCAAGATCGCAATTTCAGAAGTTCAGAAGAGAAACTGTCTTGTTGATGTGGAAATCTGCGATGTGCGATGTGTGCCATCACACAATCGCATATCGCATATTTCAATGTTTTCATCACTTTCCGCCATCGCAAGTTAGTTTGTTGCGATGTGCGATTGTCGTGCCATCGCACGATCACACAACCGCATGTTACATATATATATGTTCTGCCCATCCATGTGTTATCGCAAATGTTGAATGTTGCGATGTGTGATCGTCGCGCCATCGCACGATCGCAACATCGCATATTCCAATTGCTATATGTTCGGCCGTTTGAAAGTTGTGATATGCGCCATCGCAGATCGCGCCATCGCATTTTTGTTGTTCCGTCGTTCCGCCATCGCAAATCGCAAAATGGCCGACTGCGATGTGGTCCCCACTCGTACGTCACGCCATGTTATATTTTTATGTGCGCAAAGGTTTTCCTTTGTATTTTGATTTATTTCTTTGTTTTATGTTTTATATGTAATTTGTGCCGCCGTGCCATATATAAAGGGAAAAGGCCCGTGTGCATTGGTAATGAATGCATTGTATTGCATTGTAAACGATGTGTGAGCCCGCAAGCAAAGAAAACACAGTAAGAAGAACTAAGCACTACTTGTGCGTTCTTGAGAGACAGAGAGAAGTTTTATTTTGTGGAGCACCGCATCTGTAGTAGTCCCTATTCATATTTTGTGAATCCCTCACTATTGAGGAAGAAATTTGTAACAGTTTTTTTTAAGTTCTGTTAATCAAATAGAAGAAAGCATTTTCATGCCATCTCTGTCTATAAGCGAAATTTCTGTTTTTAAAGTTCTCTGTGTTTAGAGGAGAGCGTCATTCTCTCCACTGTTTGCTTGGAATTTCCCAATAATTCCAATAGTATTGGATAAAATTATTAATTAATTGGCTACTGGGTCGGGGGTTGCCTCGCCCACCTGACAACAGCCCCTGACTCCTCAAAATGGGTGCGACATTGGACGACGAAGAGAAAATTGAGGGTTTGGTGGTATTTACTCACCGCCTTACTCTGTTTGGCTTCTCTACATTTTTTACTACTTTATATTGTCTTGCTAGAGCTTGACACCCTAATAATGCATTCTGATGTTTTCCTTCTTCTCATGTATTTGCCATTCACTATTATTCAGAATACAATTGAAATCTAGGGTTTAACTGTGGGGCTTCATTCAATGATCTTTTAACATATCATAGTATATTAAATAATACCCTTAATTTAAGTACATATTGGAAAATGCCTCTAAAAATCACATTATTTAACCCCCTACCAATATAAATCCAATAGACCTTATCAATTTAAAAAGTCGTTAATTTCACTATATATTGTAGGTATCCATTTTTCCATTAACATTTTTTATACCCCTTCATATTTTGTTATTAAATTTTAGCCTCCATTTTTTATACCTACCAATATAAAAGCCCTTTACCCCCTATATATCCCAAAATATATTATGTCATCTTTTCCTCATTATATATCCCTCAATATGAACCCACGTTCTATAGGATTTCTCTCGCAATGAAGCCCCAATGGGTTTAACTAAAACTTGTTTTACTTCTTTCTTAAACATACAACTATGACTCCTGGTGACCTTTGGGTGTTGGTTTTACCACTGTATCTATTCTTGGGTCCTGTTGTGCTTCTCCACAATTTATTTCATTTACTTAATTCCACTAGTGGAGGTTACCAAAATGCTCGACATATGGTTCTAGTTGTACTCACGTAATATTTTGAGGTTTATTAGGTGTTCGATGTGATATTTCTAGTTACTTTGCTAAATTGTGAGCTTGATCTCTTAAGAAAGCAAAGGGTTTCAATTTTCCTTGCTATAACTTCCATTTTTCTTATTTAGTTATGTGTTTATTTTCTTACCTCTCTTTTGGTCTGGATTGTGAAAAAATTTCAACTACTTTTGGCAAGATTTCATAGGTTCCTTCTTCCTCATTTGTGAGTTGGGCTTTCGTACCTTTGTTCGTCGGGAAATTCAGAGTCCCAGGTTCTATATCTTCTCGACATATGTTTAAATATGATTCTTAAGCTTAATTTATCTATTTATCTGGATAGTTAAAAGTTTCGACCCTACGCTGGAGTAGGTTTTTATCTAGATTCATCTTAAATTTCAAGTTGATGACTATGGACATGTCTCTGGTATGAATATTTTTAAAATTATTACCTGATATGGTTCACATAGCGTCAAGGATTAACTGTAACAATTTATTTCAACTGTACGCAAATGTCTTTTTGTCATCTTGCAACAATGTTGTTAATATGTGTTGAATTAAATAATTATGATGTTTGTTTGGATTTCATTACTATTCTTGTTGTGTTAAATCCACAAAGTTGTTCCACGGTTAAAGAATTATCATAGTATAGAGTTTCACGATAATCAATTTCAAATATTAAAGTGTTTCAGTTTATACAGTAATATTATTTCTTGTGAGTTAGTGTTTTACATTTTTTTTTCTTTCTTGCTTTCTACTTAGTTTCACAGGATTTCTGAGTTGGTTTCTCTACAGATATTATGAACCCCGCACCTTATTTTAGCTCTACGATTCTGGAAGTTTTGGTTTAGCTCGAGATCATACCCTACACAACAAATAATTTTACAACACCATTATTACATATTTCATAGTACCTGTAAATACATTTCACAGTGCTAGTAATGAGATATAGAATCCTAGTAACTAGTCACCTAATACCGTGGACCTTGGTTTCGCTCAGAGCCCCATTATACAAAACAAAATTTTAAATCTTTACATAACATGAACATATATCTTTATTACTATCAACATTGTATAACACTCCTGATCCAGGTGGATATTAGTGGCCACCCACCTATTCCACTTGGCCCCCCACCATTGTCTCTTTCAGTTTTTCAGTTTCGGCATAACTTACTATTTTTAGCAGTTTTTCGGGTCCTGAACTTCCGGAGCCGTTTTGAGGCCCTAAACGACGTTTGGGTATGAACGATGGGCAAAGCCATGTACAATGGACCACTTGGTGCGACACAAAAAGGGATCCAAGGAATGTGCACGGTGCAGCCAGGTTGATTTCCATACCCTACGCACGAAGTTGGGTATCAAAGATTCGAGGAGAAACATTTGGTGCTAAATGTCGCATTTATGCCTGAGATACATTCGGAGAATGGAGTTCTCAAACACATCTCCTCGCAGTACGACATACCGGTATCTTTGTAAGATTGAGACGAATTAAAACGAATAAAGCGAGACTTTGGATGCGAAAATAAAGCAAGCAAGGGAAAGGTGCTTCCAAACCGCAGAACAAAGGAACGAGCCAAGGCATGGCGGCTAAAGACAACTCATCGAAGCCACAAGAAAAGAACAGCACCGCAAAGCCAAAGAAGGACACGGGAAAGTGGTGTGAGTTCCATAAGAGCTCCACTCACAACACAAGTGAGTGTCGGGCCAAGTAGTCGCTAGTGGCCGAGATGAGGGCTTTTGAGTCAGATGCATGCTCTGACTCCGAATCAGAACCTGAAAAGGGGAATGAAAAAGGGAAACAGATTATTGATGCGGAGCCCAACGCCACTGTTGCCACTACAAAGGTCCGGAAGGAGGAACCGGAAGATCCAGAGGAGGAGGAACGTCTCTTCCACTCCCAGATGTGGGTAAAGGGCTCCCCTGTACAGTTCATTGTCGACAATGGGAGCCAAAAGAACCTCATTTCAGCAGACGCCGTGAAGCGGTTGGGCTTGCCGACCACAGCTCACCCACATCCATACACCATCGGGTGGCTTCACCGAGGACGAGATCTCCGCGTCAGCCAGCAGTGCCGCCTTCCCTATAGCATCAAGCCCTTCACGGATGAGGTATTATGTGACGTTGCTCCTATTGATGTTTCTGATGTATTATTAGGACAACCATACTTATGGAAGCGTCATGCTGTGTATGAGTCTCGACCTCATGCTGTTATTATTACTTTGGGAAATAAGTTGTACAGGATACCAGAGGTACCACCTCCTACGACTATCTCTTTGGTTACTGCAAAACAATGTAGTAAGCTCATTTCCCAAACCAGGAAATTCGTTTTCCTGATGATCCGCCCCCAGGGCAAGAAGAAAACTGTGGCCACGACCTCCAGACAGGGCCCCTCTGCACGACAACAACAAATGGATAAGGTCGTGGAGGAGTACGGGGACATCTTCACCTCACCCACAGGGGTTCCTCTGCACTGCCAGGTCAAGCACCCGATTGATCTGACCCTAGGTGCGCCGCTACCCAATGGACCGATCTATCAACGCTTTGTTCTGGAAAATGATGAAATCAAGAGGTAGATTCAGGAGCTGTTGCAGAAAGGTCACATCAGACCAAGTTCATCACCATGTGGGAGCCCGATCGTGTTGGTACAGAAAAAGGATGGGACGTGGAGACTCTGTATTGACTATCGGGCGCTGAACAAGATCACTGTCCGGAATAGGTACCCAATCCCACGGATTGATGACCTTCTGGACCAACTCCAAGGTGCAAAATATTTCAGTAAGATCGACCTGAAGTCTGGGTATCACCAGGTACCAATTGAACCCTCTGATGTGTGGAAGACTGCCTTCAAAGCTAAGGAAGGCCTTTTTGAATGGTTGGTCATGCCTTTCGGGTTGATGAATGCTCCCGCAACCTTCATGAGGATGATGGACGACATCTTGCGGCCATTCACCAACTCATTCGTAGTGGTGTACTTGGATGACATTCTGATCTTTAGCAAGACTTGGGAAGAGCACCTTCATCACATCCGACAAGTCCTCCAAACACTGCGGCAACACAAGTTGTGTGCCAATTTGGGGAAGTGCACGTTTGGCATGACCCAGGTTCAATATCTGGGATACATTATTGATGAAAAGGGGGTGCATGTGGATCCAGCCAAGATCCAAGTCATTCGGGATTGGCCAGCTCCGACTACTATAACAGAGCTTCGCAGCTTTCTGGGTCTTGCTAATTTCTACCGTAGATTCGTGTTGGGATTATCTCATATCACTTGGCCCTTGAGTCAAGTCACCAAAGGAGGAGCGAGAGAAAAATTCTTTTGGTCGGAACCTCAACAGAAGGCATTCAAAGAATTGAAAAATCGCCTCTGTTCTGCCCCAGTGCTCACCTTACCAGACTTGCAGCAGCCATTTGAGATCGAGACAGATGCCTCTGACTATGCTATTGGGGCAGTTCTTACTCAACAGGGACATCCAGTGGCATATCACAGTGAGACATTGTCTGAGACAGTTCGCAAGTATCCCACCTATGGCAAAGAAATGTATTCCATTGTGCAAGCCTGTCGACAATGGAAGCATTACATTTTGGGGAAGGAAACAATCATCCACACAGACCACCGGCCCCTGCAGTTCATACAGACACAAGGGAAGTTGCGGAATGATCGCCATCAGAAGTGGTCCACATATCTGCAATAGTTTCATTTGAACATCAAGTACAAGAAGGGTAGCACCAATAATGTTGCAGACTGCCTCAGCCGGCCACCGATCGTGGCGCTCACCACCGTGCTCAACTCTTGTGGGCACGAGACTTCTGATTGGCCGCTTCTCTATGAGAGTGACCCAGAATTCGGCCACACTTACAAGGCACTCTTGTGGGGCACACAAGTTCCAAATTTTCACCTCCAAGATGCACTTTTATGTCACCTGGGACACCTTTGTGTTCCTTCAAGCGAGCGTGCCAAGATGATATGGGAAGCACACTACAGTCGAGTCGCTGGGCATTTCGAGGTCGAGAAAACAGTAGCAATACTACAGAAGTATTTCTATTGGCCGAACCTTCGAAAGGATGTCGAGAAGCACATCAGATCCTGCACTGCTTGTGCCATTGCTAAGCCGACCATCAAGAAGCAAGGCCTATATACTCCACTACCTACCCCTAGTCGACCATGGGAATCCATCTCCATGGATTACATGTCGGGACTGCCCTCTACTAAGAATGGCAATGATTGTGTTTTCGTGGTCGTTGATAGATTCTCGAAGATGGCCATTATGGCGGCCTGTAAGAAGAATATCACAGCAGAAGCTACTGCTAAACTCTTCTTTGAACGAGTATGGGTGCACTTTGGGATCCCACAGTCTATCATATCAGATCGAGATAGTAGGTTCCTTAGCACATTTTGGTCCAGCCTCTGGTCAATGATGGACACAAAGCTCACCAAGTCCACAGCTTTCCATCCCCAAACAGATGGCCAGACAGAGGTCGTCAACAGAATGATTGTACACATTCTGCGCATGTACAATTCAAAGCATCCACACACATGGGACGAGAGCCTCCCTTATGTGCAACATAGTTATAACCGGGCTCTCTATAGTTCAATTGGCCATAGCCCCTTTCAGGTGGGCTTGGGATTCCAGCCACTATGTCCCATTGACGTAGCCATGCCATTTGCAGCTGCTCAGGCCGATTCAGCGCACGTCCAGTCTGAAGTTGACACAGCAAGTAGCTTCATCGAGCGCATTCAACACATCCGCCAACAGGTTCATGATATATTGGACAGAGCTAATGCGAAGTACAAGCAGCGCCATGATCAACACCGGGTGCCACACCACTTCCAGGTGGGCGACAAAGTATGGCTACATTTGCAGAAGGAGCGCCTCACTGGACCTCACCGCAAGCTTCGCCCGCTCCGATACGGGCCGTACACCATCACCAAGGCTGTAGGTAACAATGCCTTCGAGCTTAGTATTCCACCATTCCTTAGTCTGCACCCAGTCTTCAATGTGGATCGCCTTCGTCCTTACTTTCCACCTCTACTGGACACCTCGGACATTGCAGAACAACTCACACCAACAGAGTTAAACCCAGACTGCATGGAACAGGCCACCACAGATTGTGTCATGGACATGCAAATCAAGAACACTCGTCAACAGCAGATCCAACTGTATCGGGTTGTCAAAGCTGGCCAACTCCTGCACCAAGGAAAGTGGTTCACCAGGGACCAAGTTCAGCAGAAATTTACTCATCTCATGGAGGAACTTAACGCAATGGGGACCATTGCTTCCTAAGGGGGGAGGAATGATCCAGGTGGATATTGGTGGCCACCCGCCTATTCCACTTGGGCCCCCACCATTGTCTCTTCCAGTTTTTCCGTTTTGGCATAACTTACTATTTTTAAGCGATTTTAGTCTGAACGAAGACGTTTGAGGCTAAGCAGCGTTTTTTGGGTATGAAGAAAACGCCAAATAAAGTTTTTTTCATTTGTCCCAGAATTTGTATTCTCGGATAGAGCTTTCTAATGATGTATCATATGCGTCAAACGGAGATAGTATGCCAAAGTTACGTCCCTGGGAAGTTGAAACACCAATTTACACAAACGGGGCCCATAGTTTTGGCGCTTCATCTCCTAGGGTTAGGTTTTTGGGATGTTTAGGGTTCTCCATTGTTTCTCAATAATAAATAGGCCCTCGCGCCTCATTGTAAAGCAGTTCAGAGGCCTGTAGCCGCCACATCTCTTCTCGGAGATAGCTACCAGTGCCCTAGCTAGTTTTATTTCCTTTCTGTCTGTAAGCAAATTTCAGTTCTTTGATATTAATGAAATGAAGTGTTATTTCCGCTGCATCTCTATCTTTATGGTTATGTGTTTATTCTGTTGCGTTCCTGCATAAATCCGGATCAACTCCATGTTAGAATTTCTAAGTGCAATGTCTTGCTTCATATTAAACTTACTACTATGCAAAATAAATAAATTTTTTATCACTTCTCTGGAAATTAATAAGTTCACCATAAGATTTACATAAAACGAAGTTACTCCACCCATCTAAGAGATAATTTACTCACTGCATTTCACCCCTGAGATGGTCACTTGCACTATGCTAGATATTAACTATTTGGTCACTACGAGACATAGTTTTTCCACAAGAAAATCCCACTATCCAACAAACTCCAAGATTTCATGTTCTTTGATCTTTGCAACAACTTCTTTCTCTCTTTCCCTCGCCTTCGTTTTCGCTCCTTCCTATTTGGATCCTCAAGAAAGAGCTCATGTTTCCACTTTATTTTACCAAAGACAGTTTTGGGTAGTAACTACCCCTTATAACTGCTTTCTAACCATTTACGTGTGACTTCTCTTAGCATGAAATTTTCTGCAAAAATATCATAGTTAACTTCATTCCAAAAATGTTAACAATTATTAATTATTTATTTAATTTCTCATTCGTTATGATCCAAAATCTTTAGCTTTGATATGGATTAAAGAATTACATGTAAAATGCATCTTAACCATGAAACTTAAAAGGCGTGAACATAAGAAGAGAGAAGCAGATAAAATCATGAAAAGAATACAAGAACTTTATATCAGAGTTCATCTAGGAGGGACTACATCTCCGGGCCCTACTCAATCAGTGGGGAGGCCCTCTTTCATTAAGTGGAAAATAAAATGGAAGTACAAGCATAAATGAAAAATTAAACCCTTATACCTCCATAGTTTAAAGTGCCCAAAAATTTGATACCTATGATGAAGAAACAAACAACACCATTTAACTTGTGTCACTGGGAGGTGCACAATCCATACAAAATTTTCTTGATTCTGATGCTGGACAAATATGGGCCCTCTAGAAATGAGCTGAGTTCATGGTTCTACCCCCTCCTGCAAGGTGCTCAAGGTTCCACTCTGTCTTGGTAAGTGTAGAAATTATACACCATGCATGTATATCTTGGATTCTCTTGATCTAACAATGTGCTAATATATTATACTTTATTTTCCATCTAATATTAAGGGATAATAATAGTAGACATGCATCTATAAATAGATATGCACCCAAAAATAACTTGTGTGGGCCCCACCTAGTGTAGGTGCTTAATTTTCTCTAGGATCAAGGATGTTGTTTCTGGATGCCAATGTCACTATTTCTTATTGCAAACTTCAACACTCCCTCTCAAAAAGAAAGGAATGTCCTTGCATGCGACACGCAAATCCATGCATGCAATAGGCAATCCTTGCATGCGACATGAAACTCCATGCCTACAACATGCAACTCATGCCTAAAACACCTCTCTAGTGTTTCTCGCACATGCAACTCTTGCATGCAACACTTTGCTAGTGTTTATCACACATGCAACACTTTTGAAACTGAATATCCTCCAAATAACTGAACCAGTATAATGCATATGTCATCAAAGTATTTTGACTTGTTTCTAGCTATTGCACATGCCTACTGGATCCTCTGCATTGCAGACACATGCATCCATGCACTCTGTATTTCTGCCAACTCTAATATGTACTCCTGTATCTAACACTGTCACCTTGATTTCATGTCCTCATGACATCTGATTGCATCAATCCAACTGATCCTACCACTGTTGCTCTATGGGATCCTATTAGTCATGTTCAATTCATGAGATCCACACCATCTCAATGAATCCTGCCAAAAATTTCTTCTTGAGATTATTCATGCTTGTTGCCCTACCTCTCACCTAGTGGTATAGCTACATGCACTCCCTCTTCCCATCTAGCATGAAATTTCTCTTCATGAGTGGTTTCTCCCACTCCATGATCCTCATCTTGTGCTTTATCCACATCCTGAGGTTCACTCTTACCTGCATGCAAATCCAACTCCCTCTCAAGGGTCAATTTCATGGCTTTCTCACACTTCCCAATGGTAGGAAGCTCTGTAGAAATCGCATCTACATCAAATCTATAGATATTCTTCTGCATCTCCAGTTGTGGCTGCTCCACAAATTTCTGAGACTGCTTCTCAGGTTGCATGTTGAGAGGCTCCCTCTCAACCACCAGGTCACTAACCTCTTCTTTTCTCCTCAAATTTTTGCATGCATCTTGTACCTTAGTCCATGTAGTTTTTTGGCTCGCACACATTGTAATTATCCCGTCATCACAAAATTTTCTAACAAAAGAGATTATTTTAAATCGATGATATCTCCCTCATCCGAGCTCCGATTCGACCAATTTTTTTTCAATTTGAGTATGTTTTCACAAGGAATCCAAATATACTATTGGTTTCTGAAAATTATTCATCCAAATTTTTAGATATTCTCTACAAACACGTGCACCCAAATAATTCCTACTCTCATACCATGAATAAAATTTATAACACAGCTTCGATACCATGTATAAATTATATAGCATGCATGTATATCTTGGATTCTCCTGATCTAACAATGTGCTACTATTAAATACAGAATTGCTTCTACAAATATTTGCAGAATTAAAAAAAACAACACAATTGCTAATCACATGAAGCAAAAAGAAGAATAGATCAAAACCACAACACCAGATATTCCCGGGGAAAGCTTATTGCTCAAAACCCCTCTATCATATATTGTATATTCCACAAGGAATCATGAAACAATTACATACAAAACTTTAATCAGAAGAGCTCTCAGTATATCAGCTAATTGTCTCACATTGTCATACAAAAATTGGCAAGTTCCTTAGCTAATTTACTGTCTCCAGACAACCTGCCTTGTGTTATCACTCCAAAATTTCCTAGGTTTGCTATGTGTGTTTAAAGAAATAATAGAGGTAACTATCAACCTACTTTTGAGATCAGGATCTAGCCTTCCTAATGCTCAGAGAGGGCTCTCTCTTTATGATTTAAATTTGTTGTTTTTAGCTGATTTTAGGCTAGTTATGTAAGACTGATTGGTTTTGATTTTGGTTTAGTGGTGGAATTACTAGTTTAGATGGATAGATGTCTGTCTATTTTCCATTGGGCTATGGATTAAATGTATCAAGAAAACCGGGCAGAATCAATTTCTAAAGGAAGTGTTCATAAGGCAAGGTAGCTGAGCAAAATCAGATCTTTAATTCAAAATAATGTTTAGCCTCTACTATCCATTTAAGTGTTGAATATTTCTTTAACATGTTATTCAATTCTCTGATTATTTCTGCTAAATTAGAAGTGAATCTTCTAAGGAAATTTATCTTACCTAATAATTCCTATAATTGTTTGATGTTTCTAGGATGATTGATGTTTAAATTCCTTCTATTCTAGCTGGATCTATTCTAATTCCCTCTTTTGAAATTATGTGTCCTAGGAGTTTACCTTCTTCTAGTCCAAAGAGTGTCTTTTTAGGATTCAAGGAAATGCCAAATTTTCTACATTTAATAAAAACTCTTCTCAAATGATCTAGATGTTCATTATCTTTTTTGGAAAATACTATTATATCATCTAGATAAATTACTAAAAATTTGTGAATCTCCTTGGAAAAAGCTATGTCCATAGCTCTTTGAAATGTAGCTCCTACATTCATCAATCGAAAAGGCATTTTCAAATACATGAAAGTCCACCAAGGAGGGGTAATTGCATTATTTTCTTGATCTTCAGTTTGAACTAGGATTTGGTTGTATCCCAAGAATCCATCAAGCAATGAAATCTTGGACGACCCTACTACCCTCTATAAAATATGGTCCATCTTGGGGAGAGGATAACTATCTTTCAATGACACTTTGTTTAAGTTTCAGAAATCAACACAAAGTTTGATTTCCCCTATTTTCTTCCTAGTGGGAACTAAGTTTGGGAACCAATCATAATATCTGATAGGTGCTAAGATTTGTGCCTCATACATCCTTTTTACTTATTTTTCAATCAAATGCATAAGAACTGGATTAATTCTCCTAATATTTTGTTTAAAGAGCTTTTGATTTTATTTGATGGGTATCTAATGTTGAATAATATTGGTGTCATAAGGCTTGAGGTCTTCATAACTCCAGGCAAAGACATCTTGAAATTCTTTAAACAAACTGATATATTTCATCTTTTCAGCTGAAGTTAATGCTTTGGATATTTTGATGAGCTTAGGCTTTTCTTCTGTTCCTATATTACATTCTTCTATGTCTAATCTTAAGGTTTCCATTTTTTTTTTCTAGCTACATCATTGGAATAAAAAATATCTTCTAATGGGGCTAATCCCTTTGGTAAAAAGTTATCTTTAAGGTTCAAAAACTTTGATTCATCATTAGTCAACTCTTCTATTTCTACTATTTCTAATTTATCTATGTCTACTCTAGTGAATTTAGTTGGTTCATATTTATCTACATTATTTACATCTAACTCACTATTTATTGTATAATCTACTGTACAATTAGTGTATATGTTACAATTTTGGAATTCTCCCTCAGGATTCATAAAATTATAGATTTTAGAATCTTGTGAAAATATCTGCCAATATTTCAAATTATCTGGTATTGTTGGCCTATGTCTTACCTCTGCAGTGTACTAGTGATTTGGCTGAAAATTTAATCTGCATGTACTGGAAAAAGTAGCCAAACTGTGAGCTTGCATATTATGTTTCCTTGTAATAGCAACAAAGTCAGTTTCAAGAAAACTATTAATCAGATCTAAAATGGTTTCTCTATATTGGCTAAGTCTAGCATTATTTACAAGATACTCTCCTTTAACTTGTTTTACGATAAGTTCTTAGTCTCCCATGATAGAAACTTTCTTGGCTCCAAGTTTTCTTACAATTTGCAGTCCTAAGATTAATTCTTCATACTTTGCCATGTTATTAGTGCATTTAAAGTTTAAACTAAAGGCCTGACCTTCAGAATGATCATTCTCTAAGTTATAAATACACACTCCTACTCCTGCTCCTAATATATTTACTGAGCCATCAAAATCTAAGTGCGACATATATTCATGAAATATATTTTCACTGTCAATTTCTTTATGTTTATGTTCTACAACTATGTTTTTATTTGTGCCAGTGTTTGAATTGCATGGGATAAAAGAATCCATATCAGAATGCAGGGAATACATAAGATAGTTCTGTGTTTTTCTTGCACTATTGACCATGTATTTCATCAAATTTTATCTGTAAATCTTTTTAGGCTGACCAAAAACAGAAATTGTAGCATATGACATGTCTAACTGTAGAGATCCCTGTAATTTTTCTCCAGATGAGCGAGATAATAACATTCCATACTTTGGAGGGATATCAGCAAGGCCAACATCCATGACAATACTCTTACCTCGGTATTGGACTAGAGTGACACACAAGTCTTTTTTCAAACCAAGACATTTAACTTGATTAGAATCAAAGGAGAAAAGATCTTTGTATGGTCTAGTGATATCTAGATTCAATGTTTCCATGATTGCCTTAGGCATCAGGTTGTGAGATTCTCCTGAATCTAACATAGCATTGTGTAAGATTTGATAATGAATGATCAAGCTAATGTAGAATGGAGGAACACCACCTTCTTGATGTTTTACATTTACCTTAGGACCAAATAATAACTCTGGTTTGTCATCATTAAGGTTTACAGCATCTTCTCCTTCACTTGTGTTCAATGTTTCAGTGATTTGGGCTTTGTATAAATCATTTTTCACCAGCTCTGTTGAAGGAACTGGGATTTTCAATTTTTCTATTTCAGTTTGGATATTAAATGTGATTTAAGTTTTGCCTAGCTGAATTATTTCCTCTTTACCAATTGCAGTTTGAGTGTTCTTATTATTTTTTCTCAATATTTGGTATTTCAGTTTGTGTTTTCACTGTTTCATTTTCAATTTTCTTATCTGGGATAGTTTGACTAGAAATTGTAGTTTTAGTAGCAATTGTTGTTTAAGTATCAATTGATCTTTTAGCAGCAGCTGAACTTTTAGCAGCAGTAGATGTTTGAGTATCAGCTGAAGTAATGTCTACAATCTTTGGGTTGGTTGCAATCTTTGGAGTGGAATTTTTTTGGGTTTCTCTAGGGAGAATTTGCAACACTTTGGACACAGGAGCTTCTACTGTTTTCTTGGTTTGAGTTTGGAAAATTTTATTAGTAGGGGCTTCTATATTCTTCTTACTTATAAGGGTATATTTTTTGTGAACTTCATATATTGCAGATTCATAGCCTTGTTTATAGTCAAAGGACTCTCCAGATTCTAACTGTAACTGTTGTAACATGTATAATTCTTGTTCTTCTTAGGTAAGAAAAATAGTATTTTCAGTATTTATTTCCATTAATTTTATCTAGGTGTCCCGTTTTTCTTCATTTTTATGGGAACTCTCAGAATAAATTTCTTGGAAAGGTGCTCTAATTAATTGATCAGGTGTTGTTTCTCTAGATTTACCAGTATTGGGATTCTTCCTAAAGTTTGGATTTCTTATTTGAGGACCTTGTTGTTGATTATCCCATTGTGGTTTTCTTTCCATATTTTCTAATATATACATTATTCTTTCCATACTCTTAGCTAAACTATATATCTTACTATATTATGTGGATGGTTCATCCTTAATGGTTACTCTTCTTTCATTTCTCATCCTAGCTCTTTTAGCTAACAAATTTGCTTCTACACTAATTGCATTCCTTTGCATCTGTTCTAATGTTTCAAAGTTTCTTTCTCTCAATTGATAGGACATATCATTATCAAAACCATCTGGAAATTTGATTAGAGCTAAGTCTATTGGAGGTTTGATGTTTGCAAGAATTGCATTGTAAATACTGTTAAACCTAGTATAATAATCCTTAACAGATTCATTAGGAGCTCTTCTAATGTTTTCATATTCAGATAATATTTCTAAAGGGTTTTTCTTTCTTTCCCATCTATTTATAAATAATTGATAAAAAATAGCTAAATCAGCTATATAATTGGCAGGTAGAGCTTTAAACTATTTATTTACATCTCTTGCTAATGTTTGGGCAAACAGTCTCATTTGTACATCATCTTCATCAATTTCATGCAATTCAAAGTAGTCAGTCATTTTATTAACATGTTTTTGTGTAGTATATTGACCAATACCATCAAACGGAAAGATTTTACTCTGATAATCCTGTGGCATGGCATGTAATTAAGCTGGTAAGACCAAAGGGGCATATATGGCTACATGGCTAAGATTCTAGCTTGGCTAGGATGTAAATTAGTGGTTCTTTGTGATAATCTTTAAGTGCTTGTCGATGAATTTGGAACACTTGAGGATGTAGTTGGAATGCTAGAAGATATAATTGGAGCACTAGAAGATGGGAATAAAACTTTAGGTTGAAGAGGAATCTTGGGGATGAATGATTCTATGGATTGAACTGTAGTGAAGATAATGGGTGAGGTGAAACTAAATGGATCTTTTTTTACAGTTTCTGAAGGAATGGTAGAACTCTTAAGGGTAGAAGCAACTATGGCAACTAACTCAACTGATTTTTGGAAAAAGGATTCATCAATACCTTTAATCAAGTTTGAATTCAAAGCATTAGGTTTATCAAAGGTCTCTAGAACGTGTTAATTTGAATCAAGTCAAGTAGTTTCCTTCTTTTATTCAATAAATTGAATAAAATCAAGATCTATCACAATATCAATGATGCAATTTTCAGATTTTGTTCTAAATAAGGAATGTTCAAATGATAAATCAAATTCAATATCTTGTAAGCTTGATAATTGTTTAGGGAGTGGATTATATTTCACTAATTCACTACTACTTCCTAGACTTTCTACTTTTTGATTTTTTCTTAAAATTTTGTCAGGATCATCAACAATTATAGCAGGTTGTGCAACAGGATGAGCCCTAGTATAGTATGTTATTTTGGAAGACATAATTTTAATTTTTAACGAGAACTTTAACAACCCTAAATAAAACTTAAGGTGAAAATATGAGTAAAAGTATTTCCTTTAATATTTATTTAACTGAGGATTGGCATCCCCAGTATGTTCGCCAGTATGTTATCACTCCAAAATTTCCAAGGGTTTTTATGTGTGTTTAAAGAAATAATAGAGGTAACTATCAACCTACTTTTGAGATTAGGATCTAGCCTTCCTAATGCTCAGAGAGGGATCTCTCTTTGTGATTTAACTTTGTTGTTTTTAGTTGATTTTAGGTTAGTTATGTAAGATTGATTGGTTTTGATTTTGGTTTGGTGGTGTAATTACTGATTTAGATGGATAGATGTATGTCTATTTTCCATTGGGCTATGGAGTCAATGTATCAATCAAACAGGGCAGAATCAATTTCTAAAGGAAGTGTTCACAAGGCAAGGTATCTGAGCAAAATTAGATATTTTAGGCTGGATGGTGAAGTGGTTTTCAATCGGGATCAAGGAGCAGTTAAGAACTCCTTAAACCGGATAATGAGGGAAGGAGTAAGAGGTCAATCGATATGGGAGAGAAATTAAGGATTCTCAAATCTAGATATCAGAAGAAAAAAAATTAAAATGAATAATAGTTCAGAACAGAGTGTACTTAAACAATTCTTGCAATAATATTCCTATTATAACATTTAAATTTGGAAAAACATACAAGTTTATGGAATACTTAAGAAAATAACAATGAAAAATTGAGAGATACTTCACTGAAGTAGCTCAACACATAAATCCTATAATGAAATGCCTTCATTACTCAGTCTTGTTTGTTGACTTGAAAATGGTACAACAGACCCTCAAGTATTTTGATCAATTACAACTATAGAAATTTTCAGGAATCCACCCTCAATACTTCGAATTATGAAGTATTCATACAAAATGTAATACAAAATATCCTAAAACTGATTTAGGAATTATTCAAGGGAAATGAAATATCTTCATGCAAGAAGAGAGAGACATATATGTGACTAATGCAAGTTGTCCCTGTTTATTTGTTTTGTTGTTTGCTTTCTTTAATATTTTTTTGCCTTATCTCTTTGGCTGTTGCCTTCACATTGGCTGTTACTGTCTCTTTCTCGCCGATTTTCCTTTAACTCTACATTTCATCTTTAAACTATGTCTTTGTTGTCACCGTGAATTATTTTTTTAACTTACTGATTTGTCTGCCTACTCTCTTTTACTATGATTGCTCCATTTTCACCTTTGACCCTCTCTCTCTTTTACCTACTTTCACTTTTACCTTTCACAGTTTATCATATAAATTTTCCAAAATTTCTTCATTTGGAATTTTAATCTTTACCATCCTCCTTTAAATTTCATCAACCTCTATGTATTTTACAAAAGTAGGCTTGTTTACAAAGAGATGATTTACCTCATGCTGGAGGTAACAGAGATTTTCAAAAGTCTGATAGAGCACTTTTCTTGTAGGAATTCCTTTCATGGAGGAATTGTTGGATTGTTCTTTAGCCACTTCCCTGATTTTCTTGTCATAATATTCATACCTCATCAGTCTTTCATTAATCACCAATGGATTAGGTAGACCTTTCTGCCTCAAAACATCAAATTTGACCATGAACCTGTCTATTTCTAGCTCCATTATTTGGCATCTGTCTTCAAGCTCTGACATGAGGTTTCTCTTGGAAATTACCTTTTTTTACCTCTAATATTATTTTAGTTCTGTCACTTATCCCAATTTCTTCTAATTCTTGCTTGTTCTTATAATTGAGAAACTTGATAATCTCAGTGGCATCCTCTGGTTTCTTTCCAAGGTCTTCTTTGACTTTCTGAATAGCTTTGCTAGCTTCCTTGATCAAATCTTTCTGCTCAAAGATGATTTGGATAGATGGCCAAATATCATTAACAGAGTTAATGATATTGGCCCATAGTTGTTGCTTTTCTTGGGCTAGTGGCTCTTTTAGTGTCAATTCCTTCTCTAACTTCTGTACTCTGTCATTTAATCTATTTGATTTCTGATTTTCTGATTTATACATGATTTGAGCCAACTTCTTTTCATCTTCTATACATTTTACTTGATCTTTAAGTCCATTTATTTCGGTTGTTTGCATTGACATGTCTTTCATAGCTTTAATAAATTTACCTGCCTCAACATTGGGATGAGTTTCTGCTGTTGAATCTGTTGCTGGTGTAGTAACTGGGGTTGCTGAAAATTTTGTTGTTACTGGAACTGCTATAGGTAATGTAGCTAATGAAGTATATGGAACTGGTGTAGTAACTGTAGGAATGATAGTGATGGGGATTACTTCCATACTAGCCTTCTTTTCTTGCACAAATTTGTCCATTTCATTCTCCATCTCTATCAGTTGAGCGATCAACTGAATGATGAGATTCATCATTTCATCTTTCTAACTTGTATTCTCCAAAACTTCCTTATTTTTAGATGTTTAGTGGGAGGCAATTTTCGTTTGTTTTCATGTAGCAATGCCTGCGTTCTTTTTCTTGATCATCTCTTCAGCTGATTTGATGTTATTTGGATCATATCCAACCTCCATGACCGATTCTTCAAGTGATTTGAATTTGTTATCCTTTTCTTGTGAGGATTCATTCTCTAGTTCTAACTTTTCTTTGATATTGTCTAGAGAATTTTGTAGCTTTTGTACACTCATAGCTTTGTTATTCATAGTATAATATAGCATTTCTCCTTCTTTCTTATGGAATTCAATTTGATATATAAGATGAACATATTTAGCCATGACTTCAAATGTTGTTTTGTTGTAGTCTACTGATGATTTTGGAGCCTGCACTATTGGTTGTAAAAAGTTCATCTGCATCTTACTGGTTTTATAATCAAATGCTGAAAGTAACCTGTTTTGGTCACTAGGATTCTATTTCTAATATTGGGCATAGGTTACAGCTTTCAATGCCTCATTCCTCAATTTAATTTATGTATACTTCTCAATTATATCTTATTCTTTATTTATTGGTTCTCTTGATGAAGGAACTTCAATACTATGTTGCTTCTGAATGATCTGAACACTAGAGGTTGAAGGTTGATGAGTTTCCTCTGAAACAGTAGGAGGTGCATTATCCCTGAAAATCATATCTATATCAATAATCTAAACTGTGTCCACTATTTCTTCAAGTTCAAATAATGGATTAAATTTGGCCTTTTTCTTATACATTAACTTGAATTTGGTGTCAGAAGTGGTTTCAATAGAATAAGAACCTTCTTCTCTTCGCCTCTTTGAGTTCCTGTCTTGTAGGGCTAGAGAATGCAGGATGGAACTAGTATCAGCCTACTTCTCCACCTCTTGCAAAGTATTTTCCAACCACTCTGACTGGTTGGAATAATTTTCAATCTCTGGTCTTGAATCATGAGAAAAACGAGTTAATTTGAATTTTACTCTTAACTCGTTGATGACTCCTAAAGGATCATACTGCCATTTGAAACTATCACTGAACCTAAATTCTTGTAAACACTTATCTGATTTCTCACCAGCACTTCTACTGTTGCAAATTAAAGGACCAATCTGGTTTTTTAATTTTAAACTGAGTTTTCTTCTTGGCTGATAGTAAATTAACTTCATTTGATTTTAAGATATGCATGATGTATTCTAATGCAAATAACCTCATTGGGAGGTATTTGGGCAGCTTGTATGGAGTGAGATGACATCCATACACCCTAATTTCAATGTGGTTCTGGTATAAATATCAGTCTATTGTTCTACTTTGTTCTGACAATTGAAATACATTATTTATTTCTTCACTGGCCCTAGGTTGATTTCTATTTCTTAGCATGTTGACAACTGGATGAATAAATGAATCAATTAAGTCCTTGTAGCTAAATTTTTTGGAATCCTTTATGATCAAGGATTTCCAGAAGGCTAAAGATTTGGGGTTACCCTCTGTGTCCAGTTTTTGGAGGCTTACTATAAACGTTTCAGATTGGAAATACAGAAAGAAATGAAGAAAAACTGATGAATACTTAAACACTCATTCCTCTGGTAATTTAACTAATTTCTCATAGAGATCATCTAATAAGTATTGAGTAAAGTTAAATGTCTAAGCTGGAGGATGTCTTGGGCAGAAAATGGACATAAAACCTAAGATAGAAGCATCAACATATTCATTTGTAAAGTATCCTAGAATGCAAGACAACATTGTGACAATATGTTTGGTTCTCTCTGAAAAATTGAAGTTGAGTGAGGAGGGTTATTCTTTGGGGTTTCTACTGACAGAGGTAAGAAGGTTTGGAATATTTGAAACCTCTTGGGAAATTCAAGCTTCGGATATAATTCAATGATGATTTCAATAGACAATGGGGCTTCATCAGGCTTAGGTTGGATCAGTAACATCTGATTTATTGATTCCGCAGTGATTGTTAACAAAATCTCTTTGCTAAGGGTTACTAGGGCTCTTTCATTGGGCGAGTAATTAATTTGACAGAGTCTGATGATTTCTGGAAATTGGAAGGTCTGTGGGAAAATATATTTAGGCAAATTTGAGTCCCAAAGGTAAATATTATCATCCTGGTCTATGGATTTATCATGGTTCCAGCAGTGGATGTCCAATAGGTTGAAATCAGTGACTGTGTCACTAATGTTGAAGTATTTATCTGCAAGGGGGGTATGTTCAACATCAATTACAGGTGGTTGCTGAGGTTTAACATTCACAATGCCCTGGGAAGCCATATATTTGTTTATTTTAATCAATTTATTAGTTTCTTGTGCTAAAGTAATGGCTTCCGGTGATTAAGATTACCTAGAAAAGGTTTGAAATTGGTATTTGGAAAGTGTTTTGGCCATGACAGGGGCTTCAATTGGTCTACAAAGCTTTAACTCTGATTCAGCATAGGCTATGGTAACAATATGTTTCAATCCCAGCCTGAAATGGCTTCAAAATAGTTCAGCACTGGTCTGAATGGCTTCAAAAGAGGTCGGTAAGGCTTCTTTTTGGTTTCTTCTCTGAAATTCTTCAACAGAAATAGATAAATTAATGGTAAAGATCAGGTTTAAATAATTTTTTACTGGAAGCAATAAATCATATGGTGTGGGGTTAAATTCAAATATCAAGATGGATTCATCATACAGCTCGAACAATGGATTGGTGGTTATCGCATCGCAAAAAGTGGTTAAGTGGTTTTTGGTTGAGGGATACGATAAGATGTGGAATTGACGCATGTCAGGGGAGTGGGGGTGTGAAACCATCCATTTCACAACCCCTCAATGGTTTTAAATGTCAAGTAGTCAGGGGTGCAAAAGGGCTTGCGATTGGCTAGATCAAATAGGCGCCAATCGGACGGTTGACGAGTGTTGAGGGATGCGTCGGGGATTTGATAGGTGGGACCGGGAATAAGTTATACAGTGGGTTATTATATGTGATGGTTTAATATATAGTAGTGGTTTAATGAAATATCTAAAGTGGGGGGTAATATGAAATAACATATAAACATACATTATATGGGGTCGGGATACATATACATTGGGGTTTTAAAAATAAAGTGGGACCCGGGATGATATAGGAGGGAATTAATATAATGTGGCGTAAATATATTTAAAACATGGATTTAATATTAAAATGCGGGTTAACGAGTATGAATGCGGGATTTAAAATACATTAGGAATAAGCGTTAAAATAACATCGGGGAGGGATTTTTGCAGTGGGTCCCGATACTTTAACTATTAAAAACTATACAAAGTGGTTTTTTTCTTGTTTTTAATTGAAAATGGGAGTTAGTAAATGGGAAATTCATTTTTAAAAGGGAAATGGGTTTTTAGGAAGGGGAAGGGGTGAAATAAGGGAAAAGGTTAGAATGAAGGAAAAGGGATATTTTACAAGGGAAAATGCCTTCTAAGAGTGGCAATAGGGTTTTAAGCAAGGGGAAGGGGATTTAGGGGGATATTAGTGATATGAAATGACCAATTAATGTTTTCCATTACTTGTGAAAGCAGTATACCTACGCTTTATTTACCCTAGCATTTTTTCTTCATTTATTGGGTAACTTGAGCTTGCTAACCCTTTTTATTTTCTTTTAATAAGAAAAATAATCTACTTCTAACCTTATAACTTCCAATGGCTTAGATTAAACTGATGAGCTCATTTTTATTTCACTACCTAACTACCAATCTGCCAAGATTAAATGGTTTGCTCAGATCTTATTCACTAACTATAAACATGAAATTTAAAGCATGAACGAATCAAGATTAAACTGTTTGACCCTCATGAGTTGTGGCATTTTGGACAAGATGCACACAATTTTATTTGCAAAGTAAAGTAAAATGTAGTGGCATTTGAATGTGCAACACTTTCATTATCTATTTTTATCTCTTTTTGGTGGGGTTCATACTTTAAATTATTTTCTGATCTTTCTCTTTTAGTCCTTTGATTTTTATTTTAGGATTTACCCTCTTTACATTTTTTAATATGGGAAAAAATTTGGAAAAAGAAAAGTATGTAGAATATTACAAGATTTAACACAGTCAATTCAAAATTATGATCCTTATTATTATAGGACCCTAAAAACTTACTCATGCAGTTCCTGATGAATTAAATCCTTAAACACAAAGAATTTCAACCTTCCTCAACTGTGTTGAGTTGGCATGGGCATCCTGTGGTGTTATAACTACACCTAGGTAACCTGCTAATATCACAACTGATAGTTACACTTCCCTTTCACCTAGATCTCAACTGGCTCTCCACTGGAACTGACATGCATGCAGTTAATAATAGTAAAAACATCAGTTGCATGTGAGATCACTGCATGTGAATTAATTAATATTTAATTCACTTGATAACTCACTAGTGTATCTGGAGTTATAACTAGGACAATTGACTTTAACATACTTAACTGAGTTAAACTGATTTACAACATGCATTAACTAATCCACCATTGCACTTCAAACTCTGTTACAACTAGAATCACTATGTTACAACTCAAGTCACTCCGCATGTCCCACCAACCAACCTCTTAACTTGAAATTCACTTAGTCAATTGATTTTCCATTTCAGTTAACTATTTTCAAGTCCACACTGAGAATATATTATAGTTTATTTTCCATCTAATATTAAGGGATAATAATAGTAGACATGCATCTATAAATAGACATGAACCCAAAAATAACCTGTGTGGGCCCCACCCTAGTGTAGGTGCTTAATTTTCAATAGGATCAAGGATGTTGTTTCCGGATGTCAATTTCACCCTTTCTTGTTGCAAACTTCAATAGTAAGTGTGTCGCTCCAGGTCTACCTGGGCGCACTTTTGAAGTGAATGTTTAAAAAAGTGAAGGCTGGGCAGACTCCCCAATGGAGCCCCTAGCTGAGTTGGTTGAGATCCAAAGTTCGAGTGAGGGGGTCGGGTATTCAAACCCCTCCCACTCCATAAAAAGGTGGTATATCATTTAATATATAAAAAAATATTTTTAAATGTGGTGGGTCGAGCCCGCATTAGGGGGCTTGCCCACCGAACCTCCTGCTAATGGTTTTGTTACAACGTATATATTTGTGGTTTGGGTTAGGGCGACAGAGTTGACATCCCCACCCCACCCTTATTATATCACATATATCAACCGATGGGTGGGTCTGGTGGGGTCATGGCCACTGGCCCATATCTAATTTTATTATATATATATATATATATATAGTTGGAGCAAGGGAGGGGGTCATGGCCCGCCCTTGCCTTTTTCTTTTTCTTTTTTATACAAACCCATTTTTTTCAAATATTCTCGATTTTGACCGAAGGAGTGAATTTAACTGTCCCACAAATTTTCCCAGAATCTGGCTGGAGCTGGCCGGAATCTGATGGCCTAGTTTTGTGTCTTCCTTAAGCTTGCCACCTCATCAAGTCAACTCAGAAATTTGACTTCTTCTAACTTCTCCATAAAACTCGAAATTGAGTGTCGTCTATGCCTTTGGAATCAGAAAGACGAGATCTTCAAATTGAAACCAAGTTTTCCACATTTCTGACACTTTGATTTTTGAACCTTTTCCTTAAGACACTTGTACTTTGGACCTGTACGATCCTCCTGGATCATTCCTCCCCACTAAGGAGCTTTTGGACCATCAAAAGCATTAACACTCAACACATTGTTTGTCCGTTCAAAACCACATTTCCGATCACCTACACACAAGTCTGGTACAACATTTGAAACCATGTAAAAACCACACATGACTCAAAAACCTTCCACTTGCAATGAGTTTATAGCACACACTCATTGGGCAAGGATCATAATAGAAACCAATACCTCAACTATTCATAAGAAAATTCCCAAAAACATCATTGTTTCATTTTGAAGCGATGGGAACACATCATCACTTTTACATTTATTTGCAACACATGATTTACAACTATGGCCATAACAATAATACCTATAAAAACCATATTTTTCTTAATAAATTAAATGTTTCATCTCACTATAGTGCATTTGACTGTGGAATAGCTTTGAGGACTCAACTCTTCATGGGTTATTTTTGGTCTTGAATTGTTTTACATGTAGGTTTCTAGGGTTCATCCTGGTTGTGATGATTCTTCTTCCCCCATACTTTCTGTATCATATTTGAATTCCTTCCCCTGGTGTTCCTCCGATAAGTGTTCATGGAACCCTCACTATCGCTAGACTGTGAGGAAATGATTTCATTATCTGTCGATGGTTGGTCACTAGCTGCATTGGAGATTTCTCCCACTTCATTCCTGGTGTATCCGAGTCCTGCATGACATGGAAATTCCTCGAGTTATATGGTTTTCATGATGCCTTGGCCATTGATGTTGACACCCTTTGCTTGATACCCCATTTTCTTCAACAGTTTGGATCCAATCCTTGTAGTATTTTTTTCAAAAGCATCGAAATCGTCATCATGAAAAGTACATGGAATTGAAGAGTTTATTTTTACCTTGGGTTAGCTATGTTGTAAATTTTCCAAGGACTCATCCTTAGCTTGTAATTGGTGTAGTAACCTTTGTTTTTCTTCCTTCGCTTCCTGTAGGAGCCTCCTTAGCTCAGTATTCTCTTCTTGGATTCTTCGATTGATCTCCTCAAGTTCTTAGAGCCTTATCATAGTGAGTGTCCTTTTCGTCTTTGGTACCATGTTGTTGAAATTTCCATTTCATCGCCTTAATCGGAACCCAAGTCTATGGGTCCTCCTCTTGCGATCCCAAAGGCTGCAAACTTCATTTCATCGTCGGAATCAAACCCCATGTCAATTGGTCTACCTCGTGCAAATCCTGGAGCTATGAACTTATCATCTTCCTTTGATTCAGAATCTTGGTTCTGCTGCACAGAGTTAACGGTCTTCTGTTTCCCATTTTTATCATCCCTCTAGGGTCTCAAATCATGGTACAACTTCCAGCAACTTTCTTCGTCATGTTCCTCTTTCTCACAATGTGTACAAGAGGTCTTTGCTCCCCTTCTCTTGGTTGTTATAGTTCTTCTTGGGTGGTCATTTTTTTCATGTGTTCCCCTACTTTCTAGATGCATGGCCTTCACACTAGCCTCATCGATGGTAGGAGTCTCAAACAATAATAATGAATTTCTTATGATTTATGCAGAGAACCAATATACTTGGTTACAATCTCTGTTGAATCTAATGGAATGCCTAATTTCAATGCTTGTTTTCTAAATTCTTCGGTGAAGTCTTGTACATTTTGACCTCTGCCTTGCCTGAGGTGTTGTCATTCCATTAATTCATTTTTATTATATCCCAAAGGGTAAAATTGGTTTCTCAATGCAAAAACAAAATTTTACCATGAGGAGAGAAGCTTACCCAGATTTTGGCTGCCTTGCAATTTTCTCTTCCACTAGACAAGAGCAGTGCCATTCAACCAAAGAGAGGCCAATTATATCTTTGCCTCATCCTCCTCAATCTGTTAAATCCTGCAGTAGACTTCAATCTTCCTAATCTAGTTGTTAAGCTTTTCTGCGTTACTTTCGCCATGATACATGGGAAGATCAAATTTGACATCTAATTTAAAGAAATGTTTCTTAGATGTATTTCCTTAATTTCTATGATAATGGTGAGAAGAAGAAGAGGAAATTCCACTCGCAGAAGGAAAAGGAGGTGGATCCCCTCCATCATCTCCATGCACTGAACCTTGTCCTTGTAGAGCATTTTCCCATGCACTTTCTAGTTTCTCAAGCCTTGATAACAACTTCTCAACTCGATCTTCCATTGTGTAGAATCTTTTGCAGAAATTTAGCTCTTCCTCATTTCTAGTATCGCCATGCATGTTTCTTCTTCAATGCACACATCCCACTTCAGGATCAAAAGACTTTAGTTTACCTTTGCCTCTTCTAGCATGTTTCTTGTTAGCATACAAAAATACAATTCACATCTATAATGACCTACTCTAATACCACTTGATCCAAAATATTTAGCTTTGAGATGGATTAAATAATTACATGTAAAATCATATCTTACCATGAAACTTAAAAGGCATGAACATAAGAAGAGATAAGCACATAAAATAATGCAAAGAAGACAAGAACTTGATATCGGATATTTTCCAAGAGGTACTACGTCTCTAGGACCTTCTAAATCAATGGGGAGGCCCTCTTTCATTAAGTGGAAAATAAAATGAAAGTACAAGAATCAATGAAAAATTACACCCTTATACCTCCATAGCTGAAAGTGCCTGAAAATTGGGGACCTCTGATGAAGAAACAGACAACACCGTTGAACTCATGTCGTCGAGAGGTGCAGAATCCATATAAAATTTTCTTGATTCTGATGTCGAACAAATCTGGGCCTTCTTGAAATGAGATCAATTCATGGTTCCACCCCCCTCCTGCAAGGCGCTCAAGGTTCCACCCTATCTTGGTAAGCGTGCCGCTCTAGGTCTACCTGGGCACACTTCTGAAGTGAATGTTTAAATATGTGAAGGCTGGGCGAACTCCCCATGGAAGCCTCTAGCTGAGTTGGTTTAGATCCAAAGTTTGAGGGAGGGGGTCAAGTAGTCAAACCCCATTGCCTCTATAAAATGGTGGTATATCATTTAATCTATAAAAAAAAAAAAAAATGTGGCGAGCTGGGCTTGCATCAGGTGGCCTGCCCACATAACTCCCACCGCTGGTTTTGTTACAATGTATATATTCGTGGTGTGGGTTGGGGCGGCAGAGTTGATAGCCTTTCCCCACCCTTATTATATCACATATATCAAATGATGGGTGGGTTCGGCGAGGTCATGGTTGTCGGCCCGTATCTAATTTTATTTTTTATATATATATGGTTGGAGCAAGGGTGGGGATCATGACCCACCTTTGCCTTTTCTTTTTTCTTTTTTTTAAACAAACTCGGTTTTCAAATCCTCTTGATTTTGACCTAAGGAGTGTATTTAACTGTCACACAAATTTTCTTG
Source organism: Pinus albicaulis (assembly GCA_034641835.2). Lineage (NCBI taxonomy): Eukaryota > Viridiplantae > Streptophyta > Pinopsida > Pinales > Pinaceae > Pinus > Pinus albicaulis. The sequence goes on from CM076572.1 coordinate 778,822,885, forward strand.
AAATCTGGTCGAAGCTGGCCGGAATCCGGTGGCCGAGTTTCTACAAAATTATGTCCTTCTTAAGCCTTCCACCTAATCAAGTCAACCTAGATATTTGACTTCTTCTAACTTGTCCAGACAGACTTATAATTGAGTGTTGTTTGCGCCATTGTAATAAAAACGACGAGATCTTCAACTTGAAACTGAGTTTGCCACATTTCAGACACTTTGATTTTTTAGCCTTCTCCTTAAGCCACTTGTACTTTGGACCTGTATGATCCTCCTGGATCACATTACGTATTAAAAAATGGGAACACTAGTATTACATATTTCATAGTACCTATAAATACATTTCACAGTGCTAATAACGAGATATAGAATCCTAGTAACTAGTCACCTGATACCGTGGACCTTGGTTTCGCTAAAAACCCCATTCTAAAAAACAAAAGTTTAAATATTTGCATAACATGAACATTTATCTTTATTACTATCAACATTGTATAACACTACATGTTAGAATTCCTAAGCCCAATTTCTTGCTTCATATTAAACTTACTACTGTGCAAAATAAATATTTTTTTTTTATCACTTATCAGAAACTTAATAAGTTCACCACAAGATTTGCAGAAACCAAAGTTACTCCACCCATCTAAGAGATAATTCACTCACTACATCTCACCCCTGATCCAGTCACTTGCATTACGCTAGATGTGAACTATTTGGTCACTACTAAACATATTTTTTCCACAAGAAAATCCCACTATCGAACCAACTCCAGGATTTCTTGTTCTTTGATCTTTGCAACAACTTCTTTCTCTTTTTCCGTCACCTTTTTTTCGCTCCTTCCTGTTTGGTTCCTCGAGAAAGTGTTCATGTTTCCACTTTATTTTACCAAAGACATTTTTGGGTAGTAACTACCCCCTATAACTGTTTTCTAACCATTTATGTGTGACTTCTCTTAGCATGAAATTTTCCACAAAATATCATAGTTAACTTCATTCCAAAAATATTAACAAGTATTAATTATTTATATAATTTCTCACTCATTACCTAATTAAAAATGGGAGAAAATTCATGCAGTAGTGAATATTTACATGTCCTATGAGGGGGCATTACATCTCTTCACCCTTCAGTAAAACACCATCCCAATGTTTTCCAGTCTTTCAAACAAATTGGGATAAACATTTTCCATAATATTTTCATCTTCCCACATGGCCTCTTCACGGCCGAAATGTTGCCATTGAACCTTAACCTAGGCTATGGCATGCTTCCACGACATCACTTGTCTCCGGTCTAAGATATGTAGAGGTTTTATTAGAAACTCTATTTCTGGTTCAACTTGTATGTCTCTCTAGTGAATAATGTGTCTAGGGTTATATATATATATATATATCTATTTATTTCTTAAGTAAGGAAACATGGAACACATTATGAACCCGAATATGGCCTAGTAGTGCCAACTGATAAGCTACTGGTCCTACTCGCACAAGGATTTGGAAGGGTCCACAAAAGTGAGGGGATAATTTAGCACAAATTTCGCATTCTAAATTATCTTTCTTAGGCTTAACTCAAACAGAAATAAGATCCCCAACCTGGAATTGTCGATAAATTTGTTTTTTGTCTACATAAATATTTTTTTGGTCTTGAGCCACCTTTAAATTCAACATTATATTTTTAATTGTGGCTTCCATCTCTTTCAACATATCAGGTCCCAACATCAATTTATCCTAAGTATTACTCCAATTAAAGGGTGTTTTGCACCTATGCCCATATAATACTTTGAACGAGCTCATCTTAAGTGATGCTTGGTAGCTATTATTGTAGGTAAAATCTACAATATGAAGATAATCCTCCTAGCCACCAGGCTATTTCATGACGTACATTCGCAGCATGTCCTCCAACACTTGATTCACCCTCTCTTTCTGTCCACTAGTTTGAGGGTGATAAGAAGTAATGGAATATATTTGTGTTCACAACCCTATGAACAAATCCTCCCAAAATTTTGAGGTGAATTTCACATGCGTGTCTGATATCACCACCTTAGGTATGCCATGCAATCAAAGTATTTCTCGCATAAAAATATTAGCGATTTCAACTGTCTTGTAAGAGGACTGTACTGGTATAAAGTGTGCAGGTTTGCTCAAATTATCAATTACTACCATAATAGAATCATTCCCCCTTTTTGTTTTGGGTAATGCGGTATTAAAATATAGAGTAATAACTTCCTAATTCCATTAAGAAATGAGAAATGGATGTAATAGTTCAGTAGGATTTTGATGTTCTATTTTTACCCGCTGGCATTCAATGCATTTTGTCAAATATGTCACCACTTCCTTTTTCATACCAGACTAAAATATATCATTTCTTAAGGTTGTAATTAAATTTTGGTATCGGATGTGTTGTATAAGGATGTTTGTGATATTCATCTAATACCATTAAGTTTATACTTTGTTGATTAGGCACATGAAGCCTATTCTTAAAAATCAGCAAATTATCTTTATTAATATGATATCCTAGCTATTTTTATTAGTTGTTTTATTGTTGTAGTTTCTCCCATGAAACTTACATTTAGGATCACATGAGGCATATTCTTTAATCAGTTCCTTAAAATCAGTTTTAACTTTACTAGATGAAATTTCATATAAATAATGCAATTTCCTACTAAAGCCATTGACTACTCGATTCTCATTTCCCTTGATATGCTTAGTATCAGAGTAAAACTCACATAGAAGGGTTTTCCATCGTGCGTGCCACATGTCCAATGTGGGTTGTTTAAAATAGTTGGTGAGGCTAATGTGATTAGTAATTAACAAAAACATTTTCCCAAGTACATAGCATTATCACCTACCCATTTCTAACTAGGTGGATCGAAACACACCATGTAAGAAAAATTTTACCATAGTGAAATTACTTTCACTATAGGAAATAATTTTATAATCCATATTTTATTAAATTATTTCTAGTTAAAACAAGAAACCCCATGAAGAATAAATAAATAAATCATTAATTATTTTATTTTCCTCTAGGAATGATTAATTAAATATTTATTTAGTTAATATTCCTTGTCACATTTTACCCAATCAAGAGAAATAATTAAATAAATGATTATTTATTTGATTTTTCTCTTGGAATAATTAATTAAATCATTATTTAGTTAATACTACTTGTCAAATTTGACTAAATCACCCAGGAATGAATTAAACAAATTTTGTTTATTATTCCTTAACCACATCCTTCAAATAGTAAATAAATCATTTATTTATATATTCTTTCTAAATAAAGGTATTTAACCAATTTAAATATCTTTTCACTAAATTATAGTAAAATATTCCAAGTAGTTAAGTTCTACATTATGGTTAATAAGATTTTACTATTTTCCATTTTCAAGAATAACCCAATAGTTTGTTATAAATAAGAGGGTTTTCCATCCATTCCTCACCATGATCATTTTTCATTGTCGCTATTATTTTATTTTTACTATTGAGCTCCCATCTAAGTTCAACACATACTTTTTGGTTTCATACATCAGAGAGCAAGAGATCCAAAAAACTGAAGCATAGAGAACAACCAAAGGACCCATCCCATTTGAGGGGTACCTGTAACCTTCTGTAATTTTCCTTCACTAGGTGTAACACAGTACTAATAATACTATTCATTATTTCAATTTTTTGTGTCCATGGTTAGGGGTATTTACATTAGTTTATTAAGTTTTGTTGTTTAACATATTCTGTTGCATAGATCTATTATTTTGTAGGTTTCTTCTAACTTTCTGTTGCAAATATGAGGAATAAAACAATAATATCTATTGTTAGGGACATTAACCATGCATGGCTTAAGTAAAGCCTTTTTGGTGCATCCTCCAAAAAATTGTATGCTGAAAAATGGCAACACCACTGGTGTAATTCAGATTCCTGGGTGACCAAAAACTTCATCAATAATGGTTTTTATTTAGCTATTTTTGATTCTCTTGATGTCTATTTTTAGCTTTTATTCCCTTATTTAGTTAAAATTATGTGTTCTGATAATTTTATGGTGTTTTCCGCAGGTCACAAGTACCAGTTGAACAAGAGATGGAAAATTTATCCAAGACCTGTCACCTGAGAATTGTGGAAGGAAAATCACACTTTTCAGCCAAAAACCTACAATTTCACCTCTAGATCACACTTTCTGCCTCAAAAACTATGCTATCCTCCAGTTTCAGATCATAAGTTGTTTTTCAGAATTTTTCTGAGAATTTTTTCTGAAAGTTTCACGGTTTGTCAAAAGCATTGTTTTGGGTTGTTTGACCACTGTTACAACCCATATTATGCTTTTATGCTTATTTTGTCTCTTTGAAGTAAAAATAAGCCCCTTAGGGTTTCAGTACACTTCCACCTGTTTAGGAAGAGTTCAACTGAGTAGGTAGTCTGATATTTTCAGTACTTTCCCCCATTTTTTTGGATCTGATCCATTCATTTTGTAGACCTTTAATATAGGTTGTTTTAGCATCCAAAAACCCCTCTTCATATTTTTTTTCCTTCCCCTTTAGGATCCCATTGTTTTCCCTAGGTTCTAAAGCTTTTGTCCTATCTTTTGCAACATTTTTCCCCTCTCATTTTTTGAAGTTTTCTGCACCATTTTCAGCAGTATAGAGTCATTAAATCCCATTCTTGTATACATTTTATCTTTTGATCCTTTCAGTTTGTTTTGAGTTTCGTGTTTGCCTCTCCTAGTCTTGTTATTTGAAATCCTTGTTTGGGTGGGGTTTATGCTTGATTTACTATTTATTTTATTGCCATTATTTCAGTTTTATTTACAACTTTCAGCATTTTATTTCAGCATCCTTTTGGCATCGTCATAAAACATGCTTAATTAACTCATCCACAATACACACTTATTTTCATGCATTCACACCTAAAGAAAATGATAGCTTGGTTCAAGCCACCAATCCAAGACTTAAACATGACAATTAATAAATCTAATTCACATAGATTAAGCCCACTTGGGCACCCAAACCAAAAAATATTTGTATTTAGGTGTAGGATCGATGGGCTAGGCTTCCAATAGCACCCATCGATCGCATACATTGAGACACAGAAAGTTGAGTTAATAGGGAGGTTAAAATCCTTCACCATCCCACAGTCAAAGCTAGAGTGTGTTAGAAACCTATTTCCGAGGGGGTTAGGCTTGGACATCATGTGAGTGGTTGTCACTAGGGCTACCTAACTCGAGGTAGGGAATTTTTTTCATTTTCTAATTTATCAAGAAGCTCAAGACTCTACAACCCTCGTCGGACGAAGGTAACATTAGTGGCTTATCTTAGGAAAACTCCTTATAGGATTAGTTGTGGGAAGAGATCCTATGAGCACGAAGTTCTTTTAAAGACCATTTAAAACAATATATTTTAGGCTTTTTTGAGGATTTATATAATATTTAGGCTTGAGGTCATTTTTATTTTGATAGGACATGCTTTCTTGCATTAGAGTAGTTGATAGAATAGTTATTTTACACTTGGCACCATTGTACTAGGTGTTTTCTTGTTGTTTGTTACTCTTTTGTCTCTATCATTCTTTAGCCTTCAGTGTCATCTGTGTCTTGACATCATTTCTCCCCCTAGGTTTTTTTCATGGATACTTTGAGGTCTCCATCCTTAGTTTCCATTAGTACATATTACCCCACCCCATCAAGTTCGAGTTAATAATCCTAGTCCTCCATCGATTCCCTCTTCTGGCTCTGGTTCTACTGATTCATCAAGTTCTTCCTCTGATTCCACATCTTCTCAACCACATACCACCACCATGTCAGGCACCAACATAGGCATAGGAATCCAAGGTGGTAACCTGGGTCCCAACCTGAGAAATACCACTTGAAGAACCACTACGGCTATATTCACTACCACCCCATTGCTCCCCTTTATGGTTGGTTTAAGTCTCATGGATTTTAACGAGTTAATCAATGATCCCATTCTCCATGATGTTGGTTGGCCTACTATACCAACCAAGCTTCCTTATGACATCCCTAATTTTTTGGGAAATACTAGTGAAGACCCCACCAATCACGCTTGCTACTTTCACATGTGGTGTTCATCAAAAACTATCACCAAAGACTCCAAACGTCTTCTAATATTCCAACACATGCTCACTGGAGATGTTGCGAAGTGGTATATTGACCAGCCCTCTGCCTCTCATCCACTTTTGCGACTCTTGCTAAATATTTTCTGTCATATTTCCAGTTACCCCTCCGTTATGATACCGGTACCAAATTTTTTACCACATTCTGTCAAACTTCTTCCACCTGCCTTTATGACCATGGAAAAGAATGACATAGAAGAAGGATCAACTATAGAGCTCCTGCATTCGATGATTGTGTCTATATGGATTGGTTTCTTAGAAAATTCTTAGCCCCCATAGGAAAATATGTCGCATCTCATTGTCCTCATACCGAACAAGAATCTCTCCAGATAGCCTTAAAATATGACTTTATTTACGCCTAGTCAGGTTATTTTTATATAGTTTTACCTTACCTCCCTAGACTTGGTGGTGCCAATGCATCGAGGGAATATTATGCCACTGATGGTATCCTTGGATCCCTTTCACACCCATCACCATATACTCTTCCTCAGATGAGTTATGGTCACCCTTAAAGGGGGACGAGTTCCTCCAGGAAACTTGTATCTCGGTCAAAGCACGTCTTAGGGATTTTCCCAACCACATAAACAAATGGCAGGGTTAGCTACTACTCGACCTGTTTACCAGAATGTTTCCCTATGTGCATATTATCCTTATGTGCTACCAAGCACTCCATCCCCTCCGACATCATTGCCTCAGCCTCCCACACGCCTTCTTAGCCTCTGCCACAACAACCAAATCGTCCTCAAAGTCAAGTGTATGCTCAGCAGAATGAAACTAATCCCCCTAATTTGAAGAAAAATAACAATGGAAAAGCAACCAGAACCAACAACTTTAAGGTAACCTGGGTCGTAAAGGTACTCAACTGAATGCACCCCAGAGGAACCATCCAAATACCAGAACCCTGCACCAGGGTGATAAGCCCAAGTAGAACAAGGCTATTCGTACCAATAATCCTTATGCATGTTGTGGTGTATATGAACATCATAAACATGATTGGCCCATTTTACCCTAGATGCATCAAATGTGGGATTCTCAAGTAGCTTCTTGAGGACAACAACCCATGGTGTCGCTTCCTCAGACCACTGCTCCACCTCAACTGGTTGTGCTCACTAACCCTTTCCCTCAGCAAGGATACCTCACCGCCCAACCTCCAAAAGGTTAGGTTTCCACTCCACCTCAGTAATCTGATCACCCTGATTACCAAATTCTCATGATTAACTATAACGAGGTAAATACCACCCAAGTCAACCTCCAAACTCGAATGAGCTAGTATGCCAAACAACCTACTATGTCTACAACTGAGTCCCAAACTAAAGTTTCCATTGAGTATATTTGGACACCAAATGGTCCCTTACAGATTCCTAAGGCTAAGGCAAAGGTCATACCAAATATCCCCAAAGGGCCATTATTTTGTAACGTTGTTTCAACCAAAGCCGCCGACACATAAAACATAGTAGATGAATTAGCATAGTCTCCTGTTGCCATGTTAACACTAGAAGTTAGCAATATGTGCCTATCCCAAAGGAAAGCTATTATCTGATTTCTTAATTTTGGACCCTTTATATGATCGCTTGATAATCTTCGATGTTGACAATTCTAAACATCCTTCTCTCCCCTCATCAGTTTCTATCTGAATATTAGTTGCCATTAAAAATGCCATTGTCTAATGGTGTATTATAGACAAAGGCACCTCCACATATTTGGTGGTCGCCAGTGTTTGGAAACAACTTGGGTCACCTAATTTTTCCCCATCCACTATCACTTACATGCTTGGGATAGTCACCCTTCATAGCCCCTTGGCATGTATCACAATTTTCAAGTCATAGTTGCTGGAAAGATTGTTTGCATTGACATAGAATTCATCGATGCCCCCTTAGATTACAATATTATTTTGGTTCATAGCTATACCTAAGAGATGTCAGTTGTCGCATATGTGGTTCATCGTAAGATGTGCTTCCCCCATAATGCAAATATAGTCACTATCTATCAGTTGAAATATTATGGTCAAAAGTCTTAGACATCACCCCAGTCTACCATCTCATCCATGACTGACAATAAACTTCTCTTGCCTCACACCAATGTATCTCTAGAAGTCTATAAAGATTCCACATTACTTGGTTCATATTGTGCGACACCTTATACCCCTTCTGAGCAAGCGTTTGCGGTGTTTTCATGTTGCAAGTGTCTATGGATACTCACGAGTGGTAGGGTATGCTCATCCAACATCCAACGCCTTCACAACCTATTGTTTTTCACTCGATCCATCCATTAGGATCAACTACTTAAGGACCTCCTCCTTCTACTGGTATCTCTCCCCCTCCTTTTTAACCAGGAATTGTTCCTCTAGGCCTTAACCATCCAACAACCATTCCACCAGGTTATTATCCTATAGGTCAAATATCGTTTCTATTTCCTCCACCTGGAATATTTTCAGTTTTTGTCATGGCTATGTTGAGTTTACCAAATATGACATTGGGGATCCCAGTCTGGTGTATCAATCCTAGAACAGACACTCCCCCAAACCAACTCAAACCATACACTGCATTGACCTGGGGCAACTGACTGCTATGACCCCTTGCTTTGCTTCAACTCCACAACAACCTCAATAGGAACCCATTCCTGTTTTGAAAGCATCTAGTGAAGGGGGGGAATATAAAAAGAAGGAACCTAAGGATAAGGCTACCCAAAAATATCTAGCTCCACCTAAGCCTCCAAATCCTACTCCACCATGTTCTTTGTGTTATGTTTTTGGGCATGCCACCAATAACTCTCCTAGACTCCCTTGTCTCAAACCTATGGCCGACGATACATTTCCAAACTCTAACATCCCAAAGTTCCATGTTACCTTACCTGAGTTGGTAAATAAATACACCTCACTATGCACAAACCACCCATGTGCTTTGTGCAATAACTATGGCCACTACTCTCACCACTATCCTTGTCTCGAAGACATTTGCGATACCCTTCAAGTGCTTCATGAAATATAGGTCACTCGTAGTGGATCATCTACTCCTCTAATCATGAATTATGGCTCTAGAATTACACCAAAACTGGAGGAATCTAATGCATCCATTGTGATCCCTCCCCCCGATGTCGAGATGATGGACCATATGGTCATTATTCTCTATATTTCTTCATCCATGAGATCCTCGAAGGAGCACCCCCCTGGGGTTCCCTATAGTGCCTCTGATGAACCTCCTTCACTGAATACCCTGATCTCAACATCTATAGATGTTTCATATACTATTTATTCATCTACCCCTAGTGATGATCCATATGTCAACCATATCTCTCATAATGATGCACCAGGTAGCTCTGTCGCATCAAGTTGTCTCCCTTCCTCCAATTCCCCCATCTTCAGTTCATATGAAGACATTATGGAAGCCATGAACACCCCTTATTTTCCTTGGGAGGATATACACCACCGCGTGTACTTCCTTCAACAACAAACTCATGCTCAATATGATGTGGAGTCTAAAGTCTTCATTCATGGTGAAGTCTATTGTCTTAGAAATACCATTCTTGTGCTAAAGGCTTTCAAAGAAGGACACATGGCCAATATCTCTCCTACCATTAAGATTAACATTTTTGATAAACTAGGGGTCGAACAAAACATTTAAATGGGGGAAAAGTTCACCCCAAAAGAAATGTATGCTTACACCAAGTTATTTAAGGAATTATGTTATGTTTTCGCCTAGTCTTATTCTGAAATGCTCAAACTTGATATTGCCATTGTTAAACACCATATCGACACATGGCCTGATGCCATTCCTATCTGTCAAACGTTGAGACCCATCAATCCTTCTAGACAAGAGGCCATCAAAGCCGGAATCGATAAGCTCAAGTAGGCTTTCTTTATCTATCCCATTGAGTATACCACATGGGTATCCAACCCAGTTCCCATTCTTAATAAACAAGGCATCATTCGTGTTTGCACTAAATTTCATGACCTGAAAAAAGCTTGTCTTAAAGACAATTTTCCCACACCCTTCATTGACCAAATCATTGATGAGTGTGTGGGGCATGAGGTTCTATCCTTTATGGATGGTTTCTCTTGATATAACCAGATAACTATCCTTCATGATGACTAGCTTAAAACCAGGTTCATTAGTCCATCAGGAAAATTTTCTTGTAATGTCATGCCTTCCAGTTTAAAGAATGTTGGATCCACCTTCAACAGGCCATGTCTTAATTCTTCCATGACTTAGCTTGTATTATCCTTTCATACCTTGACGATCTCACCAGTCTCTCTAGGCTTAGGTGCAACACATTCATGTTTTTCATATCATTTTTATCTGATGTCACAAATATAATACCCACCTTAGCATGTTGAAATGTGTCTTTTGTGTTCTTTTCGGTCATCTCTTGGGCTTCATTGTGTCCAAATATGGTATAAATATTTATCCTCTCAAAGTTCAAGACATTATTGAACTTCCCTCCTTGGCACCATATGCCAGTTTTAAAGCCTTAAAGGAAAGGAAAAATTCCTTCGTCAGTTCGTTCCTGATTATGCCACCACTGCAAATGGGTTCCTAAGGCTCATTAAATCTACAATTCCATTTGTTTGGGATGATTATGCTCAAAATTCCTTCGATGACCTAAAATGTGCTCTCATTTCCACTCCCTTGATTAGTCCACCTAACTTTGATAGGGAATTCATCCATTATATCTCAACTTCTGCCTATTCGGTAGCTGGGGTCCGCATATATGAAGATGGTTCTGGAATCGAGCATGTAATATATTATGTTAGAAAGAACCTCGTTGGTCCCCCTCTTTCCTATTCACACAAAGAGAAGTTGTCATTTTTTGTGATGTTCTCGGTGCAAAAACTCTGTCATTATATCCTTACATGTACCACCAAGGTCGTGACAAATTCCAACCCAATGGATTTCCTATTAATTCGATGTATAATTAATGGGATATATGCCCATTGCATCGTTATACTCCATGAATTCAATCATGAATTTGTCACACCAAAGAGGCAGAAAGGTTTGGCGCTTATCGAATTTATTTTTGAATTCCTACTTGGGCATGTTATCCACTCGTTAATGATGATTTACCGTATGAAAAAATTTTCACCATCACTTCGAATCATCCTTGGTATAACAACATCCATAAATATCTGCGAAACCATAAATTAACCACCCTTCTCAATCGTGATGATTGACGATGTATACGAAACCAAGCCCCTCGCTACCTTCTCATCGGTGATGATCTCTATCGTCATAGTGTTCATATTGTCCTCTGTTATTGTCTCACTCATGCTGAAGCTAAGAAAGTCCTTAATTGTTATCACAGTGGTGCTTGTGGTGGTCACCTCTTTGGTATGGCCACTACCTAGAGAATTATGTGTGTTGGTTATTTTTGGTAGAAAATCATGTGTGCTAGTTATTTTTGCCCTTCTGTCTTTAGAAATTGCATTGAGGTAGTCAAAGACTGTCCCAATTGAAAATTATCTCCCCAAATACAAGAGCTCCACCTAATCCCCCCCATCCTGTCATATCATTTGCTAATTTCTGCAAGTAGGTTATTGATTTTATGGAGTGTCAACCCCCATCTGCTAATAAACAAAATTATATTATCATGTTTGTCGGCTATTTCAACAAATGGGTTGAGGCTATGCTAACGTTCAATAACATTGTGGCTATTGTGGCTCTCTTTTTATTTAATCATGTTATCATTCGATTCGGGGTTATAAAAAAAATTAGTCTCTGACCATGTCCAACATTTGGAAGATGATATATGACGTTATTTATCCTCTTTTTCGGGCTTTTAGCACCAATATTCATCGTCTTATCATCCCCAAGGTAATGGAAAAATTGAAGCAGTCAATAAAATCCTTAAAACCATGTTGATGAGCTCCATCATTAGGTATAATTGGAGGGGTTAATCGTAACCTTTTAGCCTCATTAAGTCTCTCTTTCTCACATTTAAATTATATTATGGCCTTATGTTGCTAGTGTAGGTGGTGATTAAGGCTTGTAATACATCGAATCGCTAACATGAGTTAAATGCAGGATAATCACGAAGATATTGCACATTTGATGAATATTTAGAAATTAAGTCTCATAGTAGACAACAATGAGAGATTCTAGGGTGATCTCCCTCATCCTTAACTCGCAAAGGCAACCAAGTGATCCTTGATATTCCCTCCAACAACTTGAAATCAAAGGCAACCAAGAAAGTGGGAGATCAAGTGCACCAAAGATTCTAACTTTGAAGTAAGTCAATAGACTCTTCACTCTTGTAATAGGTTGTTGAGACTTCTATGATTATGTAATGAGAATATTTTCTACAATAAGATGAGTATTCAGATCGCCCTTCACTGATTTAGTTTCAAAGGGATAGACTTGTGGGTTAGGTCATGTTAGTATCTTTTATTCTATAGTGTCACTATATGATTGTGGATTTCTTACAGTCTACTAAAAATAATATTCCCTGATTATCATTTATTTTTAGAAATCTCAGTGATTTCATTATTCTCCATTTAACCTTTTCATTTTCTCTCATTTTACCTTTTCCAATACCCTCATGCTCTAAAAACCCATGTTTAAACCTCAATCCTTTCATCTAGCTTGCCTCTTTATTAAAACCTCTTTCCCTATGCTAAAAACACCATTTTCCACACTTAAATCCCTTCTCCTTCACTCATTCCCCATTTTTTCACTTTAAACAATGTAAAACACCCCTTTTTACATTGTTTTCTAAAAAAATTTACCCTATCAGGCCCCACCTTAAAAATACCCTATTTATTTGAAAAAACCTAACTCCTTATATGTTTAAACCCCTGCCTTAAGAACCTGATTCCCCCGCTTTAATATGACCCTATCCCCACCATATATTAAGCACCTCTCCTTTAATATTTTTCCCAGGCCCCATGTTATATTAACCCTCTGTTCGATTTAAAATCCCAGGCCCCACATCTTATTTAAGCTTGTCGATTCATTTAAACCCAACCACCATCAGATCTCCGCCTCCCGATCCGACGACCATTGTGCCCTATCAAAAACCCAAATGCCTAAGATTTATATCCTTTGGGGACTTGCAAAATGGGCAGTTTGAGAACCATCCCATCCACCACACATTGCCCCATTTTTCTATCGCATCCCCATGACATAAACCACCTAACTTCCTACACCCCATGCGATAGTCTAGAAACCGCTCCCCCGCGCATGAATGAAGACCGTCCTCCATTTCCAATTCAAACCACCTACCCACCAGGCCTATATGATAAGCATGTTGAGTCTGCGCCATTACAATAAGCCCCGAACCTCTATGATAGCCCCTGCATTGTGTTTAGAAAACCTGGAAGGCCATGGCCAAATGCGGAAAATGACGAACCTCCAATACCAAGACCTACAATACCAGGACCTATCCACAGTTTTCCCTGCTGCCTCCAAGTCATATCGCTTTCCTGTAGAGGTGCTGTGTTTTAAATTAATGAATTGCTTTGAATTTTTTAGGTGATATACATGTCGGGAAATGCATAATTTTCATATCTAATTCCAAAAATTTCTTAAACATGGCTCTCTGAATGATGATTTAGAATCTTTATTCATCAAAGGATTCAGAGCTCAAGAATAATCTGAAGCAGCAATGGATCATGATCAATAAAGATCATTCAATTCCTCCAAAGACAACGAGGCTTATCATAAGAAGATAATAGAGTAAGGAAAAGGAGGGTTTACTGTGACAGTGAAAGGTGAAAGAAATACAAAAGATTAGTCATGAGTTGAAAGATAGAAGACAGAGTTAAAGATCAGATGAAAGGAGGTAAAAGAGAAATCTAAGTTAAAACAATGACATAAAGAAAGAAATGACAGTGCCAAATAAAGACAGTGAAGAGATTATACAGATGAAGATAGATTAAAATATTAAAGAACAAATCAAAGATAAGATCAACGAAAAAGAAAAAGACAGGTGTCAAGGCCACCTCCAGCTTAATGTCAATTTAATGAAGCTACCAAAGTTAATATTATAGTCAGAGAGATTTTAGCAGCAACCTAGAAGTTGTTGTAGAAGTTAATTTTTGAAGGCAACTTAGTCAAATATATTTTAAAGTTAGCTCAGCAGTAAATTAGAAAATTATTACTATAGTGGGTCCATTAGAGATATTTGGCATTGGGCCTTGCATGTTCTCAATTGTCAAACATAATTTAGTAGTAAATACAAATCTATCACCCTAGATTAGGGAAACCTCCTCATCTATAGTTAAATACTACATGTATTATTCATTATTATTGTTGGTTGGTTACTGGGTTGGATTTTGATTAGACTTTGAGTTGCAAATATCATTGCACTAGAGAATTGTAACTGTTTTTGAGCTGGACATCAATAATACAACCACATTCACAGGATTCTTGAGCTATGTTAATGGTGATGTTAACCCTCTTTGTTAATGTTTCTCCTTTGTTTTCCATATTGTACATCAATTTCTCTGATAATAGAATAGAAATTATAAATTGAGATAGGCTATTTCGACACCTTATCTCTGTTTTCCACTATTATATTTATGTTTTCCTCTGAAAGTATAACTAAAGAATTCTTAATTTCTCTTTAGTATTATTGGATTGTTGTCTTAAGGTTTCTTAGTGAAGTACAGCTAAATAATTCTTAATTTCTCTTTAGTTTTACCAAATTTTTATCTTAAAGGCTTTCTTTGAAGTTTAGCTAAAGAATTCTTAAATTCCCTTTAATTTTACTGAACTATTATCTGAAATGTTTTCTCTATCTCAAAGTGTAACTTAAGAATTATTAATTTCTCTTTAGTATTACTGGATTGTTGTCTTGAGGCTTTCTTAGAAAAGTATAGGTAAAGAATTCTTAATTTCTCTTTAGTTTTACCAAACTGTTATCTTAAAGGCTTTCTGGGTGAAGCATAGTTAAAGGATTCTTAAATTCCCTTTAGTTTTACTGAATTCACAACTTTCTGTCATCTCATATTCTTAATTTCCCTGTGAAAACCCTTGAAAATTTGATGTACAATTTAACCATTTTATGACTCCATATCCCAATGGATTAAGCTTCCCACACTCTATATGTTCAACCAAACAATCAACCAATCAAAACAAACAACCCCAAAGCTTCATAACTAGCCTAAAATCAGAAAAATTAATCATAAAGCTAAATCATTTACTCATAAACACAGAGAGAGCCCTCTCTGAGCCCAGGAAGGCTAGGTCCTTGGACTCTAAAGTGGTTTTATGTGGTTCCCTGCTACTTGTTCTAGCCAATATTGCAAATTATAGGGATCCAACATAATGGTGACCATACTGGGGAACCTGCATTATTAAAAAGTTTAATATTTCCTCAAGAACTCATAAAACCCCATTCAAATTTAGATGACTCAAATATTAGCCAAGGCTGGTATCTGGTTGCTGATGGTGGAAAACATCCAGCCTCAAGAAAGTTGAAATCATCCACCTGGTGACTCCACTGGTTTTCAGTAGGCCTACAGACTCCACTGGGAAATTATTGAAAAAAACCTTAGATTATCAAATCTCAAAGAAACCCAGTCAAAATATTGTGTGAGTAAAGTATTTTTCTTTTACAAATTGGTTTGTTTTCCAGAAATTATAAAACTTTTAAATCTCTGTGTTCCTTGGGTCTAAGTTCTAGCTTCTAGAAGAATTTGTACTAGATCCCACCCTGACCCAAACCCTCCTGCAATATTTGACAATCCTGAGCACATCCTAAGGAAAACTCCTAGGTCTAAGAATTCAATTTTTAGCAGACCTATTCACAAGGCGATTTCCTTACCTGAAAACCTTAAAGACTTTTAGGATAGCCTATCTAACTCACACCTGGAACAAAGCTTGTTCAGGACTAAATCCCAGAGTTGGATAGCCCAGATAGTTTTAGACCCATTCATCTTACAATAGAATCCTGTTGTGCAAACCCCTACCCCCACTCATACACCCATTTCTCATCTTCCCCCATTCAACCCTCCACCTCCTTTTTTCATCCCTACACTTGTTAACCCCCCTTTGTTTCCCCAACCACCAACCATGGCAGCCTGGTATGCCCCATTAGCCCTACCATTATATTTAGTGCCTCTACCAAAACACTATCAGTCCAAAATCCCCCTATTTGATGCAAATGGTTCTACAACTATTCAACAACATGTGGATAAAATGGATGACTCTTTTGATAGACAAGAGATAGATGATGAAATTTTTAAGATCAAAATGTTTTCCCAAGGCTTGGGGGGGAAGAAAGAAAATAGTTTAAAGGCCTAACCCATAATAGTATACATGACCTCCCTGATTTTCATCATATATTCCTAAATAAGTGGGAAGTCAAGAAAAACCCTCTCCAAATGTTATGAAAATATGAAAACATTAAGAGAAACATAGGAGAGAGTGTCCAAGATTACCGCACTAGGTTCAACAGTGTATATAACGCCCTCCCTCCTCACATAAAACCCCCATAAGGTCTAGCCCTAACGAAATTTCTAGAAGTTTTTGACTCGGAGATGGCTTATAAACTAAGAGAAAGAGACCCTCTTACATTAGAATACATGCAGAGGGGTGCAGTAAGAATAGAAAAAAATATAATTGCTAAGAGGGATAGAATGAAAAATGAAAAAAGAGTCACATA
This sequence comes from Pinus albicaulis, assembly GCA_034641835.2. Classification (NCBI taxonomy): domain Eukaryota; kingdom Viridiplantae; phylum Streptophyta; class Pinopsida; order Pinales; family Pinaceae; genus Pinus; species Pinus albicaulis. The sequence goes on from CM076572.1 coordinate 778,839,573, forward strand.
TAGGGAAGAGGTTGTAGCCTCCACATCTGATAATAAGATTGATAACCTCATTAGAACCATGGAAATGATGATGGAGAGAATAAACATAAATGAGAAAGCTTTCCCCATACAAAACCAAGCAGCTCCTCAGAATAGAAACCAAAACTTTAGGAGACACCCCCTCAAATAAGAGAGAGAGAAGAGAGGGAACCTGACCAGAAAATTAGGCCTCCTTTCCAAGAAAGCTACGTTGATGAGGATGAGGGGGTGATTGAAGAACCATAGGAGAGTCAAATTAATATAATGGTAGTTAATAATGAGGATATTTTTTTCCTCACTGAGGAAGAGCAAGGCATGTTCACCCCAATTCAAAATAAAGAAGAATGAATAGAATCTGAGGATTATAAACAAGGATTCGAAAATTCTACCATGGAAGTGCATAAACATTATGACCTTAGAAGCAAGAAAACCCAAGATAATACCAAGAGAAATAACCATGAAACTTCTACTAGGAAGATCCCTCATACTGATCCTAGAAAAACAACAGAAATTTCAACTCGAGTGGTTAAAAGCTCTAATAAAAATAAAAATAAAAAGTAGCCTAGAAAGTAGCACTAGTAAATTAACTAGTAGCCCTAACAAAACTAATTTAACTAATGTCTCTAATGTAAATCAGAAATTTGAAATTGATGTAAAAACAATGTCTGATAAAACTGATTTAAATCTACCAAAAATAGAGACACCGTTCAGTATTGAGAATGAAATTTCGAAGATAAAGATTTCCATACCTCTCACTGAATTACTTGGCCAAAATGTATATAGGTCCCAAGTTTTGAAAGCTTTAAAGATAGGAGAAAATACTAATACTATGAATTTAAATGATGACAAACCTAAGATTTTATTTGGACCTAAATTAGAAGGTAAGTTCCAAGAGGGAGGTGTACCTCCATTTTATGTCAGTTTGAACATCCATGATAAAATCATCCATAATGCAATGTTATACTTAACATATTCTCATAACTTCATGAAAAAGGTAGTTATGGAAAGGCTAGGCCTTGATATAACTAGACCATACAAACAATTGTACTATTTTGACTCCAGTAGAGTTAAAGGTATGGGTCTGATCAAAGATCTTTGTGTTAATCTAGCACAAATACCAGCCAAAAGCCTAGTAATGGATACTGTAGTGGCTGAAATTTCCCCAAAGTATGGCATGCTTCTATCATGCTCATGGGGAGCCAAACTTCAAGGCACCCTACAAATGGATATAACCTATGCTACCATACCAGTATTTAGTCAACCAAGAAGATTGTATAGGGAAAATCAGATGAAATGAATGGTCAGTAGTCAAGAAAAACCTGATAAATCCCCTCTCTATTCTGTCCACATAGACCTTGATTCATTTATCCTTTATAATGATGAAAAAATTAATGAACAAGTAGCAATAAATGAACAAGCAACTGAAAAAAAGGAAGAACAGTTAGATAAAATAAAAAATGAACAACATAAGTCTGAGCCTGAAACTCTATGGAGCATGAGATTTGATGGTTCTTGTGGGAAAACTGGTTCAAGAGCAGTTGTTTGGGTACACAACACTAGGAAAAACCATGCAGAGGGTCATTCATATAAACTGAAATTTCAATGTACAAATAATATAGCATAATATGAGGCCCTCCTTTTAGGATTACAACTTCTGAAAAAATTAGGGGCCAAAAGGATCTCTGTCCATGGGGATTCTGAGCTAGTCATTAGGAAAGTTAAGGGATAATATTTAGCTAAACATTCTAGATTAGGAGCATACAGGAATGTTTCCCTTGACCTGCTAAAAATATTCAAATAATATGACCTTGCCTCTATCCCAAGAATTCAAAATATCCTTTCCAATGGACTAGAATTTGCAGCCAGTACTTATCAACAACATCATCCTAACAAAAAATATGAATTACATGTTAAATATAGACCAACAGTCCCTGATAATATAATATATTGGAAAGTTTTCGAAGATGACAAACAGTTTGAATACTTCCTGCGGTCCAGAGATGAGTTTGCAATGCCAAATTCAGACTTAGATCATGAGGAGGACTGCTTTACTAAGGAACAAACATAAAAATAAGATCCCCCTCATGATGTTGATATAAATCTGTTACAAAATAATGACCCACATAGGATAGAAACGTCTGAAGATCTAGAAAAAGAAGAGGTTGAAGTATTATAGTTCAGAGATAATACCTTGCTAAGAGGACTTGTCCTTCTAGAAGAACTTTTCGATTTCATTGATGTTGCTAGAAAGCCAAAAATGGAATCCACTGAATCAAATGTAGGAGAGTGCAATATAGGTAGTGACAAAGAACCCAAAATGGTAAAACTATCAAAGACACTCCCAACACCTATAAAACAGAAATATATTGAGTTATACAGAGAATTTAGTGATGTGTTTGTCTAGAGCTATGAAGACTTGAAGTCCTATGATACCGATATCATTCAACACAAGATTCCACTCAAAGAAAGACAAAAGCACTTTAAACAGAAACTTCCCAGAATAAATCTTGTCCAAATTCCACTAGCTGAGAAAGAGATAAAGAAAATATATGGTGCTAGAATAATATTCCCACTCAGGTACTCAGAATGGGTTTCAAATATTGTATCAATGAGGAAGAAGATAGGGGAGATTAGGCTCTACATTGACTTCATAAACCTAAACAAAGCATCCCTGAAGAACAACTACCCTTTACCAAAAATGGATCACATATTGTAAAGGGTAGTAGGCTCCAAAAGGATATCTCTGCTTGATGTCTTTTCAGGGTACAATCAAGTGTTGGTACATCCCAATGATCAACACAAAACAAATTTCACCACACCTTAGGGAACCTTCATGTATCTAAAAATGCCTTTTGGGTTAATGAATGTTGGAGCTAATTTCCAAAGAGCAATGGATATTTCTTTCTCAGAATAAATATGTTACTTCATTGTGATATATCTTGATGACATCACAGTCTATTAAAAAACTAATGAAGAACATCTAGCTCACTGAAGAAAGGTCTTTAAGAAATGCAGAAAGTATGGCATGTCTTTGAATCCCAAGAGATCCTTATTTGGCCTCAAAGAAGGAAAACTTCTATGCCACATCATATCTAAAGAATAGATCAATATTTACCCAAGAAGGATTGAGGGAATATTGCAAATCAGTCACCTTAGAAATATCAAAGAGCTGCAACCTTTCATTGGAAAGATAAATTTCTTAAGAAGGTTCATACCAAACCTTGTAGAGCTCCTAAGGAACATCACTAACATTCTCAAAAGAGAATCAGCAGTCAAATGGACCAAAGAAGAAAAACAATATTTTGACTTGGTGAAGTAAGCACTTACACAAACACTAGTTCTAATCATCCCTAATTTCACCAAGGATTTATTTATATTTTCCTTTGCATAAGAACACATAGTTGTTTTTATATTATTGCAAAAAAATATGAAAGGACGGGATTAGCCCATAGCATTCTTCATCCAAGCTTTAAGAGATTCACCTCTGAAATATAATATCATGGAAAATCAGGCGTTTGCCTTAATCAAAGCACTAAAGGATTTCAATTTCTACATTTTGCATTCACACATCATTGCATTTGTACCCCACGCAGTGGTTAAATACATCCTAACACAAGATCCTGATGGGAAAAGAGGCAAGTGGATTTTTTTCATATTATAATATGATTTGGAAATCAAGCCCACCAAGTTAATCAAAGGACAAGGAATGGCTAAACTAATGGTTGGAACAATTTTTCAAGCACTAGACATCAATATGATTCACTCACTGGATGAACAAGAGGAGTTGGTGACTCCACCTATTGAGGAAGCATTCCTGAACTCCCCATGGTTCGCAGATATACTGTATGTGATTTTTAATCTACATGTTCCTCTTGGTTTGTCCAAAACAAAGGCCAGATTCTTGAATTTAAAAGCTGTAAATTTCTGCATTTTGGAAAAAATTTTATATTTGAAAATTTCTGGTGGTGTATTGCTTAAATTTTTTCCTAAAGAAGATTCATATAGGATCATGCATTAATTTCATGAAGGGGAGTGTGGAGGCCACCTATATTGTAAAACCACTATTAATAATATCCTTAGAGCTAGTTTCTATTGGCCTACCCTATTCCAAGACATCCACAAAATGGTAGTTGCTTGTCATAAGTGCCAAATATTTGGGGGGGAAATAAAGATGCTACCTTTGCCATTACAACCAATCTCTGTTGAAGCTCCTTTTCAAAAGTGGGGTCTAGATCTCATTGGATAAATCCACCCTTCTTCCTCTACCCAACATAAATTGATCCTTACTAAAACTGACTATTTTACTAAGTGGATAGAACCCATTCCTTCCAGAACTGCCACAGACTCAGTAAGTATCAGATTTTTGGAAAACAACATTCTATCTAGATTTGGTTATCCTAAGAAAATCATTACTGATGATGTTGTTGCCTTTAAATCCAAGAAAATGGTTGATTTTTTCCATAGATATCACATTACCTTGGGGCACTCTACAACTTATTACCATCAAGTTAATGTTTTGGCTGAATCCTCAAATAAAATTTAGTGAACATCATTAAAAAGTTGTTGGAATAAAATAAAAAATCCTGGGACAAAAAATTGATACATGCACTATGGGAAGACAGGCTAACAAACAAGAAGTCAATTGATATGTCACCCTATCATCTAGTCTATGGAATTGATGCAGTCTTACCAATAGCCTTGGGAGTGCTATTAATGAAGCTCATTCAAGAGGTGCAGTCTAAAGAAAATGATATACAAAGAAGAACAAACCAAACTATTCAACTGCAGCAAACTAGAGAAGGAGTGTACAACATAACACAATTGTTGTAGGAAAACATCAAGAAACTCTTTGACAAAAGAGCCAAGGAAAATGTTTTCAACATTGGAGACAAAGTGCTAAAGTGGGATTCAAGAAGAGAGGAAAAAGGCAAGCATGGAAATTTTGATAACGTGTAGGAAGGTCCATACACCATTCATTATGCAAGAGGTAATAATGCATTTTTCTTACAAGAAATGGATGGAACAAAGTTGCTTGGAGGCTCTGTCAATGGTAGGATGCTAAAACATTATTTCATTTAAGATTCTCAGTTTAAGTTTTCTTCATTGTATATAACATTTCTTAAACAAAAATATCAAAAAAATTGACACAAACAAAACGAAAGAAAAGAAGAAAAGATGGCAGATAAAAAGAAAAAAGGTAAGCCCCATACCAAAAAATGAATATCTCTTAAAGTGTGCAAGTCAAAATGCCACTACTTTTAAGGAGGTCTTGTTCAATCATATAGTCTAAACATGATTGTACAAATTTTGAATCTTTTCTCATAAGTTAGAAAATGAAGATTTTTCAAAATTTTTAAACTTGGCTTATCAATGGGCAGGTATAAAATGACAATGGTTCCAAAGCCTAAATCTGAAACCAATAAGAAAAGTGAAGGATAGGTGATAAATGATAGATTCAAAACCAAAGCCCTTAGTTTAGTTTACTATTTGCAAAATAATATTTTGTGTAGATTGTCCAAAAATGCCACAATTCATGATGATCAAACTGCCCAATCTTGATTCATTCATGCCTTAAATTTCATGTTGATAGTTCCCTACTAATTTTTCTTGCCAATATTGCAAATTACAGGGAGCCAATAGGTCCCAATCCATTGGCCTTAGTCTCTCTTGCATATTCACGCTTATTTTTATGTCATTGTAGCTAGTTTTCTTTATGCGTTTTTATCTATTTTTCTTATATTTCAATTCAATATTTTTAGTTTGCTTCCATCTGTCTTTTGTTCTACTTAATCTTGCATATATTTTGGTATAATAACTAATAAACTCATAAAGGTGTGTGACAAGCCTCCCTCATTCATCTCTTTCATTGGAGCTTGAGGAGGGCAGACCTTACCCAGAGGCCAAATTTTCTCTTTAATTTATGATTTCTTGGAAAGAATAGTGAGGTTGTTGTATTGTCATGAACATGTCTAGAATACTGAGTTAGATTTTTGTTTGAAGGCTAAAGTGGGTTTGATTTCCAAATTCAACTCATCTTTTCCATTTCCTTCATCATGAATTTCCCAATGTTTGTTGCATAAACATGTAGTTTGCATGCAGGTTCAAGTAGCATAGAAAAGGAGGACATCACTAGCATACTTAGCTTCATTTCTCACCCCTCATCAACATTCTTTTGATCAAATCACCATCAACCCTTTTTTTCATATTTTTCACCTTCACACCGTGAGAAAACCCTATAAGTGCAAGACATGATTCTTAAGAGGTTATGAGCTTGGATAAGGGGTTTTACACCCTCCATTCATCTAAACAGACCTTCATTCCACCTCCCATATGATTTTATCCACCATTTTTGGCCTCAGACTATTTCCTGTAGTAATTCAGGACTTTCCTGTAGCACTATAGGAAACCTATAGCAGCACTAATGGGCCTCTCCTTAAGCCTAGAAACCATTATCCACCTCATCCAGACCAGCCAAAAACACCCAGACACCTTCAACCCTGCACACATGAGTTCAATACCTTCCTAAACCACCTTAGCACTTTCTCGTCCTTGCTGCAAAATAGTTTATTTACAAGCATAATTAGGTCATGATTAGATGCATGAGTAAAAGCATGATAGTTAAAACATGAAGTAGAAAGATTTTGTTTAGCCATTTGACCCACCAATGTGTGATTAGGTTAGTCCTCTTTCTTCAATTTCATTTAAGCAATTTACTTCATGAAATATTCCTAGATTGCTTCCATTTCTTTCCATAGCTTAATTTGTAGATTTCTTCCATCGTAGGTAGCTAGATGTACTTTCTTGTTGTAGAATAGTTCTTTGATTTTTGATAGATTAATGGATTAGAATAATCTATAGCCCTAGGTCTAAATTCGGAAGTGTGACAAACTTCATTCAGAAACCCTAGAAATAACACCCTTCCATAGGACCCAAAAGAGGATGACATGAGTAGAATGCATATGTTGTGTATATAGCATTGGCACCTCCAAGTTTGTATGAAATCATGGTTGATAAATTAAAGTAGAGTAGCCTCTAGGAGTTGCAGCATTCTTGGTGAAATACTAGGGCTCACCACTTTTTGGCGCCATTATCAGGGAGGTGTCTAGTATATGCTTTGATTTTGTTTTAGAATTATTTTATTCTTTACGTTTACATGTTGTTTCAAAAATACTGAAAAAATACATAAAAACCTAATTTTCATGCCTCGTAGGAGTAGGGATAATTAAGGAAATTTTTTACCTAAAATTGTCACATCACCACATAGTCACCCTTCACTCTTCTTCAGGACCGTGAGGTTGAACACACCATAGGTGAGCCTTTTAAAAAAAAATAAGAACCTATTAGGGAAGAAGAATAACTTATTTCACCAGAGGAACCTATTTCACATATTCAAGCCATGGCTAAAACTGAATCCCAAGGAATCTTTCCCATTAGATATATGGATGGGGAAACTAAAATGAATAACATCAACCCCTCATCCCTTCCAAATTTCTATGGACTTGCCTCTGAGGCCCCTGACACATTCATGCCTGAATTTTCTATTGTCCCTAGGACCTATGACTATGACTCATATGATCAAAATCTGAATCTATACCCATCTACCCTTAAGGATGGAGCCTTATGCTAGTTCATGGGTCTACTTGGCAACAACATCACTACCTAGGCACAGATGTAAGAGGCCTTCAACAGCAATTACAGGTACTACTGTACGTCTAAGGAAACTAAAGAGGAAATATTCAGGATGACTCCAGTGCATCATGAATCCCTAGAAGACTATGAAGAAAGGTTCCAATTAAACTATAAAAGAGCCAATTGTACCCTTGATCCCGGATCACTTAAACTATTGCTTCTCTGAGGGATCGGGGAGGAGGTGATAGAAACCATTAATATGTTACCAGGAGGAGATATCTACCAGTTTCCTTATGAGACAATAAAAAATGTCTTCGTGAACTATTATAGGGTAGCTAGGAATAAAGGCATAGCTAGCCAAAGTATGACCAACACCCCTTCCTCTTCCACCTCCATCAAGCATGAGATTGGAAATATGTTGGAGGACTTCAAGAGTGACATGTTGCAAATGATCACAATGTATATCAAGAGGAAACAAGAGGAAGCAAAAATATCCTTAGCTATATTTTGCCTTAGACGTACTAGAAAGCACCCTCGAAATGAATTTCCATTAAATTTCATAGAGGTTTTCTTAGTCTGTGAGGATAATCATGCCACATACAAGTGTCCCTCCTTACCTAGAGTCAAATTTGTATATCAAGGTGGGGAAGTAGGACCATAGAAACTCTATTTCATCAACCGGATAAGGCCTCAAGGCCCTTGGTCATATCAAGAGGGTATACAAGGTGAAACTTATTCCTAATATCACAAAAATAAAAATGAACCTATTGAATCTTGGTACACCCCCACTCCTTTATCCTGGCCTACACCTCCTGCTTGGCCTTAAAACCCTCCATATCATCCTTAGCATGTGAACCAACTATTTCAACAGTATGTCCCTCAACAACCTTAGTGGAACAACACATCACAAGGTTGGAGGCCTCAACATAATCAACCACATTATCTAATGCCTCCACCCCAACCTCAACCTCAGATTACTCATGCTACTACACCCAAGTTGCCCCAGATACCTTCACAACCCAATCTGAACTCGAACAACTAATAGACACAACGAGTTTGTAGTGGAGAGACATCCTATCTAGCTTATTTTGTGGAGATAAAAGAGATTAATATCAGGTCGGGAAGAGTACTCCCAGACAACCACGCTCCATCTCCACCTATAGAGGTTGAAGAGGAAAAGGAATAAAGTAGCACTCATATCCAAAAACCTCCTTTTCCTTAGCGCTTGATCCACTCCAGTCAGCAAAGCCTAGAGGAGACCGAAATTATGGGAGAAATGAAAAATTTGTGTGTAAAAATACCCCTTCTCGAGGCCATTAGGGATGTTCCTATTTACAATAGCCTCATGAAGGAAAAATTCTTGAAGAAACTTGGGTGAAAGAATAAAGGTATCCCCACCATCAATGTAGCAGGACAACTTTTTGACTTAATGTTGGGAAGGGTGATCTTCCCGAAGTACTTGGACCATGGTAGTCCAGTTGTATATGTGCACATAGATGATGTCATATTCCCCAATAATTTGATTGATCTCGACACTGCCATCAACGTAATGACCAAGGAAACTATTCTTAAACACAACCTCCAAGGGATTTTGAGGAAAACCACAACTGTTCTGCAAGTTATAGATCAGTCCACAGTAAATCCAGAAGGAAATGTTGAGGATGTTATGGTTTCAATTGACTCTTGGGAGTATCCTACATATCTCTTGGTTCTCCAACCAAAAAAATGTTTAATGGATATCCTCTCATTCTGGGAGACCTTTGTTAGCCAATGTCGATGCTTATATCAGCTTTCGGGCCAGAAACATGACTATTAAGAATGGGTCCTTGTCTAAACAACTGGTATTATATCCTCCATCCCAGACTTCCATTGACCTACCTATATGGTTGGAGGATGAAGAATTATATTAAGTATACAACACTACGCCCTACCCCATTTGTACCATATATGTTGTTCTTAGACGGGGGCGGCTTGATGAAGATGAACTCATCGACCAAGTCATTTCGAACTAGTCCCCCACTTACAACCCACTTGAGTAAAATAATCTCAAAGTCACCCTTATATTGAACTATAATCAGTTGATTCAACCTTTGAAACCACCAAGGCTATGGAATTTGGCCCATCCAAATCTCTGAAAATTAGCTCAAACCTCTTAGATAGAGAAGAAGAGAAGTTATGACATATTTTGAAAGAAAATCTAGATGCATTTTCTTGGGACTACAAGTACATGAAAGGGGTGCATCCCTCGATGTGTAGACATCATATTTACATTAAATAAGGATCCAAGCATGTGCGCCAACCCCAAAGGCAGATGAACCTACCTCTAAAATACATAGTCAAAGAAGAACTGCAAAAATTATTGGATGTAAGTTTCATTTATACTATATCAAATAGTTAATGGTCATCTCCTCTTGTCCTAGTCCCAAAGAAGAATGGAAAATGGTGAATGTATGTTGATTATCGGGAACTCAGCAAAGCCACCAAGAAGTACCATTTTCCTTTTCCCTTAATAGATCAAGTCCTAGATAGCCTTGTAGGGAAGAATTATTTTCTTTATTATATGGGTTCAATGGGTATAACCAGATCCAAATTAGCCCTAAAGACCAGGAAAAGACTAATTTCACATATCCTTGGGGTAACATTGCTTACAAAGTCTTACCCTTTGGGTTGTTCAATGCCTGAGCTACCTTCCAAAGAGTTGTCTTGAGATTTTTCTCTGAGTCGTTCCATGACTCAGTTGAAATATGCATGGATGATTTCACACCCTATGGGGATGACTTCCAAGAAGGTCTCTCCAATTGGGAAAATTGATGAGATGATGCATTGAGATGCATCCCTCCCTGAGCCCAAAAAATTGTGAATTCTTTAAAAGAGTAGGAGTAGTATTGGGACACTCAATCTCCTAAATAAGGATACCTTCTCCTCAAAATCAAAGAAATTTCAGGAGTATCTTAGGTTTATCTGGCTACTATAGAAAGTTTATCAAATATTTCAGCAAGTTGGCTTCGCCACTATTTGGTTTGTTGGCCAAAGACTCTGAGTTTACTTGGTCCAGTCTCTATCAAGAATTTTTTGATCTCATTAAGGGAAATTTAACTACTACCCCCATCCTCTGAGGTCCAAATTCGACTCTACCTTTCCACGTCCACACACATGCATCAGAAAAAGTTGAGGGGCATTCTTGGGGCAGTTAGAAGAAAAAATACCTTAAGAAATCTATTTCATTAGTAAGAACTTATCCAAGACCAAAGTAAATTATACTGTCACAGAGAAGGAAATGTTAGCCATTTTCCATGCTTTAAACATATTTAGAAATTATATCACTGGTTATCAGACCTTTGTACACACTTACCATGCAACCATCAAATATTTAATGAACAAACTAGATGCTAATGCTAGAATAATTAGATGGTTGTTACTATTACAACAATTTGACCTAACCATTGTCGATAAATCTAGATAGTAAAATGTTGGTGTACAATTTTTATCGAGGTTAACTCTATTAGCATATCAAGAAGGAATGATGGATGACCAACTCCTATATGAACACCTCTTTTCTATATCAACACTCTCTCCATGGTTTGCTGACATAGCTAACTACTGGGATGCTAAAAATGTCCCTCCTAACCTCTCATCCGTGGAGAAGAGCAAGATTATAAAAAAAAGAGCCCCTTTCACCTAGAGTGGGTGAAATCTCTTCAAGCTAGGCCCTAACCAAATTTTTAGAAGATGTGTGAGGGAGGAAGAATTTTTTGACATCCTCTCTACATGTCATGATAGCCCTTGTGGAGGCCACTTTGCTGCAAAAATTACAACCTTCAAAGCTTTGCAGGCAAGTTACTATTGGCCTACCCTTCACCAGGATGACAGAAGATACACTAGCATGTGTGACAAGTGCCAAAGGATTGGGAAACCTACACAAAGGGATGATATGCCTTTGCACCCTAAGTTTTATCTAGATCCATTTGAAAAGTGGGGCATGGACTTCATTGGACCCATTGATCCATCATCTGGCTAGAAAAAGTATATCATATTCTATAATGAATACCTGAAAAAGTGGGCTGAAACAAAAGTTGTGAAGGTAACAACAGTGGAGAAAGTAGCATAATTTCTAAGAGAGAATGTGTTCTACAAATTTGGATACCCTAGAGAGGTAGTCACATATCAGGGGGGAATTCACATCTCATCTCATTGACAATATTCCGAGGAGGCACAAGATAAAGCATAAGACTTCCACTGCCTACCAACCTCAAGAAAATGGCCAAGTCGAGGTGAAAAATAGAGCCTTGCAGAATATCCTCACCAAGGTTGTGAGCAGCAAAATAAAATATTGGGCAGAAATATTGGTGGAAGCTACTTGGGCCTACAACACTACTTTGAAAACAACAACAAGTTTAATTCCTTATGACTTGTTCTACGGGAAGAAATCTTTGCTTTCAATTGAATTTGAGTTCAACACCTTAAGGATAGTAGTTGAGTTAGACATAGATATATCAAAGGCCCAGCAAGAAAGGTTGTTGCAATTAAACGGATTGGATGAGTTCAAGATGCAGGAACTCCTTCACACATAAGTGATGCAACTGCAAAGGAAGGTCTGGCATGACAAGCACATTAAGGAGAATACCTTTCAGGAAGGATAATGGGCATTGATGTATGAATCAAGGTTCAAGGATTTCAAAGGAAAACTAATGAAAAGATGGTCGGGACTCTAAAAAGTGGACAAATGTTTTGATAATGGCAAAATTCAGATCAAAAATATAGATGAGGAGTGGATTCCCCTACTTGTCACTAGTTACAAGCATAAATATTAAAAAAATCCCCTCTGGGGCCGAATTTATAAATTCCATAAACAGGGATTTGTATGTCATTGGAGACTCCATAGTTTCCAGCACCTCCCCCTCCTTGAAAAAAGGAGAAAAAATAAAAATAAAAAGGCAAGGGTGATAACCTCTCTGAGGCACCCAAGGCCAACTCCATGGTTGAAAACCTCCATGAGGCAATGCTGGAGAAAAAGAAGAGAGAAAAAGACAAAAAAGTGAAATATCCTTGGGTGAAAACCTCTTGAAGACACCGAAGGTAGGTTTGTGGGTTTAAAACCTCTATGGAGGGAGTCGACTTGCCTTCAAAAAAACAAAATGGAAAAGGAGAAATAAAATACCTATGCACCCATTTTTTTTCTTTTTTCCAGGTTATTGATCAAAGATGGTTTTTGGATCCCAAGGAGAAATTTTTCCTCACTTCTCCCTCTCCTTTTCTTACACACTCCATGGAAAACTCCAAAATGCACCCATTCATTCATTTCACCCCTCAAATAGGCAAAAAACTTCATTTTTTCTCTTGATTGTAATTTCTACAGGAAATTCTAGCAGTTATAGGATTCCTACAGAGCTACAGGAAACTCTTGTAAATGCTACAGGAAACTTATTTATAGGGAAATTATCTCTCTCAAATATTTCTAAAATTCAAGCAGAGCATGGTAATTTACATTTTTCCTATACCTACCACTCCTAACCCCTCATTTCACTCCATGCACAAGGATTCACTCTCTAAACCCTATGTTGTGCCATTAGCAGCTAGATCATATATAACTTGGCATGAGACCTCTCCCCTTACCTATCCACCACTCCACTCATTCCATGACTCAATTCATAACCTCCATAAGAAAATTTCCTTCATTTATAAGAAATTTGAAGCCCCAAGAAGAAGAAAGAAGTCTGCTACAAGAAGTTGGAAAGTTTCTTGTAGCAATTATGTGTATGAAACAGCAAGGACAAAAGCTAAATATTATTTGAGGAATATGGCTTCAAAGGACCAACAACATACTCCAAGAGAGTGATCACACCGTCCAAGGCACCTGAATAACTCCATGTAGAACCTACAAGAAGAAAATAAAAATAAAAGGTTAAGCAACTCACTCAGAAAACAAGCTACTCACTTAGAAAAAAACAGCAAGAGGAAGATCATATATGCAACCACAAGCTCTATCTCCTTGCACCAGATCATTCTGCAACACACTAGCACCACGTAGGCTCAGGTATGGCCCTTCACCTCTCACTATGCAATCATAATGAAAAAAATAGTCTAATTTCGAGGTTTATACTTAAAAGGAAAAAAAAGGTGGCCAGTTAACTTGGCCACCTTCATAAAATTAATATAAATTAAAATTGAAGAGAACATGCCACCTAGGCAAGTCAAATCAGTTAGGGGCAGTGAACATGGATTAGGAGGTGATTCTGAGGCTGGAGAAATCATTAACTGGAGTGGTACCAACAGTCTCAAAGAGGAAAACTCGTTCTAAGTACGAGTTATTCATACCATGCACTTCAATAGAGTTAGAAAGCTTCACATACCTTACTATCTCTCCTAAAGCATTGACAAGATGGAATACATTGTAAAAAGGAGGGATTATAGTCATGAAATGGAAAGTATTTTTCACCATTCCCTTATTAAGATGATACTCATGCATCAGCTTGAGAAAAAGAAAATTTCATGGGACACATTCATTGCAAATGAAGTTTTCACTATTCCACCTAGTCAGCATGAGTAGAGCATCCTTTCATCATCTCATCCTCCCATATCCACTTCTACATCTCAGACTGTTGCTCATACATCATCACCTAGCCATATGCATTCACCTAATTTTGATCCTACTTATTCACCTTTTCATAACCATTCACCATCATGACATCATGATACTGAGGCATCAAGCAGTGAGAAGGACATTGTGGCAAACTGGGCTAATGTGACTAATGTTGAGACATTTCCTAGGACCTTTCAGAGAGGCCGCAGGAATTTTTTTTCTTCACTTGGAGTAAAATGGGCCATTCCTTCTTCATCAGAAAAACAAGTGGACAAGGGCGAGGAAAAGGCTAAAGAGCCAATCATTGAGGAGCAGGAGGATCAACATGAAACAGAGTAGGATTTTCAGTTGATTGACCTTGATGAGGAGGATGAAGATAGAATCACCAGTGTAGCAATTAGGAGAAAAGGGGAAAATACTAGTTAACTTCAAGTTAATCTTGATAGAGCACAATATGTGATTGGTTTTCTTGAGCAAGAAAATCAGCAGCTGAAGGCCAAGCAGATTATCAATGAGGTAAAGACCATGAAAGGAAAGAAAGAGGTAGAAAAGGCTAAAGTATTATAGGAGGATACCTTGGAAATATTTGGTGAGATTGATGATGAGGAGGATCAGCCTCCAAGATAGAGACCAAAGACAATAGGGCTAAAGAGAGCTCTAACCTGTGAGAGACAGAGATAAGCTGAGTTGCCAGAGTATCTCACTCCAAGTGAACTGTCTGCCCTAGAGATTAGCAGAGATAGAGAGTCATGGATTGATAGAGCCAATTTTCATCTGGAGAGCTTGCTAGAGAATGCCAAAAAGGACAATGGTATTCAGAGGAAAATGGAAAAGCACTATGCTATGAGAAACAAAATTGCAAGGGCCAAGCTCAAACAAGCCCATGCAAAAATCGAAGCTTTAACGGAGAAAAAGGAGAAAGAGATGTTAGAAATAATTTCTAAGGTGTCTCTCCATGCCTCAAGCCCTTTATCAGCAAGCAACCTCACAATTTTGGAAATTTTTGGCACATTTGGCACTTTAGTTCATTTTTGGGTTTTTTAAGTAATTTCAGCACACAAAAAATCTGCCAAAAATGCAGCGCCCTTAGCATTGCGCTGCGCTTTTTCTTGGAGCCTCCAATGGAAAAATGGTCACCACCATCACGTTCATATTGATGAATACATCAACCACAGAAAGTTCAGAAAATTTGGAGGAGAACTGGTCCCTCAAAAGTGAAAAAAAACCACCAAATGTTCATGTTTCTACTTCCTTTTTTACCTTGGCACTGCACTTTTACTAGTCTTGGGAGAAGTGATTTTTGACAATGCATATGGGAGCCATTTTGGAAATTGGAGGAATATCATGGAGCTGATTTGGAAATCGGGACGGCCTCTAAAAGTTTCTTTCAAAAGAGGCTATTTTTTCTGTCATGGCACTGCGCTTTTGCCAGGAAAATGCCATTTTCATCATCTTCAGCAAATTTTGACTTTTTGACTTTTTATCTTGGGAAATGAGAAATTATTGATGTAAAATACCAAGATAAATTTAAATTTTATGTTTTATTATTATCTACGGCAGATACATTAGATAATTCCTCTAGAGGTGAAATGAATCAGTTTCCTCTCTTTTAGAGGCAAATTGTTGGGTGTTCCTAGTTTTCAGATTCTTGTTTGGGAGTAGGTGAAACTGATCCCTATCTTAATGATTCGACTAAATAAGGCTAAGAATAGTGGTTTTGAGTTCTATATGATGTATTTCTTTAGTCTTTGTAATGGTTGGACTCACTTGGAGCTTTGGCATCTCAAGGAAACAATTGTGTGTCAGTTTGGCCTAGACATTAATGATAAATTTGTTATTTCTTTGGGATCCATGTGGTATGAATGGCTTGACATAGTTTTTCCTTTGTGGTAATTTTTATGAGTGTATTGTAAGCTCATAAACCATTTTCATGTCTATGATATGCTTAATTTCATGCTCTGTTTTGGGAAATTTTGCATAATTTGTCTACTTTCTTCAATTTAGGGAGAATTCATCTCATATGATCTTCCTAACTCCTCTCCAGTCTCTTAATATCACCATAATCATCCTTTAAATTTCAAAACCTTCTACCTACCTTGCCCCATAGAACACCCTGCAAATTTTGACCTAATTTCCTTGCCCTCGCTGCTTGACTCCTCCCGATCCATCAAAACCCTACACAAATCAAAATAAAAAACCTTGAGATACTATACCTAGCCTAATATCTTCTCACCTCAGTCATTTGGACTATGATCTATATGGAGAGATCCCTCTCCTGGCCTAGCAGGGCTAGCTACTTGGCTAAGCGTGGTTTGAGGTTACCTTGGAATTGCCTTTATAGCCTGAGGTTCAATCCGAGTGATAAAATTTTGGCGACCATACTGGGGAGAGAAAAGAGTAAGATTAGATAAAACCTAGTAATAAGTTTTCATTTAAATTCTTAAACTTGTGTATGATAAGTTTAGATTTTATTCAAAGGCTGATCTGAAAATTTTGTAAAGTGCTTATTTGTTTTTGAAATTGGACATACTGGCTTCCTGAAGATACACCAGATCCAATCCCAATCCGAATCCTTCACCATTGTTAGTGATCCTCAGAACATTGGAAGAAAAGATAAAGATGTTGTTGAGACATCTAGTTCATTCCGAAATCAATCAGAGAGAAGTTCCATTCCCAGACCTCATTCATTCCCTGAAAAAGTTAGAAAACTTGAAAGATATTGAATTTGATGTAAATTTTGAACAAAGTTTATTCCAGAGAATATATTTGAGTTGGATCGATGAAATATTTATTGATTCCTCCATTCCCTTTCAT
Source organism: Pinus albicaulis (assembly GCA_034641835.2). Taxonomy (NCBI): domain Eukaryota; kingdom Viridiplantae; phylum Streptophyta; class Pinopsida; order Pinales; family Pinaceae; genus Pinus; species Pinus albicaulis. The sequence goes on from CM076572.1 coordinate 778,856,614, forward strand.
AGTCCTGTTGAAGATATTTTTTCACACTCTCAATCAGGATCACAATCAAGGACACAAATTTTACAAGTTCTTAAAGATCTGCAAAACTATTCTTTGCAAGTAAATGCTTGGGTGATAAGCAGACATATGATCTCAATTTCTTCTACTATCACTTCATCTACTGTTACCCAGAATATTCCTTTTCCCCCACCTCCTTCTTCATCTGTTGTTCACACTACTCAATCAGTTACCAATCCTCCCACATTAGGCATCCAAATCCATGTTATAAATCCTCCACCTCTAGTCATCATGGCTGCAATATATGCCCCCATGTTTCTCCCTCAGAACCCGGGTTCAATGCCCACATATTACCAAACCAAAATCCCTTTGTTTGACATTACTCATCCTATGACAACCCAAAAGCATGTATATAAGATGAATGACTTCTTTGACCTTCATGAAGTTGATATAGAGGATGTGAAGATGAGGTTGTTTGCACAAAGTCTAGGAGGGGAAGTGAGAAAATGGCTCATAGCTCTACTAGTAGCCACTATTGACACCTTAGAATTGTTGCATCGTCAATTTGTAGAAATATGGGAAGAAAAGAAAAATCCCCTTCAAATTTTTTCCGAATATGAGAACATCAAAAGGAATGTTGGTCAGACTATGCCAGATTATTGTGTGAGATTTAATGTAGTGTACAATGCCCTTAGTGCACATATCAAACCACTGGAGGGTTTTTATTTGGTAAAATTTCCATGGATTTTATACTGATATGGCATATCAGTTGCATGAACGTGATCCTACAGCTTTAACAGATATGCAGAAAAATGTTGTAAGTGTGGAAGTGAATTTGCTGGCCAAGAGAGCAAGGATGAGATCTGAAAAGAGGGTGACCATAAAAGAGGAGACATCTACTTTCGATGCAAAAATGGATTCATTACTCCAAACTATGGAGATAATGGTTGAATGATTGTATATATCAGATAGAACTGAACCACAGATCCAGAATCCAAATTTCAGAGGGCAGCAGCCTTAGTTTAGAATCAAGAAGAGAGAGCAGAAAGCACCTGACCAAGAAGCACAAAAACAAAAACAAGTTCAGAACCCATTGCAGCAGAATGATGTCCAAGGAGTGGAAGAAGAAGAAGATGAATATCTGGTGGTTGAAACAAATCATTTCTTTACTGCGAATGGCTTTCCCATGTTCTTGACTGAAGATGAAGAGTATACTGAAAATCTAGATTCTCCAAAAGATGAGGATTAGATCTTGGCAAATGATGATGATTTGGAAACAGAATCAGATGATTACAAGTGTGGGTATATGAATTCTTTGAGTGCACAACAAAAGAAATATTATTTAAGGAGCAGAGATGTACCTGTCAATCCCATTCAGAAAAGAAAATAGGTCCAGTCAAAGAGTGATCTTCCGAATAATCAGAGAAAGGGTAAAGTGCATGCAGATCATAATCATAGCAACATCAACCAGCCATCAACAATCTCAGCTACTAAAGATAAAGACACTCAGAAAAAGGAGAATATAACAAAGGATCCTTTTGTCAAAGAGGTAGATAAAGTCACAAATTTTAATTTAGAAAATGAAATATCTAAATTGAAAGGATCCATTCCTTTAACATAGATAGTAAAGAATATTCATTACAAACATCAGGTGTCTAAAATGTTGCTAGTTGATCCTTTGTCCGATATGGTTAATGTTGAAGATGACCACCCTGAGCTCATTTTTGGTCCAACTATAGATGGTCAATTAGAAGAGAGTGAATTTCCCCCCTTTTATTTAAGCCTTATACTACACGAATACATACCTCATAATGCTATTCTTGATTCTGGGGCTTCTCATAGTTTAATGCCTAAGGATATATTGAAAATATGGGCATGGATATCACCCGACCATATCATGATTTGTATTCATTTGATTCTAGTAGAGTCCGCTGCATTGGTCTTATTAAAGATTTAGTGGTTTCCTTAGACCAAATCCCAGCCAAAAATGCTTTGATGTATGTAGTGGTGGCTGATATACCACCTCGGTTTGGTATGCTATTGTCTAGATCATGGCGAGCCAAACTCAAAGGTACTTTACAACTTGACTTCTCTTATGCTACTATTCCTATTTTCGGGCAATTGAGGAAATTGTATTGAGAAAAGAAAATGAAATATATGATAACTAGTAAGGAGAAGCCCATAAATCATCCGATACAGGATGTACATACAGATCTATAATCTTTTATTTTGTATAATGATGGTGATTTGAATGATGTAAATAATCAGCTACTAGTGGTAGAGGATGTAGTAGAAGTTTTAGAAATTTTTAGAGTAGTTCTTGATAAGGAAAAAGAAATGGTGTCTTCTTCCCAACAACCTCTTGAAGAACATAAAATCAGAACAGAATAGAGAAATGAGGTGATCGACCAAATTAAACCAATAGTTAAGTTTCAGCATCTAGAAGACGCAGATGGACATTGGAGCATGGATTTCGATGGTGCTTTGGGTAAGGAAGGTGCAAGTATTGGTATTTGGATCCGAAGTCCTGTTGGTAAATCATGTGGAATTCCAAGTAATGTTAGAGAATGCTCTTATAAATTGGCTTTTGACTGTTCTAATAATGAAGCAGAGTCTAAAGCATTGATCACAGGTCTCAAAACTTTGAAGAAACTTGGTGCAAAAATAATTTCTATTTATGGTGATTCTGAGCTTGTCATAAAGCAAGTGAAAGGAGAATATAAAGCAAAGCATCTGTGAATGAGAGCTTATAGGAATACATTCTTGGATGTATAAAAAATGTTTCTTGAGTATACATTAACAGTAGTTCCAAGAACTGAAAAAATCATTGCAGATTCGCTTGCTATGGTAGCAAGTAATCTCAAAATTTCGATGCACTCCAGTAATAAATTTGAAATCCATGTCAAACATAGACCTAGTGTTCTTGATAATTTAAGGTACTCGCATGTTTTTTGGGATGAAAAAGAAATTAATAGATTATTGCAGGATGAAGGAAAGTTCAAAGATGCTTTTATTGATGATGTTTTTGATGCTGATGATAAAGACATGGAGGCCAATCAAATGGATTTTTTGCAGCTGAAAGATAATATTATTCCTAGAGGTCTCATACCTTTAGAAGATAGTTTTGATCAGGATGATGTAGCGAGAAAACCAACTTTGATTCCTACAGAAAATGGTGTGGAACGCGTGAACATCAGAACAACAAATAACCCCAAGATGGTTAAGTTGTCTAAGACATTATCTCCTGAGGAAAAATATAAGTACATCAAATTGTTGTCTAAATTTTCTGATATTTTCGCATGGGATTATGGCAGATTTGAAGGTCTATGACAAGAATATTATTCAACACACTATTCCCATCAAGCCAGATCAAAAACACTTCAAACAGAAATTGAGAAGGGTAAATCCCAGAATGTTTCCATCCGTCGAGAAAGAGGTAAACCAATTTTACAAATCTGGTATCATTGTTCCAATTAGGTTTTCTGATTGGATTTCAAATTTGGTTATGGTAAGGAAAAATACTAGAGAGATAAGGTTGTGCATCGATTTCTGGAATTTTAATAAAGTGTCTTTAAAGGATAATTACCCCCTTCCTAAGATGGACCATGTTTTGCAAAGGGTAGTTGGAGCATCACGAATGTCGCTGCTTGATGGTTATTTAGGTTATAATCAGATTTTGGTACATGAATAAGACCAAGGTAAAACTGCTTTCACAACACCTTGGGGAACCTTTCAGTATGTCAAAATTCCATTTGGACTCAAGAATACAGGGGCTACTTTTTAGCAGGTGATGGATATAGCCTTTTCTAATGAGAAAGATGTTTTCTTAGTGGTGTACTTAAATGATTTGACAGTTTTTTTTGGTTCTGATGATCAACATTTGTATCATTTGAGAATTTTTTTTCAGAAATACAGGGAGTTCGGAATTTCTCTAAATCCGAAGAAGTGTCTTTTTTTATGGAGGAATGCAAACTTCTTGGTCACATAATTTCCAAATATGGCATTCTCATTGATCCTTCCAGAGTGGAAGCCATTCAGAAAATAGATTTTCCATGTAATAAAAAAGAGATACAAGCTTTCAATGGTAAGATGAAATTCTTACGCAGATTTGTTCCTTTACATGAAATGAATAATATGTTGAAAAAGTAAAGTAGTGTAAAATGGACCACTGATGATATGAAATCTTTCAACTTGGTAAAGCTTGCTTTAACCACGACCCCTGTTTTGGTTAGTCTAGATTATACTAGTGATTTCATCATATTTTCATTTTCATCTTAGCACACCTTTCCTGTTGTTTTGATGCAAAAGAAAGATCAGGATGAAAAACCTATTGCTTTCTTCAGTAGATCCATTAGAGATGTTGCTCTTCATTATAATATTATTGAGAAACAAGCTTCAGCCTTAATCAAAGCTTTAAAATATTTTCGGATCTATATTCTACATTCACATACTATAGCCTATGTTCCAAATGCAACAGTAAAAGAAGTTCTCACACAATTTAACTGATCCTGAAGGTCAGAGAGGTAAGTGGATAGTAGAAATTCTAGATTATGATCTCAAGATCAGGCCCACCAAGCTGATCAAGGGACAGGGATTAGCCAAGCTAATGGTTGAATCCAATTTACATGCGCTAGACATAAACCTTATTGCAGCAATGTCAGATGATGAAGAATATGGTGCTCTAATACAGGTATCAAAAAAATTTCTCACTTCACAATGGTATTCCGATATAGTGTATGTTCTTCAGCACTTATGTCCTTCTCCTGGAATGTCAAAAAGTGAGGGTAGGTCTTTGAAAATGAAATCTGCTAAATACTGCATTCTAGGTAGTGACCTTTATTGGAAAGATCGAGGAGGTGTTATTTTGAATTGTTTGGTTGAAGATGAAGCTAAGAAGGTAATGGATGAATTCCATAGGGAAGATTATGGAGGCCATTTGTTTTGGAAAAAAAAAGCTAATAAAATGTTGAGAGCAGCGTATTATTGGCCAAATCTATTTTCAGATTTGTACAAAATTGTCACAAAATGTCATGAATTTCAAGTTTTTCAAGGAAAAAGGAAACTCCTGCTTCCGCTAAAACTTTTTGTAGTAAATGCCCCTTTTCAATAATGGGGACTTGATTTTATTAGGGAAATTCATCCCACATCATCAGCACATCATAGATGGATTCTAACAACCACTGACTACTTCACCAAGTGGATCGAGGCTATTCCTACAAGACAAGCTACAGACGCAATAATTATTCAGGTTTTAGAATCCAATTTTTGGTCTCGTTTTGGTTGTCCTCACAAGATTATTACAGATAATGCTGCAACATTCAAGTCAAAGAAAATGGTTTATTTTTGTCACAAGTATAATATCATGTTGGGTCATTCAACTACATATTATCCACAGGGCAATGGATTAGCTGAGTCCTCTAATAAATCCTTAAGAAAATGCTAGAGGAGAACAAGAAAAATTGGCATAGGAAGCTTACTAATGCTTTCTGGGCAGACCGAGTGAGCACCAAGAAGTTTATAGGTATATCACCCTTTGAATTGGTTTATGGTACAGATACAGTGTTTCCTACATCACTTGCAGTCCCTGTTATGAGATTATTGCAGGAAAAGGTAGTGAGGAATATGATATTCAATGTCGAATAAATCAAATGATTCACCTTCAAAAAATAAGGGAGGAAGTTTCTCGGAATACTTCTAAGCTTCAGGAGAAAATCGAAAGGATTTATGATCGCAAAACTAAGGAAGATAAGTTTTAGCTGGAGGATGTAGTACTGCGGTGGGATGTGAGAAATGAAGATAAAGGAAAGCATGGGAAGTTTGAAAATATTTGGAAAGGACCCTATAAGATCTTAGCTTATCAAGGACATAATGGCTATTTGCTGAAGAGATGAATGGACAAGAATTTTTAGGAGGACTATTCAATGGTAGGATCTTGAAACATTATTATTTCTGACTCAACTTCTGAGAGAATGTTTCACTTTCATTGTAAATACCAGTTTATATTTTCTGCAAGGTTTGGAGTAGAAAATCATCTAGGCTTGGGGCCCGAAGTGAAGGCTATAAATCTTTTTGATTTTTTGTTGTTTACAAAATTTTGGTGTCAGTCTTCAGTTAGTGTGAGAGTCTTTTTTTGAGTCGTTTCTCGGTCACTTTGAATATTTTCTGAGTTAGTTTTATAATTTGAAGTCTTTCAAATTGTTTCACCGTATTTTCCTAATGGTTAGGCACTTGGTCTACGGTGTTCTTGACACCTCCAAAGAGTTTCCATCCCTAATAAGGCCAAAGTTAGTGTTAGTATTTTCATACTTCCACCACAGATCAAAACACATTTTTCATGTGCATCTTAGGTGTCCCATTCTGAAGAAATTTTCCATCATTCCATTAGGTCATGATATAAAATTGTTCCACAGTTGATTTTCCTTGTCAATAAAATTCATTCTCCCTTTTAGTTTCATATTGTTTGACTCATTCTCATGTCTCCTTGAGCATAACAACACCTATGGAAATGCCCTTTTACTTCAAATTATTTAAGGTCAAAATCTCATTCAAAACTCAGGTAAAAAAAGAAGTCCCATTAGTTCGTTAGGGTTTTTCATTCCTCAAGGTCACTCCTTCATTCAGATGAGCTCAACACATATATGACAACGACTAAATAAGATCATCATGATGTAATTATTATACTTTCAAAGTTGTATTTTTTCAGTTTAATGATTTTTATATCAAAATGTCATTTTGATATAAAATTCAATATATAATTTATTTTTATTTGTCCAAATGTAATTTCATGTTTTCATATGTAATAAATTCAATCCTAAGCTATCGAAATGAAATCATGTCTAGCCTGAGTGAGCAAAGAAAGCCAAACTCCATGTTTGATCAAGCCTGCAATGCCAAGAAGTAAGAGAGAAAAAAGAGTATCAGTGCCAAAGAGGAAAAGTGAACATTAGAAAAGTGGGTGATTTAAATTAAATTTGAAATCCACTAAAGTTATAAAGCCTATCAAGCACCGCAAAACAAGTCATTTTTTTTATTCAGCCATTAAGAGTTTTCAGCAAAGGAGAAATTTCGAGTTTTTTGAGCAGTTTGGGTCAAAATTTCAAGGCGTTGCATTTTTACCACTTGGCATTGTACTTTTGTCTTAACACTATGCTCATGCACAACGGAGTTGTGATTTTTCCCAAAAACCAAAAATAAAAATACATTGGCGCTGTGCTTTTTCAGAGTGGTGCTGCACTTTTTTCTTGGCGCTGCACTTTTGTCCAGGGAATTGTGTTTTTGCACAGTGAAGGTTTGAAGAGTTGCAACATTTCCACCAAGCTCAAAACTCCTCTCAAACTTCTCCAAGGAGCTTTAAAATAGTAAGTGAAAACTAAATCACCTTGCCTCCCATATAATTGGTTTTCCATTAAATATTTGAAGTGTTTTTAGGCTCTGAAACCCTAATTTTCATTTCCCTCTCATTTTCATGCACCATATCCCTATTCATGTCCCTAAAACATATATCAGTCACACATATTGTTAAATCCTAGGGTTGTATAGACCTACGCTTTCATTTAAAACCATTCCCTCCATTTTCCTAAGCTAGCCATCTCATCTCTCATTCCCCTCATCTCATTCCATTTACCCTAGGGTTTCAAAGCCTTTAAGTTCAAGATTTCTAAAGAGGAGGATAGTGGTGTCAGTGAGGAAAAAATACCAAAGAGAAGTGATAAAAAAGGAGGTACAATCAACAAATATGAACCAATAACCACAAAGGAACTCGTGGCTTCTCCTCTCATTGTGTCTTGTTGTAAACATGTTGGCTGTTTTGATTTTTGTGAGAAAGTGCAGCAAATTTAGTATCACCCTATGTTGACAAGGTTGTTCATCACGAATATTCATGATAGGCAGGTCACTCTTGCTAGGGTCACTTTTACCATGTCCACTAATTCCATTTCAACTACTACAAGGATCCCTAATGTGGGAGAAAAATGGTTTAAAAAAGGAAACCTTGATCTGAGCTATTATGAACCATATCTCAAACCTAGATATAAGGATGAAAGAAAACCATTTTACCTTTCTCTCATCTCCTTGACCAATATGTCCCCATGATGAAAATAATCATGAAGTACTTCACTTGTGAGGGGAGGTTTTCTCAACTCTATTCATACCATATCTGCCTCCTCATGCACTTCACTAGAGTCAGAATGCTTTGCATGCCCTACTATCTCTCCAAATCAATGACATACATTTTACAAAGGAGGAATTATAGTCATCAAATTAAAATTCTTTTTCACGATTCCATTATTAAGATGATAGTCATGCATCATCTTTAGCAAAAGAAAATTTCATGGGACACATTCATTGCAAATGAACTTTTCATTATTCCACCTAGTCAGCATGATCAGAGTATCCCTTCATCATCTCATACTCGCATATCCACTTCTCCATCTCAGCCTTCTGCTCATACATCATCACCTAGTGATATGCATTCACCTCATGTTGATCCTCCTACCTCACCTTTTCATAACCTTTCACCATCATCACATCATGATACTGAGGCATCAAGAAATGAGAAGGACATTGGGGCAAACTGGGCTAATGTGATTGATGTTTTGCCATTTCCCAAGACCTATCAGAGAGGCCATAGGCATGTGTTTGCTTCACTTGGAGTGAAAGGTTCCATGTCTTCTGCATCAACAAAAAAGGTGAACAAGGGAAAGGAAAAGGCTAAAGAGCCAATCATTGAGCAGCAGGAGGATAAACATGAAATAGAGCAGGAGTTTCAGTTGATAGACCTTGATTAGGAGGATGCAGATGGAATCATCAATGTAGTAATTAGGAGCAAAGAGGCAAATATTAGTGAATTTCAAGCTAATATTGATAGAGAAAAATATGTTATTGGTTTTCTTGAGCAAGAAAATCAGCAGCTCAAGACCAAGCAGATTATCAGTGAGGTAAAGACCATCAAAGCAAAGAAAGAGGTAGAAAGGGCTAAAGCCTTATTGGAGGAGACCTTGGACAGATCTAGTGAGATTTATGATGAGGAGGATTAGCCTCCAAGATAGAGACCAAAGATAATATGGCTAAAGAGATCTCTAGCCCATGAGAGATAGAGAGAAGTTGAGTTGGCAGAGCAACTCACTCCAAGTGAGCTACTTTCCCTAGAGATTAGCAGAGATAGAGAGGCATGGATTTATAGAGCCAATTTGAATCTATAGAGCTTGATAAAGAAGGTAAAAGAGGACAATTATATTCAGAGGAAAATGGCAAAGAACTATGCTATGAGAAACAAAATTGCAAGGGCCAAACTCAAACGAGCCCATGCAAAAATTCAAGCTTTGACCGAGAAAAATGAGAAAGATAGGTTCGACATACTTTTTGAGGTGTATATTTATGCCTCAAGCCCTTGATCAAAAATTAAACTCACAATTTTTCCAATTTTTGGCACATTTGGCACTTTAGTGCATTTTTGGGTTTTTTGAGCAATTTTGGCACACAAAAAATCTGTCAAAAACACAGCGCCCTTGGCACTGTGTTTTTTCTTGGAGCCTCCAATGGACAAATGGTCACCACCATCATGTTAAAAATTATGAATGCATCAACCACAACAAGTTTCAAAAAATTTGGAGGAGAATTGGTCCCTCCAAAGTGCAAAAAACCACCAAATTTTCATGTTTATGCCCCATTTTTACCTTGGCAATGCGCTTTTACCAATCTTGGAAGGAGTGATTTTTGACAATACATATGGGCACCATTTTGGAAACTGGAGGCATGTTTGGAAACTAGACTTCGATATCTTTCCAATGAGCTATCATGGACCTGATTTTCACACCGGAAAGACCTCCAAAAGATGCTTGCAAAAGAGGCTATTTTTTTGTCATGGCTGCGCTTTTGCCAGGAAAATGCATTTTCATCATCTTCAACAAATTTTGACTTTTTGACTTTTTATCTTGGGAAATGAGAAATTATTGATTTAAAGGTCAAGATAAATGTAAATTTCATGTTTATATTTTTATCTAGGGTAGATACATCAGATAAGTCCTCTAGAGGTCAAATGAATCAGTTTCCTCTCTTTTAGAGGCAAATTGTTGGGTCTTCCTAGTCTTCAGATTCTTGTTTGGGAGTAGGTGAAACTGATCCTTATCTTATGGATTCGACTCCCTAATTCTAGGAAGCGTGGCTTTGAGTTCTATATGATGTATTTATTTAGTCATTGTAATGGTTGGACTCACTTGGAGCTTTGGCATCTGAAGGACACAATTTGTATCCAATTTGGCCTGCACATTAATGATAAATTTGCAGCTATTTCTTTGGGATCCATGTGGTATGAATGGTTTGACATATTTTTTCCTTTTTTATCATTTGTATGAATGTATCATAAGCTCATAAACCATTTTCATGTATATGATATGCTTAATTTCAAGTTGAAAGGCATAATTCATGTTTTCATGCTTTGTTTTGGGAAATTTTGCATAATTTGTCTATTTTCTTCAATTTATGGAAAATTCATCTGATATGCTCTTCCTAACCCCTTAATAGTCTCTTCATCTCACCATAATCATCCTTTAAATTTAAAAAACTTATACCTACTTTGCCTCATAGAACACCCTGCAAATTTTGACCTAACTTCCTTGCCCTAGCTGCTTGACTCCTCCTGATCCAACAAAACCCTACACAAATCAAAATCAAAAACCCTGAGCTACTATACGTAGCCTAATATCTTCTCAACTAAGTCATTTTTACTATGATATATACAGAGATAGCCCTCTTCTGGCCTAGTAGGGCTAGATACTTGGCTAAGCGTGGTTTGATGTTATCTCAGAATTTCCTTTCTCATCCTAAGGTTCAATCCGAGTGATAACAACCTACATAAGAATAAATTCAGCAAGGTTGGAATCCCATACACACTTAACAACCCCCACAAACCCTCAAAAGTCTAAAAAAATGGAAAAACAAGCAAGAGAGAGTCTTCAACAGGTAAAACTGAGTTTCATATAGGAAACTCTGTATTTTCTATAGGAAACTCCACCAGACCCCGAATCAGATAAATAAGCCTAGGTTCAGGGAGAAAATGCAACCATGGATGGGCAAGAGGCCCAAGTAGTTGAGAAAAAGGCACAAGTTGAAGGGAAAGATGTGAATGGGGGGGAAGATTAAGATGAGAAGGAGGAACCGAACTCACCAAAACATAACCTTAAATATGTGCCAGTAGTGTCACACCCTAGCCCTCAGCCAAATCTCAGCTCCTACTATACTTTTATTGAAGGGGGATAATTGATTCCTAAAAATTTTACAGTACCTTTACTCTATCAAGTTGGAAGAGGAGAGGGCACACACTCATCATTGGATGAACATTTCTACAACGAAAGGTGTGCATGAAATAGGGGTCATGGAGGAAAAAGTGACTGAGTTGGGAAAGGATTTGTTCAATGTTAGGCTCATAGAATCCATGTTGCAAGAGAAGATTCAGAAGGCCCAAATAAAGAATGAAATATTGAAGTATCAGCTTCATCAAAAACACAAATAAATGGCCATCATGGAAGATTTGCACATGGAGGCCATCCAACATAGATACCCATTAGATTCCTATGCAGTATACCTCAAGGAGCAGTGGCTCCTATCTCAAATCATAACACTAGTCTCTAATGGATCCTTACCTTTTCAGAACTACAGACATTTCATTTACTGTTGCAACCAGTCAAGTATGGAAGACAAGGAAAAAATGGCAGAATTCTTTATGCACAATTTTGTGTTGACATACTTGAAAATTTGGGAGCCTAATCCTAGCATTAGAGGAATTTTGAGGTCTATAATGGGCCTTCTAGGGAAATTATAAAATAATAATGGAAATAATAAAATAATATTGGATTACATCATCAAATTTTAGAGGGAAAAAGGAAAAAAACTACTTTTTCATTTTTTACTTTCAACCTATCTCTCTATCGGTTTACTCAAATTTCGAGTGGGAACACTCGTTGGATGCAAAATTTTATTCCCCATCCAACGAGTACACATTTTGCATACTTTCGATGGACCCTACTACATGAAAAACTAGAAATACATGAAAGCATGATTGCAATCACGTTTTTTCATGTATTTCTCATTTTTCTTGTAGCAAGGTCCATTGAAAATATGTAACATGGGTAATCTTTGGATGATGAATTAAATTTTACATCCAACGAGTACTCCCGCTTGAAATTTGAGTAAAACCTTAGGGAGATAAGTTGAAAATACGAGTTGAAAAAGAAGTTTTATTATTTTATTATTTTTTAGTATTTTTATTTTTTACTCCAAAAATTCTTATCGAATCCTATTGGTTCTTATAAATTTTATTTTATTTGTAAATTTTTCTTTGGAGGCCCATTTTAGACCTCAAAATTCCTCTAATGAATGGGAGACATGTAGTTAATGACATTATACTCTTGGATGGTTAATGAGGAAGCCAAAGTACAAGAAGTAAGGAGGGCCATGAGGAGAGAAAAAATGGATCCTCTATACAATAGGGAAGAACTATTCATCCCTATGGAAGTCATCAACAACCATCTCAAAATATAAAAGGATGCAACACTTGCAGAAAAGTACCTCAGCAAACAAGCTAAAGGCATGGCTCATTTTGATGATGTTTCTAGGTTTTTAGGAGATGAATGCATAATGGATAGTAAAAGGAGAAGGAATATCCTCCCTCACAGTTTTAGAAACATGAAATACCACACACCATAAAGATTGAGAGGTTCCCTAGAAATAGCACCACTGTATAAGAGGGCCATAAAGGCCAGGAAATTTTAGTGGCTTGGTTTGAAACTTAGTCCACCCTAGTTGCTGGGACTAAGTGATGGAAAAAACCAAGATGAGCAGAATGGAGAATGTGAGGAAGTAGAAAAGAATGATGGCTTTTACCCTCCAGAAGGGACTCCCACACTTCTTCCTTGGGAATTTATAGGGCACATTAAAGCTTCAAAAGAAAGGCAGAATGAGGACTAGGTTTCTCAGATGATGAGCAACCATTTGGTAAGGGGTGATGATGAGCTCCATCATTATGTATAATTGAACGGGTTAATTGTCACCCTCTAGCCTTATTAATTCTCTCTTTCTCACATTTAAACTATATTGTGGTCTTAAGTTGCTAGTGTAGATGGTGATTAAGGCTTGCCATACTTCGAATTCCTAACACGAGTTAAATGCAGTATAATCATGAATATATTTCACTTTTGATGAATATTTTACAATTAAAGCTCGAAATAGAGAGAAAGGAGAGATTCTAGGGTGATTTCCCATCTCCTTAACTCCCAAAGGCAGCCAAGGGATCCTCGATATTTCCTCCAACAACTCAAAATCAAAGGCAACCAAGAAAGTGGGAGATCAAGTGCACCAAATCTCCACTTCTCTTACAGTCAAAGTGGACACATCACCTACTTTTTAGGGATATGCTCGTAGCTACCCTCTAGGTTAAATAGGGCTGAGAAAGAGCTCATTAGAATTTGAACTTTGAAGGAAGATAATAGACTCTTAGCTATTGTGATAGGTTTTTAAGACTTCTATGATTATGTAATTAGACTATTTTTTACAATAAGATGAGTATTCAGATTGTCCTTCGCTAATTTAGTTTTAGAGGGCTAGGCTTGTGGGTTAGGGCCCAATCCATTCATGTTAGTCTCTCTTGAGTATTCACACTTATTTTTATGTCATTGTAGCTAGTTTGATTTATGAGTTTTTAGTTAGTTTCCTTACATTTCAATTCACTTTTTTTAGTTTTCTTCCATTTGTCTTTTGTTGTAGTTAATCTTTCATAGATGTTGGTAGAATAACTGATAAACTCAGAAATATGTGTGACAAGCCTCCCTCTTTGATCTCTTTTATTGGAGCTTAAGGAGGGCAGACCTTACCCACATGCCAAATTTTCTCTTTAGTTTATTATTTCTTGGAAAGAATAGTTAGGTTGTTGTAGTGTCATGAACATGTCTAGACTAATGAGTTAGATTTATATTTGAAGGCAAAAGTAGATTTTCTTTCCAATTCAACTCATATTTTCCATTTCATTCATCATGAATTTTCCATTTTTTTTTTTTGCATGAACAGGTAGCTTTATTGCAGGTTCAAGTATTTCAGCGAAGGAGGACTTCACTAACACCCTTAGCTTCATTTCTCACCCCTCATAAACCTTCTTTCTATCAAATCGCCATAAGCCCTTTTTTTCATATTTTTCACCTTCACATAGTGAGCAAACCCTAGAAGTATAGGATGGGCTTCTCAAGATGTTTTGAGCTTGGCCAAGGGGTTGACCACCCTCCATTCATCCAAACTTGCCTTCATTCCACATGCCCTATGCTTTTCTCCACCAATTTTGGCCTCAGATTTCCCTCAGACTATTTCTTGTAGCAATTGAGAACTTTCCTATAGCACTACAGGAAACCTGTAGCAGCACTTTCAGCAACACCAATGTGCCTCTCCTTACTTCCAGAAACCATCATCCACCTCATTTGGACCTACCAACACCACCGAGCCACCTTCAGCCCTGCACCCATGAGTTCAATCTAAACCACCTTAGCACTTTCTCCTCCTTACTCCAAAACAATGTATTTACAATCATATTTAAGTCATGACTAGATGCATGAGTAAAATCATGATAGTTAAAACATGAAGTAGACAAAAAAAAATTATCCATTTTTCCCAGCAATGTGTGATTAGGTTAGTCTTCTTTCTGCAATTTGAATTCAACAATTTAGTTAATGAAAGATGCTTAGTTTGTTTCCATTTCTGTCCATAGCTTAATTTGTAGATTTCTTCCATTGTAGAGTAGGTAGATGTACTTTCTTGCTGTGGAATATTTCTTTGATTGCTGATAGAGTAGGGGCTTTGAATCATTTGTAGCCCTAGGTCTAAATTCGGAAGTGTGATGAAATTCATTCAGAAACCCTAGAAATAATACCTTTTCGTAGGACTCAGAAGAGGATGACAGGAGTAGAATGCATCTGTTGTGTATATAACACTATCACCTCCAAGTTTGTAAGAACACCAGGTTGATAAAGTAAAGTAGAGTAGCCTCTTGGAGTGGCAACATTCCTGGTGCAATACATGGGCTCACCATGCTACAATGGATGATGAATAAGCACAAAACCAAATGGACACTTATGCTCTTCCCAGCTTTGTGGTCCCATAAAACCTTGGTTAAAATTGCCACCAGGTTTACTCCTTTCCACCTTGTTTTTGGCAAGGAGTTTGTCCTTCCAATCGAGTTTGAAATCCCCTCCCTTCACCTTATTGTTGAACACCTACTAGAAAAAAAAAACCTTTAGAACAATGACTTATCATGCTTTAATGTTCCAATGAATATCTTCGTGTTGTATTGCAAACCATTGAAGTGGACAAAACGTGTACCAAATCCTAGTATGACAAAAATTTCACCCTCGTACATTTCAGAAAGGTGAATTTTTTCTTGTTTATGACTAATCTCATGATGTCCTTGGGCATGTGAAGTTTGAACCATTATGACTAGGACCTTACATAATTTGTAAGGATTTTGGTAAGCGAGCATACCTTTTAGAGGATTTCTATGTTGTGAAACCAGCTCCAAAAATACAAGAAAAGAGATATCAAAGCCTTAGAAATAAGCCACTTCGAGGGGGAAACCTCCAATACATTACATGAATGAAAAATTCTGGGATGATACAAATTAAAAAACCTCCTTTCTATATATAGGAGTCCATGGGGCCACAATGTAATCTTAGCCGACCTAATAATAATAATTTAAGGGCACAATAATAACAATATGGGAGTTATAGGGGTACAATAATAACAATAAGGGGGTTACACTAACAACAATAAGGGACTATACTAGTAATATATGAACCTAACATGCCCCTCTCCTTCAAAAAAGTGTTGTCCTGAACGCTTGAGTAGCTCTGGGTGCTTGCGTATAAAATTATCATCCTCCCATGTAGAATCTTCAGTGGAAGAGGAGTCTAAAATTGATCGATTTCGTAGCTGTCGATTTATTATTTTCGTGACCGCTTCAAGTTCCAATATGATTTTTCCTTCCTCATAAAGTTCGGGAAATATTGTTTGAACTGGAATGTTTTCACCTATAACCTTCTTTAAGCATGAAACATGGAAAATTGGATGCACTCGTGAAGAAGCAGGAAGCTCCAATTTGTATGCCATAGTACCAATATTTTGCAACACCTTGTAAGGACCATAGTACTTTGGTGATAATTTATTATCCTTCTTAGCTTGCTTGAGAGACATTTGTTTGTATGGTTGTAGCCGTAAAAATACCCAATCTCCTACATCAAAACTTCTCTCGCTGCGATGTTGATCTGCCTGTTGTTTCATTCGATTTTGTGCCAAATTCAGGTTATCCTTTAAGAGTTGGAGAACTTCTTGCTGATGCTTGATGTGATCTTCCACTTCTTGAACCTTTGAATTTTCCCTTAAAGATGATGTGATGGATGGTGGATGATATCCATAAAGTGCCATAAATGGGGTCATTTTTGCTGCAGTATGGAAGGAAGTGTTATACCACCATTCGGCAAGAGGTAACCACTTGACCCATTGTGTTTGTTTATCAGATACAAAACAACGAATATATCCTTCCAAACATTTATTTACTATCTCTGTTTGACCATCAGATTGCGGATGATAAGATGAGCTATGAGCTAATTGAGTACCCAAACAAGAAAATAACTCCGTCCAAAAATTTCCAGTAAAAATGGGATCTCTGTCGCTCACAATAACCTTTAGGTTTCCATGTAGCTTTTGAATTGTTTCCATAAATGTAGTAGCAACTGTACTTGCTTTAAATGGATGAGATAATGCACAAAAGTGTGCATACTTGGTAAGTCTATCAACTACCACCATGATGACACTCTTTCCTTCGAACTTAGGTAAACCTGTGATAAAATCCATTGAAATCTCCTCCCAACGTTGGCTTGGAATGGATAAAGGTTGTAGAAGACCCGGGGTCTTAATTGTCTCAACTTTATTCTGCTGGCAAACCAAACATTCCGCCACAAAATTTTGAATATCAGATTTAAGGCCATCCCAAAAAAATTCTTTCTTCACCCTGTGGTAAGTTTTTAAAAATTCTGAGTGTCCTCCTAAAGGAGAAGTGTGCAATTCCAAAAGAATCTTTTGTTTTAGTTGGGAATTCTTACAAATATATAAGCGATCTTTGTACCATAAAGAATAATTTTTCCAACTAAATGTATCAGATGTACTAGGATCTTACTGCAACTTTTGAATGAGTTTCCACACTTCTTCATCCTTCTTCCATTCCTATATTGCTTCAGTTATCCAATCTAGTTGGATAATAGAAATGGCACAAAGCAATGCTTCCACCTCTTCATTATTTCTTGAGAGTGCATCTGCAACAACATTTAGCTTCCCTTTTTTGTAGATTATTTCAAAGTCATAACCCAACATTTTTGTGACCCATTTTTACTGCTCTTCTGAAGATAGTCTTTGTTCCAAAAAGTGTTTAAGTCTATCATGATCATTTTTAATCTTGAAGTGTCTTCCAATTAGGTAAGGTCTCCATTTATTTAGTGCATGCAGTATTGCTAACATTTCCTTCTCATAAATATCTTTCTGTAAATACTTTCCTTTGATTGGACGACTTTCAAAAGTAATGGGTCTTTCTTCTTGCATTAAAACAGCACCAATTCCATTTTCTGAGACATCACATTCCACAATAAAGGTTTTTTTGAAGTCTGGCGTAGCTATGACTGGTGCTAGGCACATTGCCTCTTTAAGATGTTCAAAGGCCTCAGTTGCTTCAGGAGTCCATGAAAATGCATCTTTCTTCAATAATGTTGTTAGAGGTGCTGCTATTCTCCCATAATTTTTACCAAAATTGTGATAATACCCTGTTAACCTGAGAAATCCTCGCAACTGCTTAATGGTTGTGGGGACTTTCCATTCCTTAATGGCTTTAATTTTGTTACGGTCTACCTTAACACCCTCGTGAGATACAATATGACCCAGATATTCCACCTCTTGTACTCCAAATAAACATTTGGATGTTTTAGCATACAATTGTTTCTCCTGTAATAGTTTCAGCACCCTGTTAACATGTTGAACATAATCCCTCCAAGACCTATTGTAGATTAGTATATCATCAAAAAATACTAGCAAAAATTTTCTAAGGAAGGGTTTGAAAACGGAATTCATCAATCCTTGAAGTGTAGAAGGTGCATTGGTAAGGTAAAAAGGCATGACCAAAAATTCATAATGACCCTCATGAGTTCGAAATGTTGTTTTCGGAATATCTTCAGTCTTCATTCTAATTTGATGATATCCTGAACGAAGATCCAACTTGGTAAAATAAATTGCTCCATGCAATTTATCCAATAATTCATCAATCACAGGAATGGGAAATTTATCTTTAATGGTGAGCTTATTGAGCTCCCTATAATCTGGACACATGCGCCATGATCCATCTTTCTTATGTACCAATACTACAGGAGTAGAGAAAGAACATTGACTAGGTTGAATTATACCAGCCTCTAACATTTCTGCAATCATATGTTCAATTTCGCTCTTTTGGACATAAGGATATCTATAAGGCCTGATGTTTGGAGGAACACTTCTGGGAATCAAATGAATAGCATGATCATGATCACGAATAGGTGGGAGTCCTTTGGGAGTTTCAAAAACCTTGGAATGATTGTCCAAGACTTTTTGGAGATCTGCAAAAATAGATGATTTTGATGTTGGAACTTCTAGTGAGCATAATTGTGCAATTACACCTCGTTGTTCTTTATTTAGAAGCTTTTTCATGACATTAGAGCTTATTATCTTTCCCAGCTTCCCTGCAATACCTCGTAATTCAACTTCCTTACCTTCTGAAAAAAATTTCAAGAAAAGTTCTTGAAAATTAAAAGCTATTGTCCCCAAAGATTGTAACCATTGTACTCCTCGTACAACATCAGCACCTCCCATAGGAATCGAAAGCATTGGACTATTCAATACATATTCCCCCATGGTTAGCTTGATATTATGGAATTTTCCAGATCAATTTATAGTTCCTCCATTTGCAACCATCACTTGACATTCTAGTGCTGGGTATAGGAAACAATTCAATTCCTTGGCTACCTTACAATGAATAAAATTATGGGTACTACCTGAATCAATAAACACTATTACCTTTTTCTTCTTGATATGTCCTTCTATCTTAAGTGTTTGAGGAGTGGTAATTCCTACCAATGAATTACATGATATGGTCAGACTCATTTCTTCCTCTTCTAGGGTTGGTTCCTGGTGTATACCCTCTTATTTTGAAAATTCTTGTTCATTTTCTTCTTCCTCTTCACAATCTATGTAAACCAATTTATTCTCAGCAAACTTATGACCTTTAGTGTATTTTCTATCACAACTGTAGCAAAGCCCTTTTTCTCTTTTTTATTCCAATTGTTGTGGTGTCAACCTTGTAGGTTGTGGAAATATAGGAGGAGCAACACTTACCTCTTTATAGAAGTGAGTGGTAGGCTTCCTTGTCACCATAATTTTACATTCTATTTTTCTTGCCAACCTGAATGCCTTCTCTAATGAATTAGGTTCCAAAACACGAACTTCATGTTGGATGTTATCCTTTAAAGTACCTATGAAGAGATCAATACTATGTTCCTCTGGAATATAAGTTACCCTTATATTCAATTTTTTGAAGTCCTCAATGTGCTCCCCCACTGGAAAATTTTGTTTGAGATTTATCAATTGGCTAAAGAAGGTGTTGCTCTTTGTATCCTCATAAAGTGCTATCATTTCCTCCATAAAAATTGACCAAGTGACAATTTTTTTATGGCAAAAAAGCCATCGATACCATACAAATATATTTTTTTCTAAATGTAAAGTTGTGATGCGTACCTTTTGTGTGTTTTTCACATTATTGAGATCAAAATATTGCTCCATATGTAGTATCCATGTTACAGGATCCTTTCCATCAAATTTCCTCATATCCATTTTTGGAATATGGTGGTTCTTCCTTCCAACATTAGAGTTTATGAAATCATGATTAACATTTATTTTGTTCTCGTCATGAGTTTCATCTACTATCTTTTCACCATTAGGAAACATTTCTTGTATCAACTTTGTCAAACCTTCCATGTCTGATTTTAGATTCTTCTTCATGTTTTCCATTTTTTCATCGATCTTAGCTTCCATGTCATCAATCTTAGATTCCATGCCAACTTCCATGCCATCCACCTTAGATTCCTTGCCATCCATACCATTCTTCAAACCATCCATCTTAGATTCCACACCTTTCTTGAAACCATGCATCTCAGTTTCCACGCATTTCTTCAAAACTTCCAGGTCATTTTTTGTTGCTCTTTGCGAGAGCGAAATTTGTTGCACTTGCTCTTGTAATTTTGATATGTCATGTTGTCATTCTTCATCTTCATGAATCATAGTAGAGCCTTCTAAAGGCTTAATGGGTGTTGAATTATTTTTAGGGGCCATTTTAGAATCCAATACTGATATCTATTCTACAATATGCCCTTGTAATCAATTCAACTTGATTCTTAAAACAAGACTTATGCAATTCGGAAAAAAAAAGAAAAATACACACCTTTTACTTGCTTTTGAGGAGCTTGATATTGAAATTGAATTATCTCTATAATTGTGGATCCTAAATATCTAAAATTTGGCCCTGTAGTATCCCTCTGAAGCTTCATTAAAATGCCACAGGTCTAATCTGATTTGGATTCTTCAAGGAAAATTTATTCCAATCTCCCACAATGACCCAATTATGGACTGGTTTAGTAGAGTGAACTTGTACGACTTGCCATGTGTCACTGTTTCCTCCTTTCACTCTGAAATTGATAGACATAAAACTACAATCTGTGTACTTGCGGTCACTATTTACAACATTCCAATCCGATGCTCTTAAAGAGAGTTATGAATATTTTCCCATGATCACCTCTTTGAGATGAAATTCAGAAGCCTGAAAAAGTCCTAACTTCCATAGATCATATCTCCGCCAATAGTGCAAACCAAGATCTGAAATTTTGCGAAGATGTTCCTCACGATTTCAGCTTCGCACTCTAAAAATTTCAGCTTTTGAACCTTATTAGAAAAAACTTTATAGAAAAAATTCCATGATGACCTATTTAGGTTAAATTCGGGAGCTTGCAAAATGACCTACCTTCCACAGATCATATCTCTGAAAATATTGCGAACCAAGCTCTAAAATTTTGTGACAATGTTGCTAAAGGTTTTGGCTTCACACTCTAAACATTTTAGCTTCTGAACCTTCGTAGAAAAAAATTTATAGCGAAAATTTCAAGATGACTTGTTTAGAGCAACGAAACCCTAGAATCCCAAAGCTCTAATACCAAATGTTGTGAAACTAGCTCCAAAAATATAATAAAAGAGATATCAATGCCTTAGAAATAAGCCACTTCAAGGGGGAAACCTCCAATACATTACATGAATGAAAAATTATTGGATGATACAAATTACAAAACCTCCTTTCTATATATAGGAGTCCATGGAGCCACAATGTAATCCTAGTGGGCCACAATGTAATCCTAGCCGACCTAATAATAATAATTTAAGGGCACAATAGTAACAATGTGGGGGTTATAGGGGTACAATAATAACAATAAGGGGGTTACATTAACAACAATAAGGGACTATACTAGTAATATAGGGACCTAACATTCTAACTCCAACTCCTTAACCCTCGTAATGAACTTTACCTCAAGAAATTTTACCGACAAAATTTCACATTAAAATGTGTGTATTTATTTTTGTTAATCATTTAGGTAGCCTGCACTCACCCCCATCATCTGATTCATTTTCTTCTTTCACATTTCATATGGATCCATCACCCACACCATATGTCGGTTATGTTGATAGTGCGAGTCGTTTATCCAGGAATCTAGCCTCGGCAACTTGGGCCATTTTCACCCCTTTGCATTCATTAGTTCACTCCAACAACATATGCATTGGATGTGCCACCAATAACCAGGCTGAATATGATGTAGTGATAGGTTTGTTTGTCGATGCCCTTGATCATCACATCATTCATCTTCATGTTTGTTTAGATTCCTTGCTACTTGTCATGCAATTGAATGGAATTTATTGTTTTCATACTCATGTCTGATTTAGAAAATATCTATGATTTAACCTTTTTGCACGTGAATTTGAATCCATTACATTAAATCATGTTACTAGAGCCGAAAATAAAAATGTATATACCATTGAAAATAACATTATATATCGGAATTTATCACATTTATATAATAAAAGACAACCATAATATAAACAAATGATGAACCACAATTTTCATATATAAAAAGATGTGTATCCATATTATGTATCTTCACGTAAAAAACATAAGTGTTTTGAGTCCACTACTCTAAAATCATTCGACATGCCCATAGCATGTCACATAACCAGAAAATGGGAACCATATGTCCCTATCCCTAATCATTATCTAGAGACTCCCGAGCCAATGACTCCATACCACCAACTCATAGACCTTGAACAGCTGGACCGACCATCACCATGTGTTGCATGATGCCTCACTACTCTTACGGAAGACCTGTACAATCATTCGTATACCGAACTTCTAGCTCATGCCACCCACGCTCCAATACCCCGTTCAGTACCACATCACATCTACAATGGAGGTCCTACAACAGAGCATCACTGTCTGGTTTTTGGTGTGATGTTAATACGCCTTAATCTGCAACCCTAGGTGTTGTAGCTCGTCCCCCATATCCTGTCATTTTTACTAGTGTTATATATGTATAACATAAGTTTAAGAATTAGTACCATATACAAATTCTAAAAAAAAGTACATGCAATAAAAATAGAAACTTTCACTTACCAAATGGACCCCATGCTTGTCCCGATGAAAGTGGCAAGAAAAAATCACCCTGAAATTTCATACCACTATATGGATAGTCATCTATGTAAAGCAATATATGATCGAAATGAGAAAAAAACTCTGGTCAGAACACTCATCTGACTCCCCCTCCTCCTCCTCCTACTCGCAGTAGTTTCCCCCAGCAGTGCATCCTGGGCTCCTATGTGCCCCCATATCAGTTTTGAAGATGTGGATGGATGGTCGAGATCTTCTCAAAGAATAAGGAGCATAAAATTGTCCCAAATGCACAGTTATCATTGATGCGTCACCTGCATAGTGTCAAAAAAATATCTACCAAAATCATTTGTCCTAGATTAAGGTGATGAAATGTCTGCTTGCCATGATCTGCAACACTGTTGCGGCTACAACACATGTTTCTTATCACTCCAGGTCACTGATCAGGACATAAATTCCCTTTACAGGACCAACAGGTTGGAAATTACACTCAAAAAACTCTCCTATATGTCTCCCATGAGGAAGAAATGGCTATATATCCCCTACCACCCCCAAGGGGGGTAGTCTGGTAAAACATTAGATGTCCTAGATCGTGAGATAGATCTTGTGCCCATGCAGTATAAAGGCCTCCCAGTCTGGATCCCAATAGCTCACAATAATTGGTAGTAATTTTTTTGCCTAAATCTACCTCAGGCTGAAAGAAGGCAGAGTTCAAGGTAACATCAAACCACGCTTAGTCTGGTAGCTAGCCCTACCAGATCAGGATAGGGCTCTCTCTGGGTCAATCTCAGCAAAGATAATCAATAAGGCTTGAGATGACTTGAAATAAAGGCTAATTTTAGGCTAGGTATATAGGTGAAAGAGTTTGATTTTGGTTTTGGGGGTTTTGTTGGAAACAAAGGGAAAGGCAGTTTTGGGTTCAGGGATGAGGCCTAGTTTTTGCAGAGTTCTGAATGGGGCAAGTGTTACACAGTAAATTGTCACCATCCTTGCAATCCCCATCTCGCCCATTGGAGGGTCGTTTCTGTGACCAATAAGCAGTGTCATGCCTTGCAAATACCATCATTGCATCCCTTTCCATGAGGACAACGTTCCTTCTGTTGATCATTTCCTGAGCAGACCCCTAAAAACACCTGTTTTTGCCTTGGCGCTGGTAGCCTGTTATGTACTTGCGCCAATGGGGGAAAATTAACACTGAGCCCACGCCAATTGGCGCTCTGTCCCAGTGTTGTACCCACGCCAATCTGCTTTGGGAAAGTTTTTTAAAAAAGGAGGCGAAGTTTCGATTACAACAACTTCGTGGATTAGTCATCAGGAGTGGTTTCGACTGAATAACCACGACCTTCCTCCTTTGGCCTCTTGTTTCCACCATATGGGGAACCTCCCAAAGGATAAGGCCTCCCTTCCACTATTGTAGGGATCCCAACCTCCTCCTCCTCTCTATAAATATAGCCTTCATCCATTGATGAAGGGGCTGAAGAGTGAGGGCAGGGTGCCTAAGCTTTGAGTCTCCTAATTCCAGAGAGCCTTTGTCTTTGTAGAGCCCTCTTTCTTCCTTAAGGCGGAGGCTCGAGTAAGGAGACTATCGTCGAGAGACTCACCGAGAGGTTTTCCCTTCCACTGGCGAGCTTTGCGAAGGCATTGGTTCTTGGAGACCCATCAGAAGGGGACCACGACGTCGAACATTGGTTGTAATCTCTTTTCGTTGTTATTTAATGAATAATTATGAGTTATGGTTCCACTCTTGTTTTCAATTATGTTAATATAGGTATTATCATTACGGCGATATATAGTTGCGTATCTTGGATTTTATGCCTTGTATACGGTAGTTTCTTGCATGTGCGGGAGATGTCCATCACGGAGATCGTGGAGGATCATGATCTCTTAGAAGTGAGGAACGAGAACGCTCTCTTCTTCAGATCGTAGCATTGGATTCCAGGTAGGCCTCCATCTTTGGTCTTTTCATTCGTAACTAGGAACTTGTGTTGTAACATTTCTTGATTGTTGCTAGACCCCTGCTGGGCTAGTAGGGATCGCCTCTGTCCGCAGAGGGGATTTACCTCCTCAACAATTTGGCGACTCCGCTGGGGATCATCTAGTTTTGATTTTCTCGTTTTGATTGTTTCTTGGTCTTCCTTGCTTGATTGGTTTTTTGGGTTGGCTCTTCTTATGTTTTGGCTTTTGGTTCAACCCCAGAGGATCAGATCTGACCTCTGCTTTTCCGAATTTTCACCTTTTAATGGTTGTCTTGACTGGCGCGGTGTTTAGCCTGACAGTCGCGCCAATTGGCGCAGGTTGCCAGTTTATCACTCGCGCCATCCCCTGTTTGGCGCGGATTATAGTCAGACAGTCGCGCCATTTCCTATAGGTGGTAGGGTTACCCTTGTTCGAAAGTTTCTTTTGGTCAGTATTTGGCTTCTGGGTTTGTTTTAGATTTTGCTTGAAGTGATGAGTCTGGTCTTGGTTGGGAGAAATTCTTTGTTTTTTCATTTTCAGGAATTGGCGCTTATTGTCAGTTAGCAACCCGCACCAATTTCCCATTGGCACTAGTTGTCAATGTACAAGTCGCGCCAATTGGCGCTAGTTGTCAATGTACAAGTCGGGCCAATTTCAGGATGTGTGGAATTTGAGATTTTTTCCCTAAATCCTTCACCAGCGTGTCTTTCCCTTCTGGCCTTTCCTCTGCATGAGCATAGATTACATTTCTCATTGTTTGGAATGTCTTCTTTCCATGATTACTTGATGTAAAAGGGAATGAATGCCTTGTTTTGATCTCATGCTTTGGAAGTCATCTTTATGTCTTGTCAACTTTTGAGGGATTTTGTCACAAAGTATTTTGAAACAACGATTGCATTCTTAGTGTTTATTTACATCTCTTTTGCATTCATCCTTCATTAAGAAGCTTTGTGTTTATTTAGTTTTCATCTCAAGGTGTCCTTTTTGCTAAAATGCATTAGATCACATCGCATTGAAAAGTATTTTGAGATTTATCATTGAACTTAGAGTACATTGTTTAATGATTGAAAGCTAAAAATCACTTTGAGTGCATTCTCTTTCATTGAAAGCGTGCATTAAGTAGATTCTCATTTCATCGAAAAATGCATTGAGTGCATTCTTATTATTTGAAAAGAAAAGGAAATTGTGCATTGATTACAATTGCATAATTTTCGGAAAAAAAAGATTTTGCATAGATTACGCTGCATAATTCGCTTTGTTGAATGTTTTAAATTACTTTCGGATAGTGAAAGTCATCTAGTTTGGAAAAGTTTCATTTTCAGTTTTGCTGTTTGTTGCATCATTGTCTGAAGCTCTTCCCTTAAATAGGTAGCATTCATCGAATTGAAAGATTTATTTTCTCATATAGTTGCATTTAGGAGTCTTTTAAGACACTACATACGATAGGGCCTGAAAATTGAAACTTAATTGAAGATCAACTGTAAAATTTACTCCGTTTACCTAAGGAGGCATCGAAACATTAACGAAACACATTTAGGGGTCTAGGCTAGAGACGTGATCCGTGTCTTAAAACCTGATAATTTGTCGTTCGCCTCTTGGCCCCGGACGGCGCTAGTACGGACAGGCTCCACCGTACCATCGCGTATATAAAGGGGCCACTAGGTTTCAATCCTTTATCCATAGGAAAGTGAGTCATACCCTATACCCCTAAAGTGATACTGCCCAGACACGGCATTCGGCAATTTTTGCTCTGTGAAAGTCCTTGGTGGATTTCTCTTTCATTATCAAAACCAAGGTGTATATTGCAGTTCGCGTTTATTTGGTACACACTTTTACCTAGTATTCCTGAGCAGTCATTTCGATCTTTTCTCACTCTTTAAATTTGAAAAGGTTATCAAGCGCTTGTCCTTTCATGCTTGTTTCCAATATGAAAGTGATAGAGTCACCTTTCATCCATTTCTCGACTCTTAAAAGATGAAATGGTAGAGTTTTGTTTCAATGTTTTAAAAATTAACTGCCCACGAAATCTTCCTGGTTAAAGTTAGTTTCCTCAGGGTGTTGTTCTGAAGATCGTTTTTTATGGCAACTTTCCTGGAGTTCACCAACCAAGGAATCCCCTCCGATGGGAATCCTGGTCCTTTTCCTCCTTTTGGAAATGTTGGTGCTCCTTACATGGCAACATTGTCCCTTCCCGGGTTAACTGTCGGGTTGCCTGTTTGGTTGTTTTCAACCTCTGTGGTTCTGAATGTCTCAGCTACTGGTCAATCAGTTCCTCCACCTGAAAAAAATCATGTTGATTCTAAGGTGGACCTCTCCCCTTCTTCGCTTGTTTCTGTGTCCTCATCTTCTACTTCGCCTAGTGAAAGTCTGGATTCAAGTAACCAGGTGGCTAAGAAGAAGAAGAAGAAGACAAAGAAGAAGAAGTTAGATAAAGGAGAGGCTAAGGCTGGCTGCCCTTCATATTTCTAAAACATCTCCTCTTGATAAACCTCCCAACCCTTCGTGGAAAGTCAAGTTCCCTTACATGTTGTGCTCGGGAGACCATCTTCTTCGAGATTGCCCTTGAATTCCCAAGGTGCTTGAAGTATGGTCCAATGGTCATCCACCATTGCCTCTGGCTTCCGGGAGTCAGGTTGGGGGCACATCTTCAACTGATGTTGGTAAAGCTCTTAAGAAGCAGTGTAAGATTACCAATCCCTGTAAGTTGTGTGAAGGGCACCATGCCATTCACCTTTTTCCATACATGGATGAAGCCAAGCGAGTCTTGGACAACTCGGCTGTTTCTACACCATGCCTTCTGGCTAGTTACAAACACATTTCTTTGAGTTCTCCACCAGCTTATCCTACGATTGGTCAAGAGTCATCCTTGGTCGATCCCGCTCCCTCGGAAATTCAAATTCAGGAATCCATTCTCGACCAACCATTGGTCGTGGGATCGGTTGAACTGACCTAGTCTGCGGTGAACCAGGTCTTTTCCGTTGAGAGTGGACCTCACACCCCTCATGTTCTTCTTGTTTCTCGATTTCTGACTCTGAGAAATATTCTCTTGTCCCCATACCTCAAGAATTTGTTCCTCCGCCTCCCGTGGATAGAGGTCCCGTGAGGATACTCCCTCCCCACTCGAGATGATCTCTTTGGAGGATGCTCCTTCTCTTTTCCGTAACAACAAGGGAAGACCTTCCTCGCTCGATGGTAGCCCCTCCAAGTAGTTTGGTCGCTTTCCTCTCGATCGGAGTCGATTTGCAAGATACCGCCTTCCATATTATGTGCCTTTCGAGATCACAGAGCTCTTTCGGTCCGTTGTACTCCCAAGACCATTATAGACGAAGGCGCGTCTATTAGTATTCTATCCTCAACTACTTGGCAAGCTTTCGGTTCGCTGCCGCTCGCGCCTGTTACGCAGAATCTGTTGACTTTTAACAGAAGGACGAGTCAACCGTTAGGGATCCTTCCAAGGTTACCTATTACTTTGGGAGGTAAAACAGTCCATATGGACGTGATGGTTGTTCCAGGCCCCTTGGATTTCAATCTGCTTTTGGGGCGCGATTACACCTATGCCATGGGAGCGCTTGTCTCCTCCCTTTTTCGTGTGGTCTTTTTTCCACATGAAGGATGGATAGTGACCATTGATCAGCTTTCGTTCTTTGGTCCTAATATGGATACTGGCCCGCCATCATCCCTTCCTGGTTTTTATCCACCCGTGGTATCTGCCCCACCGCAGGTCAACTATGTGGCTAACTACCCCATGCCTATGCTCAGTGATGATGCTGTCGTGCATCAGGTACTAGGGGCACTGGGTCCTGACTTCCAGGATGCTTTACTTCCATCGAGAGTGGAACTCTTGGAAGCGATGACTTCTTGTTCATTATGATGAGGTCGGTCGGAGCATAGTTCATTTCCTTGTGTCAAGCTCCCTAAAAAATGAAACAAGCTGGTTGGAGCATAGTTCGTTTCCTTGTGTCAAGCTCCTTAAAAAATTAAACAAGCTGGTCGGAGCATAGTTCGTTTCCTTGTGTCAAGCTCCTTAAAAAATGAAACAAGCTGGTCGGAGCATAGTTCGTTTCCTTGTGTCAAGCTCCTTAAAAAATGAAACAAGCTGGTCGGAGCATAGTTCGTTTCCTTGTGTCAAGCTCCTTAAAAAATGAAACAAGCTGGTCGGAGCATAGTTCGTTTCCTTGTGTCAAGCTCCTTAAAAAATGAAACAAGCTGGTCGGAGCATAGTTGGTTTCCTTGTGTCAAGCTCCTTAAAAAATGAAACAAGCTGGTCGGAGCATAGTTCGTTTCCTTGTGTCAAGCTCCTTAAAAAATGAAACAAGCTGGTCGGAGCATAGTTCGTTTCCTTGTGTCAAGCTCCTTAAAAAATGAAACAAGCTGGTCGGAGCACAGTTCATTTTCTTGTGTCAAGCTCCTTAAAAAATGAAACAAGCCGGTCGGAGCAGAGTTCCTTGTCTTGTGTCAAGCTCCTTAAAAAATGAAACAAGGTCGTCGGAGCAGAGTTCCTTGTCTTGTGTCAAGCTCCTTAAAAAATGAAACAAGGTCGTCGGAGCAGAGTTCCTTGTCTTGTGTCAAGCTCCTTAAAAAATGAAACAAGGATGTCGGAGCAGAGTTCCTTGTCTTGTGCCAAGCTCCTTAAACCATGAAACAAGGTGTCCTGAGGATAGTTCTTTTAATGTGTCAACCTCGTTAAAATAATGAAACACGTTCCTGTTCAATTCGAGTCTTTGTTAGATCTCGTAAAATCCCATTCGAGTCTTTCTTAGATCTCGTAACTTGAACCTTCACTCCATCATATGGATTGAAGCTTGGGGGGCATGTACCTCGAATTGAGTCACCATGCTGGGGGCATGCTTACTTTTTCAAGCATAGTTTGCTTCCGTTTCAAGCTTGTGTAAAAATGAAACTGGTTTCAAGCATAGTTTATCTTTGTTTCAAGCTTGTGTAAAAATGAAACCAACTTCAAGCAAATTTTTCTGATTTCAAGCTTATGTAAAAATGAAACCTTTCCCATTTTACCTCTTGTGATTGCCATTTTATCAGCCTGTTTTTGCCAGATGAGCCTTGGTTTTCTCACTCCATCGTCACTATCTGCTTGGCCGATCATATGCCTTCACTTGGTTGTTTTATCTGTTCCTGAGGAACCGCTGCGATGAGTGGTCTTGTTAGCCAGCCTCTCAACCTTTACTTGTTTTGAGCAGTTCCAACATTATTGGAACCAGTTGCTACCCTTTATACCACTCGTTCCTCCAGGAGGAGTCATCTTTCAGCTCTTTTCTGACTCTCTAAACATGAAAAGATTGCCGAGGCCCTTGTCATTTCGATCTCGTTAAAGTGGACACGAATCGACATCTAACCAGTATACGTTTACCCCTTTTTCGGGCTGGGATAGATTGATTACGAAAAAGGAATACCCTAGCCTATCGCGACTAGGAGGTTTTCTCGGATATTGTTTTCTACCTTTTCGGATCTGAGGAACTATTTACGAAAAGGGACCTGTGGAGTTTACTTTTCTGCTGTCTTTTCAAACTCTCTAAACATGAAAAGACGCCGAGTTCTTCCTTTGTCAGACTCGTTAAAACTTGATGACATTGGATTCAGTCGAAATGACGTTATCCGAGTCGCTCCTTCCTAGGACTCGTTAAATGCACTAGGATGGATTCGCCCGAAGGGCGGACTTATATGACAAGCATATGGTATCCTCTTCAAGCTTGTGTAAAAATAAAGAGGTACTCACCGAAATGGTGGGGAAAAATGGAACCAATATCGTTGTCGTCGGCAGTATGTCGCTCTTGAACATGGCACTTGTCTGCATTCGTGTCGGGTTGGGGACATCTCATCTCGTTTTTTCACTTGCTTCCGTGGGTTTGGGTAATCCTTTTTGACCTCTCCTCTGCTCATTGCCTCGTCACCATGACCTCTGATCCGTTGATGTCAAATACTGCCAAAACCACTATTTGTGCCGTTATATGTTCAAGAGAAGTTGACCTCTGCAAATATCAACCTTCCTCTGATTCTCATATGATCCCGATTCACAACAAAAACATCATGTTCCTCTGTCTCGTGTCGATGATGTGGGAAACATTATGGCCCACCTTCGATCAAGGTCACTTCCTGTCGACTTCAGCTCATTATCCAAGAAGTTGATCTAGAGACTCCTTTATGGTACCTTGGAGCCTGCATGCCTCAATGGCAGGTTCGTCGCATTCGACGTGGGGTTTTCATCATTGGCCTCCGATCGAGTGATTCTACGGGTGTTCGACGCCAGCTCATTGATTCACACGCCGTAGATTGTACCTGTAGTACCTTGAGGGCCATTTTCATTATTGGTGGTTCCTCTCGTGTCTGTTAACAGCTCTCATCATTGGCTGGTAATCAGACGATGTTCTTGCATGTTCGACTTCAGCTCACATATTCGCATGCTTGAACTTGTACTTTATTTGGGTCGAGATGGAGCGCAAGACCCTGGATTGTGTCTGTTGTAATCCAGGCTGCGATTGTGGATTATTATCATTATGTACATGACTCACTGATTGGATGGTTGCGACCATACCTGAGTCTATTTATTTGATCCTCGCTGGATGGCTGCGCCCATACCCTGGATCCGAATTATAGTGTACTCTGTTTCGGATGGCTGCGCCCATACCACATATACATCATGTACTTGAGATATCAGTTCTATTCTTCTACGCAGGTTTTTCGACGGCAGGGCTTCAGTTGAACATGTTCTCGTAAAGCATTTCACCCCTCTCTCTCTCTCATGCCGCATGCTTTAGGGGGCATCTATTACACAGTAATTTGTCACCGTCCTTGCAATCCCCATCTCGCCCATTGGAGGGTCATTTCTGTGACCAATAAGTAGTGTCATGCCTTGCAAATACCATCATTGCATCCCTTTCCATGAGGACAAC
Source organism: Pinus albicaulis (assembly GCA_034641835.2). Classification (NCBI taxonomy): domain Eukaryota; kingdom Viridiplantae; phylum Streptophyta; class Pinopsida; order Pinales; family Pinaceae; genus Pinus; species Pinus albicaulis. The sequence goes on from CM076572.1 coordinate 778,888,276, forward strand.
GTTCCTTCTGTTGATCATTTCCTGAGCAGACCCCTAAAAACACCTGTTTTTGCCTTGGCGCTGGTAGCCCGTTATGTACTCACGCCAATGGGGGAAAATTAACACTGAGCCCGCACCAATTAGCGCTCTGTCCTAGTGTTGTACCCGCGCCAATCTGCTTTCGGAAATTTTTTTAAAAAAGGAGGCAAATTTTCGATTACAACAACTTCGTGGATGAGTCATCAGGAGTGGTTTCGACTGAATAACCACGACCTTCCTCCTTTGGCCTCTTGTTTCCACCATATGGGGAACCTCCCAAAGGATAAGGCCTTCCTTCCACTATTGTAGGGATCCCAACCTCCTCCTCTCCTCTATAAATATAGCCTTCATCCATTGATGAAGGGGCTGAAGGGCTTAAAGTCTTGAAGTGCCTAAGCTTTGAATCTCCTAATTCCCAAGAGACTTTGTGCTGTAAGAGCCCTCTTTCTTCCCTTAAGGCCGACTCAAGTAAGGAGACTATCGTCGAGAGACTCACGAGAGGTTTTCCCTTTCCCTGGCCAGCTTTGCGAGACGTGAACGACTGGAGACCCATCCGAAGGGGACCACGACGTCAGAACATTGGTTGTAATCTCTTTCGATTGTTATTTAATGAATGATTATGATTATGGTTCCACTCTGTTTTCAATTATGTTAATATGAGTAGTATCCTTTCTGACTGATATTTAGTTGCGTATGCTGGATTTTATGCTTGTATCTGTTAGTTTCTTGCATGTGCAGGTGTCCATCCGCGGAGATCGTGGAGGATCGTGATCTGCCGAGGCTGAGGAACAGGAACGCTCTCTTCTTCAGATCGTAGCATTGGATTCCAGGTAGGCTTCCATCTTTGGTCTTTTCATTCGTAACTAGGAACTTGCGTCGTAACATTTCATGATTGTTGCTAGACCCCTGCTGGGCTAGTAGGGATCGCCTCTGTCCGCAGAGGGGATTTACCTCCTCAACAGCAAGGAAGGAAATTTTTTTGATGCTTTGAATTCAATGAAAATATAGTTTAGACTGGTGAGGAGCTAAAGAGGGCAAGAGGCTTTCAAGAATCCTCTTCAAACAGATGAAAACATGGAAAATTAAACAAAACTGAAGGCAGAGCAAAGAAATCTAATGAATTCCACCTTTATCACTCATTTGTTTAATTTAAGAAGAAAGGAGAAGGGAAATGATACACATAAACATAAATGAAATTACAATCACATAGAGAAACACACCATCAAAACATAGAGCCACATGGATCCCAAGGAGTGCTGCAAACCCTGGTCTATTCCTTTGCCAAAATTGCAGAGATGAAATGTACAATGAAGTACCAAGCAATCCCAAGTGTCCAACCCTGAAAATGACTGAAGAAATACAAGATATAGACATGCCTAGCTCATCCCCATGCCTCTAGGGGTCGAGCTCATCATTCTAGGAGCTGTTTCAACCATATCTAAACTAAGAACTGGAAAATAGGCAATGAAACAACTTGCCTCTATATGATAGGAAACTGATTCATTCAATTACATTTCACTTTTTGGTGAATGAATCTACTAAGATGAGTAAAAATGTGCCAAAATTACATCATAGTCATGAAATTACATCAAGTTACATCAATAGCTACATGAAAAATTCAAACTAGCCAAAACTAGGCGAAAATCTGAGCTGCTGAGTGAAAAATAGGCCAAATTTCCCAATGCGCCGCGCCTGAAATCTCTATGCATAGAACAAATTTGAGGCTGATTTTTAGGGCCTTCCCGAAGTCAAAATTAAGTTCAAGATATCTCGTTGGAAAGCCCTTCCTATCTAATTTTGAACCCAAGTGGAATGTCAGAATTTGGTTGCCATTTACCCCTCCAACAATCCAATCTCCCAACACTGCTTCCTGTGTGTGCAAAAAGTGGCAGAAAGGTCATTTTTGAGGTGTTTTTGACCCTTTAGGCAACCCAGAACTTGATGAAATCCTTAGGTAATGGGTACGCATGCATAAATTTTTATGAAAATTTCAAAAATTCAAATTTTTCCTCCAAAAGAGCTACCAATTACAAGCGTGTGCCAAGTGGCACTACGCGTAGAGCAGGAAAATCTGTGTTTAGGCCAAAAAATTCAAAATTGACAAAAATTTTCCCAAATTTCTTGAAATTTGGGTTGAATGTCCAACATCAAGGACTATGCTATGCCAAATAATATTTGGCCAAAATTTGGATTCTATCATGTCTTTTACGACGCTTTAGTGCCCTCCCTAGCCTTGCTTTCAGGATTTTGATCCTCGCTTTGCAAACATGATTTCGTGCCCAATAATGTTTCTTCATGTGCCTGAGCATGTTATTTTCCTTGTTTACCTTCTCCAACAGCTTCTCAAGATGAATGTTGACCCTCTCAAGCCAAGTCTCTCTATCAGCCTCAATCTCCCGCTCAATGGGTGTCATCTCGATTTGGCTTCTTCGGGCAGCTTGCCGATTCTCACAGATGTTTTACAACTCCATGATTTTTTTCTGATCCTCCAACTATTTGTTCCGATGCTCCAGGTAATTTATGATCCATTGGGCTCTTTGAAACTTGACGGTCAATGTTTCAATCTCCGCTTTCTGCTCCTGAATGGTCTCCCTCAACTTTGAGCTTGGAGAGCTCAAATCCTCATCAATAAGTATGAAATCAGTATCTGGGCCTCCTGAAATTCCCTCATACTGCATGGGCCTCTTACCTCTATCCTGTACCTATACCTGTGTTTCTGATGACGACAACGAGACCCCTTCCACCCCAGGTGGAGATAGTACTCGTCGGGCTGCTGCAAATAATACTCTAGTGCCTCTCTGATAAGTAACAAACACTGGCACACTGATAGGCTCTATCTCGTGACCTTCAGGCTGATGTGAAGGTTCACCTAGCTCATGAACAACCTTCGGAGGAACCTGAGGTGTTGTGAAGAAATCACGGGAACTGAAATCCTCCCATGAAATGCCCTGCAATCCAAGCTGATGTACAACCATGATCTTGATGAGTGCATAGTGATAAATACTGTTGTACTGCTGCTCGGGAGTTTTCTTCTATACAAGCATGGTCATCCTCTCCATATTCTGGCACATGAAATAAGGAATGTCCATCATCCTCACTCTTGTGAAATGCATCAATAATCTGATGTGGTAGGCATAGAGGCGTGAAAACCGGCCCTCACAACTAAAGTATATGATAATGAGTTTCATCAGAGGCGCATAGGATTCATTCAGGAACCGGAATGGGAACACTCTGCTGAGCTGCCTCACAAAGCTAGGCCTGATGTATGGTTCATAATGCACTCTGTCCACCTGTTATCTTTTGTTCCACTGTTCACCCACATTCGGTATCCCGGTTGCTTGAGAGATGGTTTCCGGTGTCAAAGTGAAATTTACACCAGCAAGAGTTTCCTGACCATCATGTAAATGCAATACAAACAAACGAGCCAACTCCTGATGATGACGGATACTAGCAATAATCTCACAATAATGATAGCATGACTGCTCTCGAAAACATGCCATGGAAAGTGGGCAAGCCTGCAATTGAGTCAATAAGGTGGGCTCTTCTCTCGCATGTTTGCCACCTTTACGAGGCCTTCTAGGTGCATGTAGCTCAGTGGTAGAATCACTATCTCTGTCATATGATGTATCAGTGTCTATCTCCATGATGTCCATGCAAGGTGTGTGTTGGCTTATATGAGAGGAAAATGAGAATTTGGTGCTTTGTTTCAATTGCCAAATGTGTGTCAAAGGGGAGGGACTGTAGGAGAAATAGGACAGTGGGAACAATGGGTTTCAATCAATAGATAATTTGCCTTTTGAAAGCTTTTGATTTGAAAAACTTAGGGACAAGGGACAACCACTAGATTTTTTGGGATTTGGGGAAATTTTGCAAATGAGAATAGGGATAATGGGAATGAAATGGTATGAGTGGCTTGGGATATAAGGGAATAGGGGAGGACTATAATGATAATATTAACAGTGAGAGGGAGGAACAAAAAGGTGGGGAATAGAGTATTTGGCACACAATTAATTTTAAAACTTCAATTTCAAAACCCTAAGGAGCAATTTTTAACAAGGGAATATGGTTTAAATTTTTTGGCATTCCAACTGTTATATTCAACCTCAACTAACACCAAACATTGTTAATGGAAATTTCAAAGTCTCATAAACTTACTTGGAACAAAGGAGGCAGATTCGTTTTGATGATTGAGGGAAATGGCAAAAAATGTTGTGTTTCAGCCCTGTGTGCCGCGACAGTGGCCCAGTGCATCACGCTCCTTGTATGCGTCGCGTAGGTTCAGAAATACATGGTGAAAAATGGCCCTATGCGCCACGCTCAACCAGTGCGCCACACCCAACGCCTAGTGCGCCGCGACAGTTGCCTTCACCACAGTTCATCCTTCCAAACACTGTTTTGCTCTTCCACGATTTGACTCAGCTCAATGCTATCTCTTGGCTTGCAAATGAAGTTTGGCATTTGGAAAGATCTTATATATACAAAGGATTTTGATTTTTGATTTGGAAAACCCACTTTGTAAAGTCTGAAAACTTTGGCACTTTTCACATAACTCTGTTTTTGTTTCCTTTGTGATTTTTGAGCTAAATGACGAATCTCTTGTCTCTCTTTGTAGGGATAGCTAGCATGGGCTTTTCGAAAAGGTGACCAGGGCTGCGCCTAAAGAACTTTACAACTGAAAAAACTTTGAAAATTACATTGCATTTATTACAAATAGATAAAATAGACAATTTTTCTTCAAAACAGAGTTTTGAAGAAAAATCATTATCAAGCATTATGACGATGAAATTTTTTCAATGAAAACCTATTTCGAACCTCCCTCATGTGCATGTTGACATTATTAGTCCTTTTGAAGACTAAATTAACGAAACCCTAGACCTAATGAGACTAAAAACCCTAAAATGGCTCTTTGTTGACCAAGAGACCAAACATGACTGTAAATGACTGTAAATTATTTCGATGAACAAACACGGACCATCAGGTACATGACATGAGGGATATGAGTGAGAAGACCCTACCGTCAGATGATCCATGCTCCTAATGGAATGCAGCTAACTGTTGAGCCTCAAATTTGTGCTTTCCTTCACCTCATTTTACCTCATTTTCCCTTGTCCATTTCTATCTTAAACCCAATTGATCAATAAATATAGTTAAAATTACTTCTAGAATGGTTTACATGACTGACTTGTTGAATTTTGTGATTTTTGCCATTGTTAAGCATTTTGACCGGAACTAGCTGCAGAATGCAGACATTCCGTAGCTAGCCGGCGATTCTGCAGCTACCTTCATGTTTGAGTATGTTCCAGGTGGCCTCTTGAGGAAAACCGCATATGGTCATGATCCACGTCGCGTCTACATGGTTCGTTGCTCATCATGGAGGAGGAAATGAATTCTGGGTAAGGTTTTGAACGTGGGAAACACATTTATGAAGGAAGACTCCTACTAGGACTGTCTCAGTCCAGATGTCTTTTCTTCTTCACGCAGCCACTTCAAAGAGTTCTAACGTGATTCGGATAAGGAAAGACATTGTTCCTAAATTGTTGTAATTATTGTTACGTGCATTTGCTTTATAAACTCTTGGGAGACCGAGAGCTATGTTAGAGATTTTATGTTAGATTTGCTGCTAGATTTTGTTTAAACTCTGTGTTACGTCCTTGAAGACACATAGTGTTATGTTCAAACTATTGCATCGTTAATGGAGCAGACAAAGTTATTTTGAAGGCGTGATTTAATTTGGAGTTGAATGCCGTCAAGTGGTAGAGGGCCCCTGCCTCTTGCACGGATTTCTTTTGCGTAAATTAGATAAGTTTTCCTAGCTGCCTTTCCGTTTTGCATTTGAATTGGTAGTTGTTTTGTTTTAGCTACTGTAGTCGTATTCATTCTAGCTCTTCCACAAGAAGACACTCTTCCAACAGATTAAAATGATGAATGTTGAATGACTATGGTATTGTAGGATTAGGAGTTGAATTTGTAGTTGTTTTAACTAGCTACTGTAGTTATATTCATTCCAGCTCTTCCACAAGAAGACATTCTTCCAACAGATTATAATGATGAATGATGAATAGCTATAGTACTGTAAGAATTAGTTGTAGTTTTTGCTATTCACTATCACAGTTACACTTGTTCTAATCACTCTTCCACAAGAAGAAATTCTTCCAAGACATCCTTAAGAAGTTCAAGACATGACTGTGATAATGGATGATTTAGTTATGTGTTTGTACTAAGTATCATCTCTGTTATTGCTCTTAAACGCTTGCCCAAGATATCATAATGACGAGTAGGATATGGATGTGATAACTTAGTTTTTCATTTGCTTTCGGTTCATTTGCTTTCAATTGCATACAATTACACAGTCAGAATTGTTCTACCCCTTCCAAAAGAAGGAACTCTTCCAAAATATCACTAATGATGAACAAACAGATTGTGTAACTTCATAGAATAATGCATGTTAGTATAGTTAGAATGCTCCGGAGTTTCATTTGCATTTAATTCATGTTCAGTTACTTTTTTTCAAGTTTGATGATGACTTATAGTTCAACATTGTTCTAGTTTAGTGGCATCTTAGGTTCATTCTTAGATTAACTCATTGCACTTGCATCTCATATTCAAATTGTCATCCATTGCACAATAAACTACTTCAGTTGTTAGGATTAACAAGACAGCCTTCATTATTCACAAACATCTTCTTGTTCTAAAATCTACAAATGATCTATAGCCATAAGAACAGAAGATAACATCACTATAAGGTCTGAAGTATCTCTGCAATTTCCTCATCATTTTATAAACAGAGCTCTTCCTCAAAAGAACTACTTTGAAAAGAAACCAATAATTCTTTCAGTATAGGTTCTGTGACATTCAATTAAATTGTAGAATAGAACTAGGAATTAGTCATGGAATAGATGAGCTTAGAACCAAATGTTGCATCATGATAAGATTAGTGTTTAACTGTTTAGTTAGAGGATTTGCATATTTAGTGATCATTTTTCAAGTTCAGTTTGTGTCATTTGCCTAAGAAGTCATTATCAAGCTTTTGCTTCTATTTAGTCATAGTTCAGATTTTGCTTCAGTATTTCCAATTGCATTTACCATTCCATACATTAGGTTCAACTGTGTTTTTTTTATCACCAACTCCTTTCCATTAGTTTTCTAGACATTCCCATTGTGAACATAAAAATCACCAAAAGACCAAAAACATCACAAATCATCACAAAAGACCAAAAACATCACAAATCATCACAAAAGACCAAAAACATCACAAAACACCACATACAACGCATTAGGAAACAAGCACCTAGGTACATATGGTACACTTCACTTCAGCAGTTTGCAAATCCTGGTTGACAATTAAATGAGCTCAGTTTAGGAGACTAGATTGAGACCCAACATTTTGGCGCCGTTTCCGGGGAAGTGAAAACTAGGTAACCTTTGTTTCTTAGCATCCAAAAACAATTTTATGCGTAGGGAGAGAGATTCAAGGGGAATATTTATAAGCAGCAGAGGCAGAAGTTTGATATCTAGAACACCACTTGTTTCATCTAGATCCAGAGCTAGTACACCTTCAACTCAAACCCATCTTCCATCCTTTACTGATCCTGAACTTCTAGAAGATCTAAGGTCACCTATTCCATTAGAGAAATCTTCCACTTCATCCACTGAACTTGCCATAGAAGAAGATCCAAAAACTCTTGTTGGGGATACAAACCTTTCTACTTCCACAGGAGAGTCAACCATGGCAGAAGAAGGAGGAGGAGGAGTTGTTAATGGAGAACACACATTATTTGGAGGAGGTAGAGGTAGAGGTAGAGGAGAAGGAGGAAGAGGAGAAGGAGGTAGAGGTGCAGATGGAGGAAGAAGTAGAATAGGAAGCTCTTTTGGGTTCCCTATACTTGATGAAGAAACCAATACAACCATGAAAAACATTTCACCCTCTGTCCTTCCAAACTTCTATGGACTTAAAACTGAAGATCCTGAAACCTTCTTATTCGAATTTGAAGTGATGTGTAGGACTTATGACTACTTACAAGATGCTCAAAAACTGAAATTATTTCCTTCAACTTTGAAGGGAGCAGCATTGAAGTGGTTTATGAGTTTAAACAGTAGTTCTATTAGAACATGGGAAGACATGAAACAAGCATTTCTGGAGAGATACTTGGATTATTGTATGCCGGTTAATCATAAGGAAGAAGTGTTCAAGATGTTACAAAAAGAAGATGAAAACTTAGAAGATTTGTTGGAAAGATTTAAATACAACATAAAAGGGGCACAAATGGAAAACCTAGATCAAGACACTTTAAAAGCTCTTTTGTTGAAAACCATTAGGGATGAATGGCTGGATATCCTTAACATGATGGGAAAAGGGGATATATCACAACTCACATTACCTGAAATATCTGAGTTATGTATCAACCTTTCCAGAGGGAAATCCAAAATTGTCAAAGGTCCAAGAGATCCTGCTCTTGCAAGGGCAAGTAAATCTGCTTCTGGGACAGTAAGTAGATCAGAAATAGGACACATGCTTGATGATTTTAAAACTAACATCTTAGGGAGTCTTAGTGAACAAATAGACACCCTCAAGATACAAAACAAGCAAAAGGCTGAATCTGATGCCTTGGCAATCTTTTGTCCCAAATGTAGGAAGAAACATGCCTTGAGAGAGTGTCCTCTAGATGTAAAGGTTGTAGAAACATGTGTTATTTGTTCTGAGAAACATGAGACCAAGAATTGTCCTTCTCTTCCTGGTCTCAAGGCTGTTTTTCAAGAAGAAACTCCTACAGACTCCACAGAATCTCTTAACTTTGTATCTAGAAGACCTTGGCAGGGATCTCGGACACAAGGATTCCATGATCAAATGTATAATCAACTTCCACCTGAATTCTTGGCAGCAACCTTGGCCTCAATTTCAAAATCAATCTCCAGCTTGGGCACAAGGATCACAAAGTCCCTATGGAAGATACTCCCCATACTATCAGTATCCACCATCCTATCCACCATATCCACATTTTTATCCTCAAAATCCTCAACAAAATTTTCCTCAAAATCTTCAACAAAATTTTCAACAAAATCCTCAACAACATCATCTGAACCAACCTCATCAAAATCAACCACTTCCATTACCATTCCCTCAAAAATCCAATCAATTGCCAGCTCAGCCCATACCAAACCCCAATAATAAGAACCCTCAGAATACATACATGATAGAAGGACAACAATTTCCAACTTATTTAATTACTCCTCTAGACCTTAGTGATGTTCAACTTAGGTCTGGAAGGATACTTGAGAAGAGGAAACCTTCTGTGATCATACAAGAACAAGATAATTCTGAGGAAGACTCCCTACGGGTTAATAAAAGTCTTGAGGAAGGTACATCCTTTCAAGGCCAAAACATTGAAAAACTGAAACAAAAAGATCCAATAAATTCAACTCCAGTATTAGAGCAACCATCCACATCTACTTCTATACCTCCCTTTCCGGAAAGATTACAAATTGATAAAGGTGGAGAAAAACAAATAATGGTGCCTAATTATGATTTCTTGGATGAATTGAGAAATGTTTGCATTAAAATTCCATTATTGCAAGCCATCAAGGAAATCCCAATTTTAGCCAAAACAATAAAGGAGTTGAGTATGAAGACAACAAGAAAAATAATAAGAGAAACCAAGAAAATTCAACTGGTAGGACAAATAGCAGACATTATGATGGGCAAGATTGCTATTCCAAAGTATCTTGACCCAGGAAATCCAGTTGTCAAAATTCACATCAATGGAATTGAAATTCAAAACACACTCATTGATTTAGGAGCAGCAATAAATATCATGAGTAGACAAATCATGGACAAGCTGAAACTTCCTAATCTTCTCTTTACACCCACACTATTACAATTAGCAGATAGATCTGTGATCAGACCAGATGGGGTAATAGAAGACATTCCAGTGTCCCTAGACTCTTGGGAGTACCCTGTGGATTTCATGATCCTAACACACAAGAATAATCTAGGAGGCCATCCTGTTATACTAGGAAGACCTTGGTTGGCTACAGCTGATGCTTTTATTAGTTGTAGGTCCGGTGATATGTATATTTCTGATGGTAGTTCAACAAATAAATTCACTTTATATCCTCCAGCTAGGACAATTACAGATCTAGATGACACTCAATGGATAGAGGATGAAGAATATTTACAACCACTCTTCACAATTTCAGAAATTAGTGAAGATAATCAAATTCTGAATACTCTAGAAAACTTTGAATCCTCTCCAGAATATAAACATGAATCATTTCAAGAGGGATCCAATATTGAGTTGTTGTCATATAAGCAGATGTCTCTTCATTCTATGGACAAATTTGGCAGCTCTACAAGTGAAATTTTTCCAGGCAAAACCTTGAACATAAACAAAAACCTAGAAAAATCTCAACAAGAAGAGTTAGTCAAAGTATTACAGAGACATTCTTCTACATATGCATGGGAATACACTGACATGAAAGGGATAAGCCCCAAGACTTGTACTCATCACATCTATATAGAGGCAAATTGCAAACCAATCAGACAACCTCAAAGACGGATGAATCCAAATCTTATGGAAATTGTTAAAGAGGAATTGCAAAAATTGTTAAATGTTAATTTCATCTATCCTATTTCAGATAGTCAGTGGGTTTCTCCTTTGGTAATTGTACCAAATAAAAATGGAAAATGGAGGGTGTGTGTTGACTACCGAGAACTGAATAAAGCTACTCTTAAAGACCATTTTCCCTTACCTTTCATAGATCAAGTATTAGATACATTAGCAGGTAAAAAGTACTTTTCATTCCTGGATGGGTTTAGTGGTTACAATCAAATCCAAGTAGCACTTGAAGACCAAGATAAAACCAAATTGACTTGTCCTTGGGGTACCTATGCCTACCGAGTATTGCCATTTGGGTTATGCAATGCACCTGCAACATTCCAAAGGGCAGTATTAGGAATTTTTTCTGATCTGATACATGACTGTGTAGAGGTGTATATGGATGATTTCACAGTTTATGGGGACACATTTGGAGAGGCTTTAGAAAACTTGGAAAAAGTCTTAAAAAGATGTCAAGAAGCAAACCTTTCACTTAGTCATGAAAAATGTTTTATGATGTTCACTGAGGGTATTATTTTAGGGCACCACATTTCAGGGGATGGGATTAGAGTTGATGAGGCGAAAGTTGAAGTCATTTCTAACCTATCCATTCCAAGTTGTCAAAGAGATGTTAGAATTTTTCTAGGATTTACAGGGTATTATTGGAGATTTATAGAAAACTTCACCAAAATAGCATCTCCTCTCTTCAAATTACTCACCAAAGATTGTGAATTTAAGTGGACTTCTGATTGCCAGTTAGCTTTTGAAACCCTGAAAACCAAAATTTCTGAAGCACCTATATTAAGGGGACCTAATTGGAAGTTACCTTTTCATATCTCGACAGATGCTTCCGATACAGCTCTAGGAGCAGTATTGGGACAGAAAGATTTAATTCCCTATGCCATCTATTATATCAGTAAAAATTTGACTTCTGCAGAGTTAAACTATACTGTAACTGAAAAAGAGTTTTTAGCTGTTGTTCATGCCATTAACAAGTTTAGACACTATATAACAGGCTATGAAACTTTTGTTCACACTGATCATTCTGCAATTAGATATTTAATGAATAAATCAATCACTAATGACAGAGTTATAAGATGGTTGTTATTATTGCAAGAATTCAACATTACTATTCTAGATAGGCCTGGAAAACAAAACACTGTGGCTGATTTCCTGTCTAGAATTCAAAATATCAAAGATGACACTCCGGTTGAAGATCAATTTCATGATGAATATCTTTTTGCAATCTCTACTCAAACTCCATGGTTTGCTGATATTGCCAATTATTTAGTTTCAGGAAAATTTCCTTCAATTATGAATGCAAGGGATAAAAGAAAAATCATTAATGATAGTGCAAGATATTCATGGGTCGCTAATGAGTTGTACAAGACAGGTTCAGATTTGATCATTAGTAGGTGTGTTCGTGAAGATGAGATGCCTGAAATTCTCAAGGCATGTCATGATGAACCTTGTGGCGGACACTTTGCAGATAAGAGGACAGCCTATAAGATCCTTAATTTAGAATATTATTGGCCATCTTTGTTTAAATATGCAAGGGAGTATGTCAAAAGGTGTGACAGTTGCCAAAGGGTAGGGAAACCTTCTCCTTCAGGTGAGATGCCATTACAACCTCAGGTACACATTGAACCTTTTGAAAAATGGGCTTTGGATTTTGTAGGACCTATTAATCCTCCATCAAGACAAAATAAATACATATTAGTTTGCATTGATTATGTTACTAAGTGGGTAGAAGCTAAACCATTACTTGTTGCTAATGAATCATCTGTAGTTACTTTTCTTTTTGAGGATATTTTTACTCGTTTTGGTGTCCCAAGGGAAATTGTTACAGATCAAGGAGCTCAATTACATCAAGGCTAGTGGAGCAAATGATGGAGAAGTACAAAATCAGACATAGAACATCTACTCCTTATCATCCACAAGCAAATGGTCAAGTGGAATCCACTAACAAAGTCATTGAAGGAATCCTAACAAAGACTGTTCATCTACATAGAAGAGATTGGGTAGATAGGCTTCATGAAGCCTTGTGGGCCTATAGAACTACATGGAGAAACACAACAGGCCATACTCCTTATGAGCTTGTTTATGGAAAGCAAGTTTTGTTTCCTATAGAGTTCAAAATTCAAACATTCAAGATGGCAGTTCAGCTAGGACTTGATCTAACGGAGGCACAAAAGCATAGACTGGAGCAAATTAATGAATTGGATGAGATCAGACAAGATGCAGTTCAGAAAACAAGTCTAGTCCAATAGAAAAGGGCTAGATGGCATGACAAGTACATCAAAGAGAAGAAATTCAAAGAGGGTGACTGGGCTCTCTTGTTTGATTCAAAATTCAAGGATTTTCAAGGGAAATTTCAGACACATTGGCTTGGGCCATATGAAATTGTTTGAATTTTTGATAATGGGGCAGTAAAAATCAGAACTATAGATGAAGAGGAGGTCACTTTTCTTGTGAATGGTCATAGCCTGAAGCTATACCACAAGCCACTCTCAAGAGAAGAGTTTGTCAAGAAGTTCCAAGAAGACAATGATGTGAAGTTAATGAAGAAGAGTCTCTCTTCTTCATCAACTTGATTAAATTTTCTGAAGCATTTCTCTTTTGAAAAAAAATAAAAAAAATAAAAAAAATAAAAAATAAAAAAATAAAAAAATAAATAAAGGTATAAACATGAAAACCAATCATTGATTGGCATGTTTATACAGAAAAGATAGGGTGAAAATCAGAGTCTCTCTGACACTCTAACTTTTCCCATTTTTTTTGTTTTTATAAGCAGCTGTTATAAAAATCATAAGTTCAGTTCCATAGTGCTTATGATTCATTTCATCTCACTCCATTCACTTATCCATCCATACTCCATTCCATTCATCATTCATATTTCACTCCATTCCACATTTCATTCATCTCATTCCATCTTCCATCCATCTCATTTTCATGTCAAAACACAAAATTTGATATCTTGCTGTAAATGAATAAAATATGTCATGAATTGCAGTACAGCTCTTATGTTTCTTCATTCCATTTCATGAACTGAATCCATTCCATTCCATTATCCACTTCATACATATCATAATCCATCATCCATTTTCATTCATACCACATAACAGTTCACCCATACTCCAAAAAAAAAAAAAAACATTCCATTTTCATGACTAAAGTGTTCTACAGGAACATTCTGCAGCTCAGTGGACATTCTGCAGCTGATCAGCCTTTCTGCAGCCCGACAGTCTTTCCGCAGCTATAAACCCTGAAGGCATCAACTAGCAGACATCAGAATTACAACAAAGTGACCCAGTGTATTCATGAATCAAAATCATCAAGAAAATTATGAAGACTCCTCCAGAGATGAGCAGAGAAGACAAAGGCTACAAAAATCAAATAAAGGGCAGAGGTAACAAATTTAAATTACGATGGCATTTCATAAAATTTTAGCATAGTTTAGTTGTGGATTATTCGAAAGGTTGTTTTAGTTGTTTTTATTGATCAAACACCAACAAACCCTCTACAGACTTTGTATTAAAATCTTCCATTTCAAATTTCATATTCGATAGCATTTAAGCGGTGAAATGGCCAAAGCATTTGAATTTTCCACATCTCTTAACCAAAGCATTTAATGATGATGATTCCCTCTGCCGTCGTAAAATCCTCCGCCGTCTCCTCAATCATTAATACAATTCCTCCACCTCACTCCACTACTCTATTCCGTGACCATTTGCCATAACTTCATTCCGTAGCCGGCATTCCATTCCGAAGACAGAGATATTATTACCACCAGGAGCAGAGCTAAAGGATATCAGTTTGAATAGCACTGAGCATTGTAAACGCAGAGCAGAGCAGAAGAGGTAAATTTGGAAGTATAACAGTGTGAGGACTCAAATCCACTTGATACCGTGGGCAGATAAAATAACACTGGGTACGGAGTTTGAAGCATTTTCACTATCAACACAGAATTGTAGCCATGTAGAGTTTAAAGTCTGTTGTTACCAAAAGACAGAGGTATTAAAATTGAAACCATTTGCTACCAGAGACAAAGTTGTTGTAGTGTTGAGTTTGAAGTCTGTTGTTACCAGAGACAGAGATGTTGTAGTGTTGAGTTTGAAGCATACCATTTGCTACTAGAGACAGAGGTGTTTTCAGTGATTGAGTTTGAAGACTTTTGCTACCAGAGATAGAGGTGTTGCAGTTTGAAGATTTTTGCTACCAGAGACAGAGATGTTGCAGTGTTGAGTTTGAAGTCTGTCGTTACCAGAGACAGAGATGTTGCATCATTGAATTTGAAGTCTTTTGCTACTACGAGCCAGAGGTATTGCACAAAAAGAAATTTGGAGCCATCTTCCATTTTCAATCAAAGACATCTCAGCTCGAAATTTGAAACTGCTTTCATTATCAAACAAAGGCATAGCACTCCAACATTCAATTGTCAACAGAAGCATATCAGTCCAAGGTTTTAAAGGCATTTGTCATTATCAATCAGAGGTATGTCATTCCAAAATTGAAGCCATTTTCATTTAGAGCTTGAAGCTATTTCAAAACCGAAAGTGAAAGTCATTGTTTTGTGGGTAGAAGAGTGTTAATTTGATCATGGGTTTCATCGTAAGGACTGAACCTGTGGGTTCAAAATATTTAGAAGGTTACCCACAATGCAAAGAAATGTTACAACAAATAGGATGGCTTCAATTTTTGGAAAAATTTAATGGCTTCCATAAGGAAGTCACTAAAACATTCGCAAGATCATTTCAAGGGACCGAAGTTGAAGTAGGGGATGTCAAGTTTACTGTCACTGAAGTTTTTATTGCAGAGGCTATAGGATTGCTCAGAACTGGAGAGAGATGGTTTAAAAATAGAGAATTCCACAATGACTCCTGGAAACAAATTTTAAAATCACCAAATATGGATGTTAGTGTATTCAAGAAAGGAATTCCCAGTACTGCATTGAAAAACAAATGGAGAAACACATTACTTCTTTTACAAAAATTGGTTACATGTGAGGGTAGATATGTGACATTTTATGTCTACCACATCAGACTAATGATGCATTTCCTGGGAGAATACTTAAACCTACCATATTTCTTGCTTCAAAGTCTAAAGAAGATGGCTTCCTGTGTTCAGAGAAGAGTTCAATTTTTAGAGACAACCCTGTATCATCATGGTTTGGTCAAAATTTTGATTGAGCATCATCTAGCTAAAACAAATGATACATGGGATGATTTCTTAATAAGAAATCATTTTGAAGAAGCAAAGGAACCATCACCTGAACCACAGCCCACAAAGAGAAGTAGGAAATGGAGGACTTCAAAAGGTAAAATTGACAAACCAGTTCAAGAAAGCAGTGAGGAAGTCATTTTAGAGAAGTTGACTCGAATCAAGAGGCAACTTAAGGAAGAGAAGATAATCAAGGAATCTGCTACAGAGAAAGGAGAGGGGTCCTCTCAGCCTAGGAGAAGCCACAGATTAAAGGGAAAACTGAAGAAAACACCAATCAAACAAACAGGGGTGATCAATATTGAAGATGAAGAAACACCCATTGAAGAGGATGATGAAGAGGATTTTTATGAAGGAACCCCTGAAATTGATCCTGCTCAACAGGAAATTTATGACTATGTGGAAACCTTAGAGAGGACAGCTTCAGAAACAGAGAAAGAACCCCCAGTCCTCCACTGTCTGAAGTAGATATATTAAGAAGGGATAGGTATGAGTTGGAATTACTGAATAGACACATCAAAAATGAGAATGAAATTCTCAAAGATCAAATCAAGCTCAAAACTAATATGAACTCAACCTTATCCCTGCATATAGACAAAGTGGAGAGGACCAATGAGAAGTTGAAGACAAGGAACAAAAAGCTAATCAGGGCACTCACCAACCTCGGGTTCAAACTTGTTATCAGGAAACCCAGAAGACCTCTAGCTTCCAGACAAAGGAGAAGAAGGGGATTAGATGTCCTTGCAGAAGCCTCTGAATTCATAAGATAATTTGCATGAGGACATGCAAAGAGACAGCAGTGGGGGTATGTTGAGCCTCAAAATTGTGCTTTCCTTCACCTCATTTTACCTCATTTTCCCTTGTCCATTTCTATCTTAAACCCAATTTATCAATAAATATAGTTAAAATTACTTCTAGAATGATTTACATGACTGACTTGTTGAATTTTGTGATTTTTTCCATTGTTAAGCATTTTGACCGGAACTAGCTGCAGAATGCAGACATTCCGTAGCTAACCGGCGATTCTGCAACTACCTTCATGTTTGAGTATGTTCCAGGTGGCCTCTTGAGAAAAACCGCATATGGGCATGATCCACGTCATGTCTACATGGTTCGTTGCTCATCATGGAGAAGGAAATGAATTCTGGGTAAGGTTTTGAACGTGGGAAACACATTTATGAAGGAAGACTCCTACTAGGACTGTCTCAGTCCAGATGTCTTTTCTTCTTCACGCAGCCACTTCAAAGAGTTCTAACGTGATTCGGATAAGGAAAGACATTGTTCCTAAATTGTTGTAATTATTGTTACGTGCATTTGCTTTATAAACTCTTGGGAGACCGAGAGCTATGTTAGATATTTTATGTTAGATTTGCTGCTAGATTTTGTTTAAACTCTGTGTTACATTCCTGAAGACGCAGAGTGTTATGTTCAAACTATTTCATCTTTAATGGAGCAGACAAAGTTATTTTGAAGGCGTGATTTAATTTGGAGTTGAATTCCGTCAAGTGGTAGAGGGCCCCTGCCTCTTGCACGGATTTATTTTGCGTAAATTAGATAAGTTTTCCTAGCTGCCTTTACGTTTTGCATTTGAATTGGTAGTTGTTTTGTTTTAGCTACTGTAGTCGTATTCATTCTAGCTCTTCCATAAGAAGACACTCTTCCAACAGATTAAAATGATGAATGTTGAATGACTATGGTATTGTAGGATTAGGAGTTGAATTTGTAGTTGTTTTAACTAGCTACTGTAGTTATATTCATTCCAGCTCTTCCACAAGAAGACATTCTTCCAACAGATTATAATGATGAATGATGAATAGCTATAGTACTGTAGGAATTAGTTGTAGTTTTTTCTATTCACTATCACAGTTACACTTGTTCTAATCACTCTTCCACAAGAAGAAATTCTTCCAAGACATCCTTAAGAAGTTCAAGACATGACTGTGATAATGAATGATTTAGTTATGTGTTTGTACTAAGTATCATCTCTGTTCTTGCTCTTAAACGCTTGCCCAAGACATCATAATGACGAGTAGGATATGGATGTGATAACTTAGTTTTTCATTTGCTTTCTGTTCATTTGCTTTCAATTGCATACAATTACACAGTCAGAATTGTTCTACCCCTTCCAAAAGAAGGAACTCTTCCAAAATATCACTAATGATGAACAAACAGATTGTGTAACTTCATAGAATAATGCATGTTAGTATAGTTAGAATGCTCCGGAGTTTCATTGCATTTAATTCATGTTCAGTTACTTTGTTTCAAGTTTTGATGATGACTTATAGTTCAACATTGTTCTAGATTAGTGGCATCTTAGGTTCATTCTTAGATTAACTCATTGCACTTGCACTTCATATTCAAATTGTCTTCCATTGCACAATAAATTACTTCAGTTGTTAGGATTAACAAGACAGCCTTCATTATTCACAAATTTCTTCTTGTTCTGAAATCCATAATTGATCTATAACCACATGAACAGAAGATAACATCACTATAAGGTCTGAAGTATTTCTGTAATCTCCTCATCATTTTATAAACAGAGCTCTTCCTCAAAAGAACTACTTTGAAAAAGAAACCAATAACTCTTTGAGTAAAGGTTCTGTGATATTCAATTAAATTGCAGAATAGAACTAGGAATTAGTCATAGAATAGAAGAGCTTAGAACAAAATGTTGCATCATGATAAGATTAGTGTTTAACTGTTTAGTTAGAGGATTTGCATATTTAGTGATCATTTCTCAAGTTTAGTTTGTGTCATTTGCCTAAAAAGTCATTATCAAGCTTTTGCTTTTATTTAGTCATATTTTAGATTCTGCTTCAGTGTTTCCAATTGCATTTACCATTCCATACATTAGGCTTAACTCTGTTTTTGACCACCAACTCCTTTCCATTAGTTTTCTAGACATTTCCATTGTGAACATAAAAATCACCAAAAGACCAAAAACATCATAAATCATCACAAAAGACCAAAAACATCACAAAACACCACATACAACGCATTAGGAAACAAACACCTAGGTACATATGGTACACTTCACTTCAGCAGTTTACAAATCCTGGTTGACAATTAAATGAGCTCAGTTTAGGAGACTAGATTGAGACCCAACACTAACTGAACTGAATGAGACACCTAAAATGAAATGCAACAAGAGAAATTTGATCTCTGACGGAGGGATGAAGATACCGACTCTAACATTGGCTCCAATGGGGATGGTAGCTCCTTGGAGGTTCCAAGAACTAAAAATTTTTGGGAGAGTAGGAAGTGCCTTCATCCATTGGGCTATGGAGTCCATAACTTCGACAAATCAACACAAGACTCTTCACTCATTTTATTGACTAAAAATTTGACTCAAACTAACTCAATTTTGAAACCAAAATGACTGAAAGACCTGACTCGACAAACTCAAACCAAAACTGAAATCAATCTTCAGAGTTATAGCCTTCACCTCGGGCCCCAAACTGAAGAAAAGGTCACAGCACACACTTGCAATGAAACTAAAATAAATGGTATGTACAGTGACAATGTAAACAGAAGAAAACCTTTCAGAAATGATACCGTTTTAGAAGCCGACCATTGACTGGCCCTCCTGGACAATATTCCCCGTTCATCTCTTTCAGAAGAAAAGCATTCTAACCCCGATATACAACAATTTTAAAGGGTCCTTTCCAGAGATTTTTGAACTTACCATGCTTACCTTTTTCCTCGTTTCTTGCATCACATTTCAACACTACTTCTTCCAATTGAAATTTGTCTGCTTCGGATTTTCTGTCATATATTTTCTTAATTCTCTCTTGCATCTTGAAAGTGTTTTGAAAAACTTCTTCTCTCGTTTGCTACAAATGGATCATTTGATTTATTCTTCTTTGCATATGATCATCTTCACTGCCAGCTTCCTGTAGAAGTTTGACCACTGGAACTGCGAGAGAGGTAGGAAACACCGTGTCAACTCCATATACTAACTCAAAGGGGGACATACCAATGGATTTCTTCTGACTCACTCTGTCTACCCAAAGTGCAATGACCAAATTCTTATGCCAACCTTTTTTGTTTATTTCCAGCAATTTTTTAATGATGTTGACCAAAGATTTGTTGGAAAACTCTTCCAATCCGTTGCCTTGTCGATGATAAGCAGTTGAGTGTCCCAAAATGATGTGATACTTGTTACAAAACCCAACCATCCTTTTTTATTTGAAAGATGTTGCGCTATTAGTAATTAACTTATTCGGGCAACCAAAACGAGACAAAATATTATTCTCAAGGAATGAAATTATTACCGAATTCGTAGCTTGCCTGGTGGGAATTGCCTCAATCCATTTCATGAAATAATCTATCGTTGTGAGGATCCATCTGTGCTGAGCTGAAGAAGCGGAATGGATCTCACCAATGAAATCCAAACCCCGTTGCTGAAAAGGAACACTTACCTCGATGGGCTTAAGCGGCAAAGGCTGCAATTTCTGCCTCCCTTCAAAAATATGACATTCATGACTGATTTTGACAATCTTATACACATCAGCAAAAAGTGTCGGCCAATAATATCCTGCTCTCAAAATATTGTTGGCCGTTGTTTTCCAAAAAAGGTGACCCCCGCAATCTCCCTTATGAAAATCCTCCATAACCTGCTTTGCTTCTTCTTCCACCAAAACATTTAACAAAACACCACCAGGATCTTTCCAATAGAGTGAATTATTCAAAATACAAAACTTAGCAGCCTTCAATTTCATAGTTCTACTTTTGTTTCTAGCCATGGTAGGTGGTGGTGACAAATTTTGAAGCACATATACAATATCTGAATGCCAAGGAGAAAGAACAAAGATTTCTAATACCTGAACTGATGAAGTTTCCTCATTCTCCTCAGACATAGCAGCAATAATATTGATGTCCAAGGCATGTAAATTTGACTTAGCCATTAGCTTAGCCAGCCCTTGTCCTTTGAGAAGCTTTGTAGGCTTTATCTCCACATCATACTCCAACAAGGCATCAATCCATTTGCCCTGTCTCCCTTCCGAATCTATTTGCACTAAAACATCCTTAACAACAGTGTTAGGAACATAAGCAAGAATACGAGAATGCAGAATATATACTCGAAAATATTTCAATGCTTTCACTAAAGCAAGAGCTTGCTTTTCAATGATGTTATACTTTAAGGTTGCATCTCTTATGGTTCGGCTAAAAAAATCAATTGGTTTTTCATGCTCATATATTTTTTGCATTAATACTGCTACCATAGTATGCTCCAAGGCAAATGAAAACAAAATAAAATCCTGAGTATAATCCGGGCTGATCAAAACTGGAGCTGAAGAAAGAACCAATTTTACTAAATTGAAAGACTTTACCGCCTCCTCAGTCCACTTCACTACATTGTATTTCTTAAGCATGTTTGTAATATCTCTTAGATGTTCGGCAAGATTAGGCACAAAGCGGCGTAAGAAATTCATCTTACCATTGAAGGATTGGATCTCTTTTTTGTTTCGGGGAAGATCAATTTGCTGAACAGCTTCTACTCGAGCTGGATCAATGCGGATGCCATCTTTTGATATTATGTGACCAAGAATTTTTCCCTCATCCATGGCAAACAAACTCTTCTTTAGATTGAGTGACACACCATACTTTCTACATCGCTGAAAAACAATCTTCAAATGGTAAAGGTGCTCTTCATCAAAATTAGAAAAGACTGTCATATCATCAAGATAAACAACTAGAAAAACATCCTTCTCATTTTCTAATGCCATATCCATTGCTCGCTGAAATGTTGCACCAGCATTCTTCAAACTGAAAAGCATTTTAGCATAATGGAAAGTTCCCCACAGAGTGGTGAACGCTATTTTGTCTCTATCATCCTCATGGACCAGAATTTGGTTATACCCGGAATAACCATCGAGCAGTGACATACGAGATACTACAACTACTTGCTGAAGTATGTTATCCATTTTGGGCAACGGATAATTATCTTTCAAAGAGACTTTATTCAGATTCCTAAAATCAATGCATAAACGAATCTCACCTGTCTTCTTGCGTTCGGGCACTAAATTGGAAATCCAATCTGAAAATATTATAGGAACAATGATACCAGCCTTTTACAACCAATTGAATTCCTTCTCAATTGAGGGTAGCAACTTTGGATTTATCCTTCTCAACTTATGCCTGAAAGGCTTTTGATTTGGCTTAATAGGAATGGTGTGCTGAATTATATTGGTATCATATGTCTTCAAATCTGAATATTCCCAAGAAAATACATCAGCAAAAGAAGACAATAAACTAACATATTTTTCTTTTACCTCCAGTGGCAATGCTTTGGACAATTTCACCATCTTTGGATTCTCAGCTGATCCAATGTTCACATCTTCAACTTCCTTTTCAGCTGGCCGCAAGGTTGGTTTTTTAGCTACGTCATCTTGATCGAAAAGCTCCTCTAAAGGTATCAAGCCTTTAGGAATGACATTATCTTTCAGCTGCAAAACTTCCATCTGATTTACTTGCACATCAGCCTCACCATCATCATGCTCCATATCAATTGAAGTTTCTTTGAATTTACCTTTGTTTTGTAGAAATTCATCAATCTCTTCATCATTTTGGAATACTTGCCAATACCTTTGATTTTCCAAGATAGTCGGACGATGTTTCACATGAATTTCAAATTTTTTACTTGAGTTCATCGAAATCTTCAAATTACTTGTTGCCTTTGCAAGTGCATCTGCAATACCATTCTGAATACGAGGGATACAAGTCAAAGTATAGTCTGAAAACAATTTCAAGATATCAAGAACAACATTTCGGTAAGCCTGCATTCGAGGATGCTTAGCTTGGTATTCACCTTTCAATTGCTTAATTACCAACTCGGAGTCGCCATACACTGCAATCCTCTTAGCATTCAACTTTCTAAGAATTTTCAGACCAGCAATCAAAGCTTCGTATTCTGCCTCATTATTTGAACAATCAAAATCTAATTTATAAGAGCAGACCCTTACATTACTCGGTACCTTGTTTGGGGTGGAAAAAGGGCTGCGTACCCAAATGCAAATTCCAGCACCATCACTTCCTACTGCACCATCAAAATCCATGGTCCAAAAACCATCTTCATCTTCTTCCAAGTGCTGAAATTCTGTTTGCTTTGTTATTTCTGCTTGCTGTCCATCAACTTTTTGCTGCTGTCGGAAGGCTGATTACTCAGTGGAACTTTCAAGTTCTTGTCTTTCTTTCTTCAAAACCTCTCTGAAATTTTTGGTGATTTCCGGAATGTCCTCTGCTTCAACTAACTGACTATTTACATCATTGAAACTATCTGAATACAAAACAAACGACTCTAAATTTGTATGTACATAATTAATTGGATGATTTACCGGTTTCTCCTTGCTAGTAATCATATACTTCATCTTTTGCTCCCGATACAATATTCTCATCTGACAAAAAACATGAATGATAGCATAGGAGAAATCAAGCTGCAATGTTCCCTTTAGTTTCGCTCCCCAAGATCTGGAAAGAAGCATGCCAAATCTAGGAGGAATATCTGCCACAACCACATCCATCAAAAAATTCTTAGTCGGAATCTGATCTAAACTAACCACCAAATCTTTGATAATCCCAATGCATATTACTCTACTAGAATCAAAAGAATAAATATCATGATACTTCCTAGTGATGTCCAATCCCAATTTCTCCATGATTGCTCTTGGCATGAGATTATGAGATGCTCCGGAATCAAACATGGCATTATGTAACACAAAATCATGCAATCTAAGGCTGATATAAAAAGGAGGCACATCACTATCTGGAGACTCACCATCAAATGATGTTCCAAATATCAACTCAGGTTGATCATCTTCCACATTCACCATATCAGACATTGGATCAAAATTCAGAATTTTAGACACCTGACCCTTATAACTGCTATTCTTCATCAATTCAGTCAAAGGAATGGAAACTTTTAACTTAGCAATTTAACTCTCTAAGTTAAAGACTGAATTTTTTTCTACCTCTTTGGTTGGAACATCATTCTTTTCAACTTTCTCCCTCGATACAATTGGCTGATTAGATCTTTCATTTTCTTATGGGGATTTTCTAGTAGTAGGATCAGCTATCTCTTTTCCCTTCTTTTGTGCAACGGGTGCATCATTCTTTGGTGCTAAAACTTCCTTTCTCTTTTGGATTGGATTGATAGGCACATATCTGTTTCTAAGTGAATATTGACACTGCTAGGCGGACAAAGCATTCATATAACCTCTCTGATACTCATCCGACTCTTCTTCAAGAGCTGTCTCATTTGCCAAAATAAAATCCTTGTCTTTTTGTACAGCTGAAATTTCTGAATACTCCTCATCTTCTGTGATAAAGGTTGGCATATCATCAGGTGTAAAGAAGTGATTCTCTTCTCCTATTACATTATCTTCATCATCTGATTCCGGACCAACAAAATTCTGCTGTAAAGGTGTCTTTACCTGCTGTTGTACTAGTGGTTCTTGTGCTCGCTGCTCTCGTTGTTTAATCCTGAATTGTGGTTGCTGCTGGCCACGGAAGTTAGGATTTCTAATCTGCGGTTCAGGATTATTAAGTTTTAATTTTTCAATCATCTTTTCCACCTTGCGGAGTACTTGATCTGAAGTAGAAGCCTCTTCCTTTATTGTGACTTTCTTTTCAGCTCTCAATCTAGCTCTCTTGTCATTCAAATTAGCTTCAACACTCACTGCAATTTTCTGCATGTCTTCCAAGGTGGAGGGATCTCTTTCTCGTAATTGATAGGCCATGTCTGGATCAAAACCATCCAGAAACTTAAGCAAAGCTGACCTCCTAGATGGCCTTAAATCATCAGGAATTGCATTGTAAACCGCATTGAATCTAATACAATAATCTTGGACAAACTCACCAACATTCCGCTTGATCTTGGTATATTCAGAAGTGATCTGAAGAGGATCTTTCTTTACTTCCCATCGATCCAAGAACTATCTCTGAAGCTAAGCCAATGTAGCAATACTCCTAGGCTGCAAAGCTGTGAACCATTTTCTCACTTCACCTCCAAAGGTTTGCACAAATAATCTCATGGTCACATTTTCTGCATCGATCTCATGAAGGTCAAAGAAATCTGCCATTCTATCAACATGTTGCTGAGCAGGAACATTTTGAGGAGTGCCATCAAATAATGGAATCTTACTTTGATAATCAGCGAGCATGTCATCCAAATTTTGAGGCAACACAAGAGGTGCAAATCGGGAAGCCACTGCTCTTGGTGGATTTACAATCGAATTTAGAAATATGTGAGGAGTCAGAGCAGTTGATGTATGAGGTGTCGATGGAGGCGATACTATTGCAGATTGTTGATCAGAAATAGATGGTTGCATGGAAATGGTAGGAATGAAAAGAGGCTCGATATGAACTTGTGAATCGGAGGTAACTGCTGATGGCCCAAGAGTTTCGGATGCAGACTCTATAAACTCAGGAATATTTGTTACCACAATGGAATTTTGAATATTCAAGATGTAACTATCAATGGATCCATTAGCCTATTCAATTTCAAGATACTTGATAAAATCTGTATTTATGACAGTAGAACCAATAGCACTTTCAGACTTAGTCTCAAACAATGACAAATCAAATTGTTCGTCAAATTCAAGATCTTCAAGGTACTCAAAAACAACGGGACATGACTGAGATTTAAACAGAGGAATCACAGGACTTTCTCGATGAATAATTCTTGAAATAATATTGGGATTTTCATACACTGGTGGTGGATCGAGATCCATATTTTCTCTGGTATGTCTTCTGGAAGCCAGTGTGTTGAATTATTTTCAAAAATCAAAGGGACAAAACCAACTTGTTCAGCCTATCAAATTCGAGACTCATCATCCAAAGTCTAGAACGATTTGATGTACTGGGGGAAATTTACAAGTCAATTTTCATGTTTACAAACTAGACCGGAGATTGACTGAAGCAGTTTTTATCTACTTTTTCTAATGCAAAGCAAGAGCGTTTTGAAGGCTACCTGGCATAACTTCAGGCTCCGTCTGTAGCTTACAAAATGAATAACACTAACAAGGAAACCATTTCATCTCCAGTATGGTTGCCACTATGTTATTTCCTAAATCTACCTCAGGCTGAAAGAAGGCAGAATTCAGGGTAACATCAAACCACGCTTAGTCTGGTAGCTAGCCCTACCAGATCAGGAGAGGGCTCTCTCTGGGTCAATCTCAGCAAAGATAATCAATAAGGCTTGAGATGAATTGAAATAAAGGCTGATTTTAGGATAGGTATATAGGTGAAAGAGTTTGATTTTGGTTTTGGGTTTTTTTTTGGAAACAAAGGGAAAGGAAGTTTTGGGTTCGGGGATGAGGCCTAGTTTTTGCAGAGTTCTGAATGGGGCAAGGAAGGAAATTGTTTTGATGCTTTGAATTGAATGAAAGGATAGTTCAGACCGGTGAGGAGCTGAAGAGGGAAAGAGGCTTTCAATAATCCTCTTCAAACAGATGAAAACATGGAAAATTAAACAAAATTGAAGGCAGAGAAAAGCAATCTAATGAATTCCACCTTTATCACTCATTTGTTTAATTTAAGAAGAAAGGGGAAGGGAAATGATACAAATAAACATAAATGAACTTAAAATCACATAGAGAAACACACCATCAAAACACAGAGCCACATGGATGCCAAGGAGTGCTGCAAACCCTGGTCTATTCCTTTGCCAAAATTGCAGAGATGAAATGTACAATGAAGTGCCAAGCAATCCCAAGTGTCCAACCCTGAAAATGACTAAAGAACTACAAGATATAGACATGCCTAACACATCCCCATGCCTCTATGGGTCAAGCTCATCATTCTAGGAGCTTTTTAAACCATATATAAACTAAGAACTGGAAAACAAGCAATGAAACAACTTGCCTCTATATGATAGGAAACTGATTCATTCACTTAAATTCACTTTTTGGTGAATGAATCAACTAAGATGAGTAAAAATGTGCCAGAATTACATCATAGTCATGAAATTACATCAAGTTACATCAAGAGCTACATAAAAAAGTCAAACTAGCCAAAACTAGGCAAAAATCTGAGCTACTGAGTGAAAAATAGGCCAAATCCGCACCTGAAATATCTATGCATAACACAACGTTGAGGCTGATTTTTAGGGCCTTCCCGAAGTCCAAATTGAGTGTAGGATAGCTTTTTGGAAATAAATACCTATATAATTTCCAACCCAAGTGTAATTTCTGGATTTGGTTGCCATTTTCCCCTCCAAAAATCCAATCTCCCAACACTGTTTCCTGTGTGTGCAAAAAGTGGCAGAAAGGTCATTTTTGAGGTGTTTTTGACCCTTTAGGCAACCCAGAACTTGATGAAATCCTTAGGTAATGGGTAGGCATGCATAAATTTTGATGAAAATTTCAGAAATGCAAATTTTTCCTCCAAAAGAGCTGCCAATTATAAGCGCGCGCCAAGTGGCGCTACGCGTCGGGCAGGAAAATCTGTGTTTAGGCCAAAAAATTCAAAATTGACAAATTTTTTCCCAAATTTCTTGAAATTTGGGCTGAATGTCCACCATCAAGCACTATGCTAGGCCAAAGAAGCTTCGGCCAAAATTTTGAGTCTATCATGTCTTTTACGACGCTTTAGTGCCCTCCTTAGCCTTGCTTTCATGATTTTGATCCTCGCTTTGCAAACACGATTTCGTGCCCAATAATGGTTCTTCATGTGCCTGAGCATGTTATTTTCCTTGTTTTCCTTATCCAACAGCTTCTCAAGATGAATTTTGACCCTCTCAAGCCAAGTCTCTCTATCAGCCTCAATCTCCCACTCAATGGGTGTCATCTAGGTTTGGCTTCTTTGGGCAGCTTGTCGATTCTCACGGATGTTTTACAAATCCATGACTGTTTGATGGTCCTCCAACTATTTGTTTTGATGCTCCAGGTAATTTATGATCCATTGGGCTCTTTGCAACTTGACGGTCAATGTGTCAATCTCCACTTTCTGCTCCTGAATGGTCTCCCTCAACTTTGAGCTTGGAGAGCTCAAATCCTCATCAATAAGTATGAAATCAGTATCCTGGCCTCCTGAAAGGCCCTCATCCTACATGGGCCTCTTACCTCTGTCCTGTACCTGTACCTATGCTGCTGATGACGGCAACGAAACCCCTTCCACCCTAGGTGGAGATAGTACTCGTCGGGCTGCTGCAAATAATACTCTAGTGCCTCTATGATAAGTAACAAACACTGGCACACTGATAGGCTCTGTCTCGTGACCTTTAGGTTGATGTGAAGATCCACCTGGCTCATGAACAACCTATGGAGGAACCTTAGGTGTTGTGAAGAAATCACGGGAAATGAAATCCTCCCATGAAATTCCTTGCAATCCAAGCTGATGTACAACCATGATCTTGATGAGTGCATAGTGATAAATACTGGTGTACTGCTACTCGGGAGTTTTCTTCTGCACAAGCATGGTCATCCTCTCGATATTCCGGCACATGAAATAAGGAATTTTCATCATCCTCACTCTTGTGAAATGCATCAATAACCTGATGTGGTAGGCATAGAGGCGTGAAAACCAGCCCTCACAACTAAAGTATCTGATAATGAGTTTCATTAGAGGCGCATAGGATTCCTTCAGGAACTGGAATGGGAACACTCTGCTGAGCTGCCTCACAAAGCTAGGCCTGATGTATGGTTCATAATGCACTCTATCCACCTACTATCTTTTGTTCAACTGTTCACCCACATTCGGTATCCCAGTTGCTTGAGAGATGGTTTCCGGTGTCAAAGTGAAATTTACACCAGCAAGAGTTACCTGACCATAATGTAAATGCAATACAAACAAATGAGGCAAATCCTGATGATGACGGATCCTAGCAATAATCTCACAATACTGATAGCATGACTTCTCTCGAAAACATGCCATAGCAAGTGGGCAAGCCTGCAATTGAGTCAATGAGGTGGGCTCTTCTCTCATATGTTTGCCACCTTTACGAGGCCTTCTAGGTGCATGTAGCTTAGTGGTAGAATCACTATCTCTGTCATATGATGTATCAGTGTCTGTCTCCATGATGTCCATGCAAGGTGTATGTTGGTTTATATGAGAGGAAAATGAGAATTTGGTGCTTTGTTTCAATTGCCAAATGTGTGTCAAAGGGGAGGGACTGTAGGAGAAATAGGACAGTGGGAACAATGGGGTTCAATCAATAGATAATTTTCCTTTTGAAAGCTTTTGATTTGAAAAACTTAGGGACAAGGGACAGCCACTGGATTTTTTGGGATTTGGGGAAATTTTTCAAATGAGAATAGGGATAATGGGAATGAAATGGTATGAGTGGCTTGGGATATAAGGGAATAGGGGAGGACAGTAATGATAATATTAACAGTGAGAGGGAGGAACAAAAAGGTGGGGCATAGAGTATTTGGCACCACAATTAATTTTAAAACTTCAATTTCAAAACCCTAAGGAGAAATTTTTATCAAGGGAATAGGGTTTAAAGTTTTGGGAATTCCAACTCTTATATTCAACCTCAACCAACACCAAACATTGTTAATGGAAATTTCAAAGTCTCATAAACTTACTTGGAACAAAGGAGGCCTATTCGTTTTGATGATTGAGGGAAATGGCAACAAATTTTTTGTTTCGGCCCTGTGCGCCGTGACAGTGGCCCAGTGCATCGCGCTCCTTGTATGCGCCGCGTAGGTTCAGAACTACACGGTGAAAAATGGCCCTATGCGCCGCGCTCAACCAGTGCGCCGCGACAGTTGCCTTCACCACAATTCATCCTTCCAAACACTGTTTCACTCTTCCACGATTTGACTCGGCTCAATGCTATCTCTTGGCTTGCAAATGAAGTTTGGCATTTGGAAAGATCTTATATATACGAAGGATTTTGATTTTTGATTTGGAAAACCCACTTTGTAAAGTCTGAAAACTTTGGCACTTTTCACATAACTCTGTTTTTGTTTCCTTTGTGATTTTTGAGCTGAATGACGAATCTCTTGTCTGTCTTTGTAGGGATAGGTGGCATGGGGTTTTGGCAAAGGTGAACAGGGCTGTGCCTGAAGAACTTTACAACTGAAAAAACTTTGAAAATTACATTGCATTTATTACAAATGGATAAAATAGACAATTTTTCTTCAAAATAGAGTTTTGAAGAAAAATCATTATCAAGCATTATGACGATGAAATTTTTGCAATGAAAACCTATTTCGAACCTCCCTCATGTGCTTGCTAAAATTATTAGTCCTTTTGAAGACTAAATTAACGAAACCCTAGACCTAATGAGACTAAAAACCCTAAAATGTCTCTTTGTTGACCAAGAGACCAAACATGACTATAAATGACTGTAAATGATTTCGATGAACAAACATGGACCAGTAGGTACATGACATGAGGGATATGAGTGAAAAGATCATACCGTCAGATGATCCATGCTTCTAATGGAATGTAGCTGACTGAACTGAATGAGACACCTAAAATGAAATGCAACAAGAGAAATTTGATCTCTGACTGAGGGATGAAGATACCGACTCTAACAGTAAGGAATCATTTTCTCACATCAGTGGGTTCTCCCACAACTTGAGAACCCCATAACAAGCTAATTCTCCTCTCACTTCCTTGTTCCCTTGAATCTCAGTCCAAAGGGTATCCAAGTCTCGTTCACACCAATCAATATTTAACTCTTCCATTCCTGCAAGCACCATAATTTTTATCAATTCAGAGATAAAGATCATCATTAAACCAACTTGTTCTCAACCCTCACTAAGCCAACATACTTGTCCAATCCTCCAATCTAATTCATAGTTTTTTCCCTCAAAACTGTGAGTTCACAATTCCTAGTCCCATCCCTATGATCTAGAGCATAGAACAGGCCCATGAAAACGTGATCTAGCCATGAGGATGGAATATAGTCTCCCAATAATAGCTAGGACCCTAATCTGAAAATGTAAACTGATAGGAATACAGATTAAGGTTAGGCTACCTACCTCCAACTGACGGATCCTGATTTTGACAGTTGGTTTGTCCGCTATGATATCCACAAGATTTAGGTCATTCTCCTCCTCTCCAAATTCAGCGCATCTCACTTAGAAAATGAATTGAAATTGGAGGAAAAAATCCCTTTTATTGAAAAAAACCCTAGTTTTTCCATCACCTATTACGTCCAAACCATAGCTCAATTTGGCGAACCATCACCACCACTAGAAATCTCTCCCTGAGTACTATAGTGGGTCTTTTTCTATTTTTGGTAATTTGACACTTCACCTGGAAGCCATTTTTTCCATGAAGTTTCACTTTGTCGCCTATGCAAACCGAATTTATTCATATGAGCTGCTTGAAATTTGGTACCACTTAACCTTAACACTTTTCACCTCATGTGTGAATTTTTGTCATGATTAAAAATTATTTCCTCATTTTTTTATGGTCCCCATGGGCCTATCCTCTGTGGCAACATCATCGAGTCGCCCCCATTCAGAGCATCCAAGATGAGTCATCCTTGCATTCATCGAGTCTGTTATGACTCCCATTATGTCCTACTACAATATTCCATCCATATTCACACCGTATTTATCCCATGTTTCCCATTTTTTCCTTTAGCTAGACTGAATATCATCATCCCCTCTAGAATCGAGTTAGTCACTGCCAGGCAAATCATGCATTTTTTTCTCTAAAAAGGGAATTCGGCAGTCCACCTCTCAGTTTCCCTCTTTCCATTATTATCCCCGGTGTCAGTCTATCATTCACTCTACTATAATCCCTCGTTCCTTAGTTGAGGATTCCTCCTTGCCTCAAATCTGGTGGATCCTCTTTTGTCGACTTCATCACATTCATTCCAGAAGAATGGTCTAGAGGATGGTCTACCTTGGTTCCAACTTTCATCATTTTTCAGTGCCTTGGATCAAGAAAATGGAATCATCATTTCCCTTTATCTTGGCTATTTCTCACGTGCTCCACCCCATTTCATTATCGCATGATTGTGAATTATACACTTGTTGGTCTGCCGATCCATCACATTCTATGAGTGATTCCTGGGTGTGTGTGAGATGTTTCAGACCTCATGAGGGGGTGGTCTTTCAGGTAGCCCCCCACATGCCTAGATGACCTCATTTTATTCTCTAACCTTACATGGATTTCCACATATTTTATGGGTTTCATTCTAGCCGCTTGAAACACCCACAACATGCATGTATGATTCAGATGATCAATTTAGATCTTCAGAGCCCTTTCCTATTTAGCAGGGCTTCTTTGGTTGTGCCCCCCCCCCTCCCCATGATGTATGGAGGGGAATTCTGTCTCATGTACTCAGATTTTATTGTCTTCAGTCCTAGCCTATATTTTTCCAAGTGCATTATTTATATGGGATTTATTGTGTCATTTTTTGGCCCATTGATGCCATCATGTCATGTACCATGTATCATGTACTTTTTAGCTCAGTCCCACATTGTCGGGCTCATCATTATTCTTTATACTCAGTTTTACCGATGGGTATGGGTATGCCTCCCCCGCCTCATTGAGATCATGTAATCCAAAATAAAAGGAGACTTATATCAGTTAGTAGGTCTCACCTCCTATATGTTCGTCCTCCCTTGCTTCGCTTCAGTTATGTCTCTCTCTCTCTCTAACTCCCCTTTGGGGTATAGTTGTGTTATTACAACATATTTCGGTCATACGATTTTCTCCTAACACTCGTACATTGGGGGTCAATCTTTTATCACCAAAAAATGACCACCTAGCCATTTCTAACTAGGTGGATCGAAATACACCATGTAAGACCAATTTTACCATAGTAAAATTCCATTCACTCTAGGAAATAATTTGATAGACCATATTTTATTAAATTGTTTCTAGTTAAAAAAAAAAAACCCCATGAAGAATAATTAAAAAAATAATTATCTATTTGGTTTTCCTCTAAGAATAATTAACTATTTATTTATTTATTATTCCTTGTCACATTTGACCCAATCAAGAGAAATAATTCAATAAATCATTGTTTATTTGATTTTTGTCTAGGAATAATTAATTAAATAATTATTTAGTTAATATTCCTTGTTAGTTTTTACTAAATTGCTCAGGAATGACTAAACAAATCATTATTTGTTTACTATTCCTTAACCACATCCTTGAAATAATAAATGAATCATTTATTTATTTATTATTTCTAAATAAAGGTATTTAATCAATTTAAATATATTTTCCCTCTAAAAGATATAATAAAATATTCCAAGCGGTTAAGTTCTATATTGTGGTTAATAAAATTTTATTATTTTCCATTTTCGAGAATAACACAATATTTTGTTATAAATTAAATTTTATTATTTTCCATTTTCGAGAGTAACCCAATATTTTTTTTATAAATAAGAGGGTTTTCCATCCATTCCTCGCCATGATCATTTTTCATCGTCGCTATTATTTTCCTTTCACTATTGAGCTCCCATCTGAGTTCAACGCATATTTTTGGGTTTCATACATCAGAGAGTGAGATATCCCAAAAACTTAACCATAGAGGAGATTCAGTGGACCCATCCCATTTGAGGGGGCATGTAACATTTTGGAGGTTTCCTTCACCAGGTGTAACACAATAATAATAACACTATTCATTTTTTCAATTTTCTTTGTCCATGGTTTGGGATATTTACATTAGTTTACTAATTTTTTTTGTTTAACGTCTTCTGCTGCATAGATCTATTATTTTCTAGTTTTCATCTAATTTTTTTTTGCATATCTGAGGAATTAAAAAACCATATATGTTTTTAGGGTTATTAGTCACTCATGGATTAAGTAAAGCCTTTTTGGTACATCCTCCAAAATTTTTTATGCTAACTTGTACCATTGTTTCTAGTTCTAGATCATATGAAAAGTAGTTTTATTCATGTTCGTTAAGTTTCTAGGATTCATACGCCACCACTCTCCCTTCGTGCATCAATACCCATCCCACTCCTTCTTCACATGCATCTGTACAAACTACAAATTCTTGTTCCGAGTTTGCTACCCAAAAAATAGGAGCAGTAGTGAGCAGTTGTTTTAGTTGATCAAAATTGTTTTAACATTCTGTTGTCCATCGAAACACTCTCCCATTTCATTGTACAGAAGTAATGGGATAAGATCTGGAAAATCCCTTAATAAAGTGTTGATAGTATCCATATAGCCCCATAAAATATCTAATGTCAACCATATTTTTAGGATTAGGCCACTCCATGATAGTTTTAATTTTTTCAGGGTCAACTGTTATTCCTTATTGAGTGAAAATATATCCTAGATATTGAATTTCACTTTTGAAAAAGTCACAATTTCTTTAGTTAGCATACATTTGATGTTACCTTAGTGTTTTCAACACAATTCACAAATGGATTTGCTGCTCCTCCATATTATTCGAGTAGACAAGAATATCGTCAATGAAAATTCAAACAAATTTTCCCAAATATTGGTGAAAAATGTTGTTAGTTAGACACATAAATGTTGTAGGGGTGTTTTTAAGCCTGAATGGTAACACAACAAATTCATAATTCTCATAATGGGTTTTGAAGGAAGTTTTACATATGTCTTCTTCCATGACTCGGATTTGATGGAAACCAGAGCGTAAATCAATATTTGAGAATACAATGGCTCCTTTCACTTATGTTGGGATCCTATGTTTTGATAGATTGGTTAACCAAAAGACAAGGCAACATCAGAACCAATCTTTAGAGTTCCAGGATCTAGTCCTCCTGTTCTCAGAGAGGGATCTCTCAAATTTTTTGCAAAGGTATGTCTTGTTTGCTTTTAAGTATTGATTTTAGACTAGTTATTAAGTGCAAGTGTTTGTTTGTTTGTTGGTTGAATTGGCATAGTAGAGAACGAAAGGTCTAGGTAGTATAGATAGAAAGAAGAAGTGTCAAATTCATTGGGAAATGGAGTCAAGAATAGGTTTATGACAAGCTCATCAATGGATATGGGATATCAAAGGGAAAATCTAACTTGGCCACAGGATCCTTTAGTTTTGTGAATTAGATGGACATTAATGATTTTGAAAGAGAGTTTGAATTCTCAACAAAGGGAACTTAAAAACATAACTTGAACATAAAGAGGTATTTCATAGACAGGGCTAGCCATAAATTCTACAAACCACACTTTAAGCAAATGATGACTTCAAGAAAACTTTTAAAATGAAAGCTAAGATTTGGGAGCACATCCTATTTCCTCAAAGATTTTTTTCAAAGGACTTAGAAAACATAAAAGATTCACTGATAATTGCAGTCATAGAAGAGGGAATACCTAAAACATCTATGATAACAAATATAAAGACCTTTAAAACAATTGTTCAAGAAGGGACAAAGAGTATGATCAAAACAGACCTCCTTGGCCAACTATAAACAATGGTACCTCAAAGGGAGACTTCAAAAACAGTTTTCAAGTGGCAGCAAACAAGCAGGGAAAACCATAAATCATCCTGAAACCAACTATTTGAACTATTAGAGAAATAAACAAGCATGAGGACTAAAGAGAAATATTAAAGACTCTAAAATACCTCAGCAGAATAAAACATAAAACAGTGAAGGATAAACAGGTCTAAGGTGCTTCCAGGAGTCATTTATTAGCCTAAACTTTTCATCCTACCGTAGTAAGAATTTATGAAACATAATGAAAACAAGAAAAACAATAGACAGTTCAGAATACATCACCAACAGCCAAGCTCAGGGATCCACTAGCCTTCTCAAGAACAAGCATGTCACAACATCATCAAGCTTCCAAGACTTCAATTTCTTCTTCAAATTCAAATAGGCTAAGTATTATTTCAGAGAGTTTCAGTGTTACAACTAGTGACCAACCAACAACTTCTCATCTTCTTCAGAAGTATTTATAGAAGAAATGAGGAGGTGGAAGAGTTTTAGGATTGAAGTGTAATTAATTCTACACTAAATTCAACTCCTAGCCTTGAAAACCATGCAAGGTATAAGGCAGGAAAGCATCGAATTACAACTTTGCTTCATTTACTCTGTTTCTACGTTTTTAGGCTTAATGGGTAAAAATATTGATTTTAAGGCCTATTTGTCTTTTATAATAACTTTACTGATAGTTTGAACTATCTTCTCTCTTTGGTA
The DNA here is from genome assembly GCA_034641835.2 of Pinus albicaulis. NCBI lineage: Eukaryota > Viridiplantae > Streptophyta > Pinopsida > Pinales > Pinaceae > Pinus > Pinus albicaulis. Next base: position 778,924,133 of record CM076572.1, read on the forward strand.
ATAACTGTTTAGGTGTCTTTAGGTAAATATCTTCTGTTTAGGCAATAAATATGCCTTCTTTTGATTCACTGAGGCTGCAGGTGGCATTTTTGGTAGCTGGGGATTCAATTAGCCCCTTTTATGTGGCCGTGAGGTGTCCTTTGGCTGATATTCCTTTGTTTTACCTTAAAAACTCTTTTGATCTGCTTTTGGCCTATGTTTAGGCTTAATTAACCTTGATCTTCATGTTTAGGCCTTCATTCTCTGATATTGGGTTTGTTTCTTTAAACCTATGGATTAAAAATATGATATTCAATCTTTTGCTCTAATTAATCCCTCTTTAACCTTGCTTCTTCATTACTGATACACTTTGTTGCGTGTTTACAGTGGCACAACTGATATTAGGAAGTGGAGGGTTTATGAGATCGAGGATCATGCTCCAGATGATTCAAACAAATATTTTTAGCCTGCAGCTCCTTTTTCCTTTGATTTTATGCCACAAAATCATCATTTGGGGCATTTTTGTCGCCTGACTGTGACTAGGAATAACACTGAGAAAACATCATTTAAAACCCTGCAAAAACAAACAAACTTATTATAAAATCATGTGGAAATGGTTTAAGACTACTTCAGAGGTTTGGTGGAGGGGATGGAGTTGTGCGAAATGGAGGATTTTGCAGAAAAATGGGGAAAAAACCCTTGGCGGAAGAAAAATGGGTGCAGATGGAGTTTGGGCACAAGGATGAATAAGAGCCGTTGATTTAGAATTATCAATGGTTGAGATTTCCTGATGAAATCAATTTGGAGAATGATAGAGGGCGAAAGACTTTGGGGTGATATCTAATGTGGGCCGTCAGATTAAAAAAATCGACGGCCGAGATCATTTTGATGAAATGCTTTCGGGGAGAGGTGAAGGGCAAACAAATGGATCGAGATATAACGTGGGTCATTGGATAAAAACAATCGACGACCTAGATTATTTGCTGGAACTTTTGGGAGAATAGATGAGAAGGAAATGGTTTGAAAACACAAAATAACATAAGTCGTTGGATTAATACAACAGACGGCGGAGATTGCTCGATCAAGTCTTTCGGGAGGACAGAGGGATGCAAATGGCTTGGGGTCGCACTGTAATGTGAGCCGTTCGATATTTACAATCAACGACTAAGATTAAAAGGTGAAAGTGACAATGTTGTGCAGAATGGTGGTAAAGCGGAAAACCAGAATGGTTTTCACGTGGCATTGGGGCGGTTTTGAAATTTGGCCAAAAAAACACGATACAATATGCCTGCTGACACCTATCCCTCCTAAAACCGCTTATTTCGCGTAAATTTTTGGTGTTAATTCACGGGCACAGAAAAAATGTGAAACATGATTTGAGCCTTCGGATCAGAGGTTGGAGATCCGACGGTGTGAATTGCATGCTACGGGGAGAGTTGCACAACAGAGAAAGTAGTGGGGTCCATGGTTACGTCATCATTTTTGTCGTGGAGCAGGCAGGTTAAAAAGGTCCTCGGGTTTATTCTTTTCCATTAGATCTCTTCGGTGGACGAGTAAGACTAAAATTGGAGTGGGGTTATTTGAACAGAGGAAAAGGTAGGTGAATGAACAGTGGAGGGAAGGATGGCCCGAGGGTTGTTGATCTGGATAGATCAACAGTCTAGATCTGTCTAAAAAATGATATGTCGGGAATGTGAAATATAAGGGAAAAAGGGATTTGGACAAGGGTTCTAGGACTTAGCACCCGGTTGCGGGGCTTAAGGTTGCATGAGAAGGAGGGGCTAAAGGAAACAAGCCCTCGGGGGCTTAAGTCCTATAAAGTGTTAAAAGGGTGATTTGTAGGCCAAAAACAGGGTTTTTGAGGCCAAAAATAAGGTTCCGGTAGGGGAAATAAGAGGATTTAAAACCAAATAAGGGGGAATAAAATGTTTTAAAGGGATTTTGGAATGGTTTTAGAGGCTAAATGAAGGTATTTTTGAGGGATTTTTTGGGGGAAAAATGGGTGAAAGGAGTGAATAATGATGGAAAATAGGGGTTTTAAGCAGTCTTTCTCTTGGCAAAAAGTAGGTTTTTTAGGATAAAAGGGAAACAACAGTGAAGATTAACTCAAAGAGAAATAATAATCATAAAAACTTTAAAATATGATAAGTTTTCAAAGGGAACTATCCCTTGAAGTTTTGAAAAACAAAGCTAGCCACCATTGGATATAAAAAAGTTATAGGTGGATGACAACTTGATCAAAAAGATAATCTATCAAGAGTAAAGAATACCTGTTATTAACAATTATTTTATTTAATTGGAGAAAATTGATGTAGATTCGCAAGGTTCCATATTTCTTCTTCACGAAAAGTAGATGGCCCCCCCAAGGCGAGACACTTGGAAATATGTACTTTTTGTCCAATAGTTCTTGGAGCTGCATATTTAACTCAATAAATTCTGGAATTTCATACGATAAGGAGCATTAGATAATGGGAAACTCCAGGAATTAACTCTATCATAAATTCAATGTCCCGCTTAGGAGGTAGTCCCAAAATCTCTTCCGGAAATACATCTGGAAATTCTTGTACAATGGGTATACTTTCTAAACTTACAATTTTCTCTTTTGAAATAGTGTACCCTACCTATACCGCATAGACTTGGAATAATTTTCCAAGAAATCTACCTAATTGTGAGGCATTAAAGGATCTCCCCTTCACACGCCTTTAGACTCCCCAAATTTCCTACCAAACTCCCTCACTATTGAGGTAACTAATGGTTTTAGTTTTACACTTAACAAGATACCAATGAATCTCAAGCAAGCCCATGCCAATCAGTATATCATGTCATCATAGGGGTAAATTATTTAAATTTTTTGTGAAGGGATATCTATGATTTGAATAGGGAAATTATCGACTTTAGCACACACCCTCCTTTTTTTATCCTGTAGCTAATTGCACCAACCATGGAATTTTAAAATTGACTATTTGTAGATGACATACTTCAATTATTTTGGGCTTATATAACTCAAGCTAGCTCCAGGATCAATTAAAAATGACACAACATGATTTAATATCTTACCTTTGAATTCCCCCATCGTCGATCGATACTTTGTCTAGTGATCCTCCATGGATGCATTGATCTTAGGTAGACTTCTAGGCACTTCTCCCACCATGGATGCTTCTTGAATCTGTGTAATATGCTCAGGACTTTTAGGATAAGGAAAATTCTTAATATAGTGAGGGTCTCCACATCCCAAACATTTTTGTGGGGGTATCAAGGATGGATATGCCCCATATTTGGTCAAAGCCTCTAAGTTTTTTTATTCACCCAACACTATAGGTTTTTGTGAAATTTTCCCCATATTTTTATTTTGCTGGTTTCTCGATAAAATTTTGTGGGCACCAAATTTTCCACCTTTACCATTATGTATATACTTATGTCCCTTTTTATGAAGCCACCTCTTCAAATTGTATCCTTCCTACTTCATTTGTTGATAACATATTCGTGCTTTTCGCACAACCTCATCCATAATTTTCAGATTATCAAAATCCAGGTGCTCCTTCATAAAATAAGGTAAGCTACTTATAAAAATGTGTACTTTGGCCTTTTCTTCTCTTATGGATGGCATGTATCTCAAGAGTGAATTAAATTTGGCCACATATTCATCCATTGTCAACTTCCCCAATCTGAGGTCAGGAAACTCTTTTGCCTTATCATCATAAAAATTCTCAATCAATTATTATTCTTAAAACATTATTGAAGCTTTTCCCATGTAACTCCTTGTTCATCCACCCCATGAACAACTTTGACCTCCTCCCACCATAGGTTTTATTTTTCTTGCAAATGATAAATTTTCAAGCGAGCCTTCATATTAACATTATATTTTTAAATTTTAAAGTATTTATTAATATTAAAAAACCATGCATCTGTTGCCTCCTCAGACTTGCCATATAATGTTGGGGGATTAATTTTCTTTTTTTTTGTAAATTGGGTGGGACTGTTCTATTAAAAATCTCATAGTACAAATGGAGTTACAATCATGAGAAGCAAGAAACCAGGGGAGCATGAAGGAGTCAGCGAACCACCACAGTTTCACGTCGCTGTTAAGAGAAGCAGAGGAGGAACAAGAGAAACCAAGAAGATAGAAAAGGCTCTAGCCAGAGAGGTTAGAGTCCGCGATACGAAGTTTCTTCCCTTTATTTTTTGTGACTTTAACCCAGCCTTCAGGGGAGCGGGTGGATTGAAACCACCTGAAGATTGTTGCAAGTCAACAGAGAAGATTATTTGTCCGAATCAGAGATGTTGGACTCATGTGAATGTTTCTGAAGAGGCGAGGAGGCACGGGGCCTCTCTGGGAAGATCGGGGAGAGCGGTTGCTGGTGAGTATCAATCTCCTCATCTGGATTACATTCTTCTTCGTCTGAGCTGGAGGACTCAATGTCATCCATGGGAGGTGGAGCAAAGGATTTCCAACTTTTATTTTTCGTATTGTGAGTGTTCCTTTTCGGTTGGGATAGAAATAGAGCGCAAGAATTATAAAGATGTCCCATTTGATGGAAATTCCTACAATGGAACGTAGTGTTTTCAAAGTCTAAAGTCTGTGACCAAGTGAAATTCCCAATTTTGAGAATGATTTGGTCAGGTAAGCCTTTGATGATATCAATCTCGGCACATATTCTTTCGTAGGTGTAGAGACCCAATAGGCCTCTCGATGGATCTGTAGCCAGAAAGTGACCCAGAGAGTTTCCAATGGCTTGGAAGACCTCACCATGCCAAAGGTGAGTAGGCAGGTTGGGAAGCCTGACCCAGATTGGAAGTTTGGTGATGACTGTTGTGGAAGGATCAAAGTAAGGGAACCAAGGGGTTAGGAAAATCTGGGTGTTTCCCCGGAACGAAGGACCACCTGTAAGGGCAGTTTGGTATTCCTTGTTGTCTGTGAAGATAACGATTAAGAATCCCTTGGAGAAGAGAAAGACCTTGTAGTATTTGGTCCAGGTGGAGTGAATCCATCTGTATAAATCTTCTGTACGGGGCCAGAGCCCATTGAACCTGCAAATGAGGGCATATTATGAAAATAATTAGAGGTTTTCAACCAGAGCCAGGTGGGAGAGTTCAACAGAGGGGACCTCCTCCATTTTTTCTACCACGAAAGGCTTGGGAGCCTTTGGGGGAGGAGCAGAATGCTTGGTTGGTTGAGCATTAACCACTTCTTTGAAAGAGAAACCCTTGGGAGTAGAGGATTGACCTGCTGCCCCTCCCCTCAAATAGAGGGAAATATTCACCGTAGCATTCTTTTCTATGTTGTAAAAAGACAGTGGAAGATAGTCATCGAGCTGTTTACCTGCATGAAGGAGGCGCAAAGATGAGGAGGGGATCCCCAGCTTGAGTTCAAGGGCTTTGGAGAGAAAAAGCACTAGGTTCGAGGACTGGACCCACAAAAGTAGAGTTTTTCCTGTAAGAAGAACGATCTGAATCTGAAATGCCCATGATTGAGGAAATGATATTTCCTTGCCATCCGAGCAGAAATTTTTGACAATATCGGAAGGTATTCAGTGCTGCAGGGGGGTCTTCGTGCACAAGAAGGGCGGAAGCTTCCTGCTGAATTCCATGAAAGATGGAAAATAACAGAGGCGGAGGGCAGAAAAGGTGAGCAAACCTGCAAACGCAAAGAGTTCATGGGGCACCGCCTACCTATGCGCAAGAAAACATGCTATCCGTAATATGCCGAAGAGCCAACCCTGTGCTGTCTGCGTGGCTGAGCAACCACTTCTTGGAGAAGAAGAGGGTATACCAGGTAGCGGTTAGGAATACCGAGGGAAGATGCCGCAAGCCTGAGAAAAGGCGGACCGCGCCCTTAACGCAGCCCAGATGATTGATTTCAAGGAGAAACAGACTCCGTGGCACTGGATTTGGATGTTTAAGACTGCTAAAGGGATCCAAGCCTGACTGTAACGCGGTGGCAGCATGGGAGCCACAGTCGCAGCTGACGCAAACCCTAGGAACCAATTTTTCCATCTCGCTCTCCCAAATCATTATTTTCGATGTTGGGGGATTCATTTTCCTAAATTCCCCTTGATAATCCAATTTTTTTCATTTACCTCCCTCAAACTTCTTACTCTAAGAGGTATTGCCAAATTATATCTTCTCATTCTCTGAATATTTTCCATTTTCCAATTCATGGGATTCACTTTTCTTTGGTGGATTAATCTCCCTTCGTCGATGAAACTCTTCCTAATCACCATATTCAGTTGTCAGATCTGAATTTATATGTTTTTTTTTATCAGTTAAACTTTTTATAATCCTTTCTTTGTCTCTTAACATCTCCTCATTATCAACTTTTAATTTAACTATTTCCTCGTGCAACTGTCGTACAATATCCATCAACATTGTTGTTGTACTTGGGGTGTCATTTCCCAACTGGACCCAAATTTCTAAGTTTGGTCCCTATATATAGGGAATTTTGGTTGAGGCTAGCACCATTCTTCTACCTCCTCTACTCATGTGTGCCCTCTCTTACTCTATGAAACAAAGAACACATTTGATATTAACATGGTTGCCCATTCGAGGTCGTAGTGTTGTAACCTGGTGTGATACCACTTGCGACATTTCTGTACACGCACCTAACCTACCACTGGTCATAATAAAAAAATAAATATTCACAAACTCATATTGTCTTATTCCATTAGGAAATTACCCATATTATAACATAACATTCTAAGTTCTAGGTTGATATATACAATTATGCATAAATCATTGTACATTCCACAGTTTCGAGTAGATAAATCCAAATTCACATAATTCATTTGTACATAAACAGACTTTCATACTTTGCAAGCTTAATGATCACATTGATGTTAAATGGATTCTCTAGTACAAAGTTTATGAGGTATTGAATACCATTATTAATTTGGATACCGGGTCAGGGGTTTTCGTGCCCACCTGGTAGCATATCCTGACTCCTCCAAATGGATGCGGCATCGGACAATAGAGAGAAAATTGAGGGTTTAGTGGTCTTTACTCACTACCTTACTCTGTTTGGCTTCCCAACATTTGTTACTTTTGTATGCTTTTTTTCTAGAGCTCGACTCCCTCACTGTGCATGTCGAGGATTTCCTTCTTCTTAGGTAGTCGCCATTCCCTATTATTCGACTGGTGTGAGGTTTTATTCAGCTAAGAATAAATTTAGCATCCATTTTTTAACTAAAACTTGTTTTACTTACTTATTAAACACACAATTATGCCTCCTGGTGACCTTTGGGTGTTGATTTTACCGTTTTTTCTGTTCTTAGGTCCTGGTGTGCTTTTTCACAAGTTCTTGCTTGCTTCAACTATAAAGTATTTACTTAATTCCACTGGTAGGGGTTACCAAAATACTCGACAGACTGTTCTAGTTATACTCGGGTAATTTTATGAGGTTATTAGGTGTTCAATGTGAAATTTCCGGTTACTTTGAAAAATTTTGAGCTTGGTCTCTTAACCCAGCAAAGTGTTTTGATTTTCCTTACTATAACTTTTGTTCTGCGTGTTTATTTTTGTGTTTATTTTCTTACCTATCTTATGCTATGGATTGTGTAGAATTTTCAACTACTTCTGGAAAGATTTCACGGCTTCCTTTTCCCTCATATGCGAGTTGGGATTCCATCACTTTTTTCATCATGAACTACACACTACCAGGTTCTATATCCTCACAAAATATGTTTAAATTTTATTCTTATTGTTAATTTATCTAGATCTCTTGATAGTTATCGGTATTGACCCTACGTTGGACTAGGGTTTTAACTAGATTCATCTCAAATTTCGGGTTGATGGTTACAACCATGTCTTTGGTGTGAATATTTTTAACCTTATTAACCGATATGGGTTGCTGAGCCCTTCATCTGGTTGGTAGATTATGTAATTTCACCATGAGTCAAGGATTAAATGTAACCTTTTCTTTCAACTGTATGCAAATATGTTTATCTTGTCTTCAAACAATGTTGTTAATTTGTGTTGAATTAAATAATTACGGTCTTTGTTTTGATTTCATTGCTATTCCTGTTGTGTCAAATACACAAATTTGTTCCACATTTAAGTAATTCTCACAGCATAGAGTTTAATGATCAATCTGTTTCAAATGTTAAAGTGTTTCAGTTTATACAGGAATATTAATTCCCATGAGTCAGTGTTTTACATTGTTTTTTATTGGAAATAATGCTTCCATTAATGTAATGTGTATGTTTAGAGTTGGTTTGAGAGTTTGTAGGAGGTTGTTGAGATATTCTCTCAACCTCTATATCCATATTAGGAATAAGTTGGATCTGAGACCAACTATATAAATGTGTTGTAATTGAGTGCAAATAGATAATAGAAATACTATTCGTGTATTTCTGTGTGCAATGGATGCTCTTCCAATTTCTCATATGGTATGAAAGCTAGTTCTAGCTTAATTCCCTCACGGGAAGGCCAGGAAGATGTGAGAGCCATAAATCGTAATCCTATGTAAATAGATAGGATTAGTGCGTGTGAATTTAGAAGATTATTTTTGTTAGAGATTGCTGTAAGTTTCTGTGCAGGTTGATTTGATACTGTTGAAGGAAGAAGGCAAGAATTTACTATTGTTGTTGTTAAGTGGCGATCTAGACAAAGACTAAGAGATGCAACATAGTGTAGGACCTTGTGAAGCAGAAAAATCTACTCTTCTGGAGCTTTTTCCAGCCAGTGCAGCACAGAGTTTGTTGGTTAATCATCAGCCCATGAACAGTGAGAAGTTCAGGAAAATCTCGGGATTTGTCACACAAGACGATGCGCTTTTACCTCTTCTTACAGTCCAAGAAACTTTCATGTTCAACGCCAAGCTGAGGCTCTACTCCCGTAGGCACAATGAGGTAGAGAAAAGGCGGCAGATCGGTGATCTCATGGTGGAGCTGGGACTGCAAATGGTTGCAGATTCGAGAATTGGGCCAGTTTGGTTTCTGCAGGGCTCTATTTGGGGTCAATATTTTACAGGGGATCTGACCCTGGAGAATGCATGGAGCTATTTTCATTTAGTCTCACTTTCTTTCTTTCTTCTACCACCAAAGGCCTGCCTGTATTTGTGCAGGAACACAATATTCCCGAGCAGGGAAAAATCTTTTAGAAATGATCATGTATGGTTATGTATGCTATATTTATTATTTTGTGATTGTAAGTTAGTGGTTCTCAAATTTATTTGATGCCAAGAGAATGCATCATTACTTTTATTATGTTCTTCGTCTGTTAATCTAATGGGATTTTTGTTCCTCGGGGCTTCAAGATCAAAGAACAATAGATGTATGTGGAAAAAGGTCAGTTGTACGATTGACTGTTGAATATGCTCAGTATCTAGATCATTTTCCTATATAAATGTTGAAATTTTCTCTTCGGGAAAATTTCACAAATGGAAGTGTATCCATAGGGTGACTTAGTATTGAGATTATCCTTTGGGAGGTCAAGAAGCGTCAATTCTACAAAGTGCGTGATTGATGGTCAGAAGCAGGTGTACTTTAAATAAGTTGGAAGGTAGGCTTGAAGATGTGGAGAAAGAAAGAGCAGAGTCCAGAATACTGCAGAGTGGGTAGAGTTTCTGATGAAAACCATATAAAACATATGTGTATTTCATGTATTGTTTGTATACTATATTTTAAATGTAAGCATTAAAGGGAGGTAATAGAAATAATGCTTCCATTAATGTAATGTGTAAGTTTAGAGTTGGTTTGAGAGTTTGTAGGACGTTGTTGAGCTATTATCTCAACCTCTATATCCATATTAGGAATAAGTTGGATCTAAGACCAACTATATAAATGTATTGTAATTGGGTGAAAATAGATAATAGAAATACTATTCGTGTATTTCTGTGTGCAATGGATGCTCTTCCAATTTCTCATATTTTTCTTTGTTGACTTCTGCTTAGTGTTGCGGGATTTTTGAGTCTATTTCTCTATATATATTATGAACCCCACGACTTATTTTAGCTCTTAATGTCATTATTCCCATAAGGGACCAATCCTCTCTTGTCGACAATGTTGGATTGGGTTAGGATCAAACCCTACACAAGAAATACTTTTACAACACCAGTATTACATATTTCATAGTACCAATAAATAATCATCTCCACAATACTAGTAAATACATTTCACATTACCGGTAATTCCTAATCCCAATGTCTTTCTTAATATTAAACTTAGTATTGTGAAAAATAAAAAAGGTTTTAAAAAAAATTGCTCCACCCATCTAAGAGATCAATCACTCACTGAAACTGACCTTCGATCCAGTCATGCATTAGGATAGATATGAACTATCTGGTCACTACGATACATATTTCTTGCACAATAAAATCCCACTAGACAATCAGCTCTAGAATTTCCTATTCTGTGTTCTTTGCAACAACTTTCTCTCTTTACTTCACCTTCATTTTCACTCCTTCCACTATTTGGATCCTCGAGAATGAGTTTTTATTGCCACCTTATTTTACTAAAGACAATTTTGGGTAGTAACTACCCCTTTTAACTATTTTATAACAATTTACGTGTGACTTATCTTAGCATGACATTTTTCGCAAAATCTCATAGCTATCTTCATTCCAAAAATATTAAAAATTATTAATTATTTATTTAATGTCTCATTCAGTACCTAATTAAAATGGGGAAAAAATTCATATAGTAGAAAGTATTTACATCTGCTACCAGGGGGCATTACAATAACTATTAATGCAACTTGTTAACATAAAGATTTTTACTATAAATTTGCATCATTAACATTTTTCATTAAACTAGGTTTGTTAATAACACTTTAAATGATGTTTTTCCAACATCATCTAAGGTAGAAATATCATCAAAATAAAAGAATAGGAAAACACACAAATGCACAATGATATACCTTGGAAACCCCGAAGGGAAAAAACCAACAAATGTTTATTCAATTAAATTTTTCATGAGGGAGTTCACCCCTTACTCAATTGAAGCAAAAAATTATATCCCTTGTCCATTGTAGAAATTTTAAAAATGAAACAATATCTGTGATTGAAGCATAGTTAACTAGAGGCTATCACATTAAACATAATGTCATGTTTTTTAAACACATTACCCAAGAATTTTTCGATCCCAATGTCCTAGTGGCATAATTTTTTCCCATAATAACTTACACTTATAAAATGTCTTAGATGATATTTCACTCTAAATTTAACAATAATTATACATAATGACCTCATCACCTATAATATTATTAGTTATGATCCATTTTCTGATTGTTACAAAAGAAGTTAGTTTAGAACTATCACTCCATTCTTTGAGAAAAAAATGATTCTTTCCTACAAACACTATCGATTGCAAACTCTCACGCCATGATAATATGAAATATCAATTATCAAAACCCAATATTTAATCTTTTCATGCTTTAATTTTATGTTAGAATCAATAATAATATTCTACACATTATACTTCTTTTAAAGAAAACATTTCCTTTTTCATGCATAAATAGAAGTAAGATTCATATCCATAGCTTCTATTTTACTTTTACATGCATTATGAAGTAGAAAATCACAACCATTCAACAAATTCAACACCTTAATTAGTATCTGAATGTCGTACGTTCAATGAATTTAATCAAAATGGAAAACACAACCATGGTATTGTTTTTTGAGTTACACTTCTCGTTGCAAAACCATGGTTAGCAATATACTAATTCCTTCTAATACGAAAAAATTATTGTTATCACCAAGAACATAGGTTACTATTATAACATGCAGGTAACATTATTGTTTGTATTTCAAAAACATAATACAAATGCACACAATTTAAGTGCACATCTATTTTTCCCATATTTCAAATGCATTAAATAAATATACATAGTTATAAAACCGCGTCTATTTATCCACATGCGTTAAGTAAATGCATAAAGTTTATAAAATAATGCCTTCTTATTCATAATTCACATACTTTAAATAAAAACATATAATTATAAAAGCATGCCACTTTTTCCATATTTAAAGTTCATAATTCACATACTTTAAATAAAAACATATAATTATAAAAGCATGCCACTTTTTCCATATTTAAATTACTTTAAATAAATTCATATAGTTACAAAATGGTAATTGCGTTTATAGAGGTCAACTTTTGTTTAAATATAAAAATGATTACAATATCATTGTTTCATTTCCCCAATGCAGTGTATTTCCATATGTAACCCACATTTATATTATCAACCTCCAATGCAAAGCCATGTTTACCAACGTGAACTACAACTACTCTTCTTATTACCCATGTAATAACACATGCAACCAAAATAAAATACAACTATATATATATATATATATATATATTTTTTTTTTTTTTTTTTGTTTGTCTATATTTAAAATTCATTATAGTTAAATCATAAGAAATCATCATAGTTAAAATATACCTTTATTCAACAAAGATAATATTTCATAAGAAATTATCATGGTTAAGTTCCACCTTTGAGCAATAGAGATAATATTTCATAAGAAATTATCATAGATAAATTCTCCATATGCATAATAGAGATATTCTTTCATAAAAAAATAACATGACTCAATTCCACAACAGAGATTATACTTCATAAGGAATTACCTTAGATAATGTTTCATAAGAAATTACCATAGCTAAATTCTATCTTTGGACAACAAAGATAATATTTCATAAGAAATTATCATGAATAAATTCTTGCAAAATAGAGATAATATTTAATAAGGACTTACCATAGAGTGAACATTAGTTTCTGAGTAGAAATTTTACCTTCAAACCTTTAATACTAGTTTCCATATTGGATTGAGACCAATTATGTGCAAAGGAACTAGTCAACCCATTCAACCATAAAGATCCAATAGGTCATGCCTTGCTTGCCTTATTGACTGTCTGGGATGATGTTGATTTTTTCCTCGTCGATGTTCTTTTCGAAGTTAATTACCCATGTTAATGGTTCATACCAAATTTCTAAAGCTCTCACATTCTTGTTTCCTTCGGTTTAAAGCATTTCAACGTTTGAAAAATGGATTGAAGCTCTCATTTTTTGGGATGAAATGTGTTGCTTATTTTTTATCCATGGTGATAACTACCTAGCACTTAGAGAGGAATAAAATGTAATGGCGGTTGGTAGAAAGAAAAAATGGATTGGAAAAATCCCATGTTCCCCTCATTGTACCTGAGATCCATCAATAATTAGTTAGTAAACACAATCTCCCCAGGCAAGGGTTTCTGACAAAGTAATCATGTGAATTTGGGTTACACTTTTTGCCCTTTTTTGAGAAAAAAATTCATTTTTCTTTGTTCTTCAACTTTCTGCAAGCCAAAACAATTTTTCTATTTAGAATTTCTTTTTGCGATAAAAATGAAAGTTGTCAGAAATTTTATTAGCTTTCTATTACTTATTTTTTGGAAAATTTCTATACACATTTGGTATGTCAACTTAGCATTTCTTTGAGTGTATTTTTTTTAACAATCAAAGAATTCATAAGAAGTCATGTTAATACACACTGTTGTATTCTTTGAAACTTTGTGGTTTTGAGAAACAAAATGTGTTACAACAATCTAGAGAGAGTCTACTTCGGTTTCGTGATATTCACAAAGCCAACAGATGCATATCATAATTACTAGAATTTTTTGAACTGGTCCAATACGAAAAAACTGCATATTTTGAATATGTTTCATGACGCAAGAAATTTCCTCACATATAAGTTATAAAATAAAAATCTAAAAACTACCCATTATAGACGACGAATCAATGTAATGCACCATAATTTTTTCAATTTTTTTACAGTGTATTTTGGAAGATACATAATTATGATTTCACTGAATCATAATGACCTTCATAAATTGTTTGCACCCATTTTATATCAAAATTAATTAAAATTAGTAAATATTTATGAAATTCCATCAAAGTTATATTTCGTGAAAGTAGATTGAATTCTGAAAATTCCAGTCTTGGTTTCAACAATTAATTTAGAATGTTTCATGGAGTTTAATTAGTCCATAGTTGAAGATATGTATTCAGAGCTTGGCCCTGCGTAATTTCTAACGTGTTAGTTTGACCAAACTCTTGAAAAAAATCGGCAAATTTTTTTTTTGCACCGATGGCCTGTCAAGTTTAACGACATAAAAGTTTGGCCGAATTTTTGATAGAATTTCAACCGAACTTTTACTCGACTTTCCATCGGCTAGAAAATATCATGAAGCTCCTCCAAAAAAACATTTCACAGCAATATAAATTGCCACGAAAGCATTCATTATTTTCACATATTTTCCCACATTTGGTCTAATTTTCCAAAGGTCTTGGTCTGATTTTGCAAAAAATTGTTTTGGGTTTAAGGACTTTTCTTGGAGGTACATTCAAAGGACATTTTTGCAATGGATTGTTTTGGGTTTAAGGATTTTTCTTGGAGGTACATTCAAAGGACATTTCTTGGAGGTATGTGATATTTTTTCGGGATGTTTTTCGGGCTTCATTTTTTTGAAGGTATGGATTTGGGCTTAATTTTCATTGTTTTTAGAAGTTTTGAGCTTAATTTTCAAAGGAAACTTTTTAGGCATAATTTTGAAAGGACTCTTTTTAGGCTTAATATTCAAAGGACATTTTTTGGAAGTATTTTTTATAGTGATATTTTTTTAGAGGATTTTTTGTAGTATTTTTTAGAGTGACATTTTTTAAGAAGTTGGAATTAATTTTCAATGGACATTTTTTGGAGGTATTTTTTGAAGTGAAATTTTTTTAGAGTATGTGTTTTGGGTTGAAGTAAATCTTTTATAATGATTTGTTAAAATGAGTTTTTTCTAACTTTTTAAATGAATTTTTTTTGTAGGACTTGGAAGGAAATATTTGGAGCTTCATATAATTTTTATAAGACATTTTTTTCTTAGATTTTTTAAAGTAAGTGTTTTGGATTGAAGTGTGTATTTTTTGCAAAATTTTTAAAATGAGTTTTTTTTTTTTTAAATTAAACCTTTTGTGATGTTTTTTTAATTGATTTTTTGTCTAAATTTTTTAAGGAAATTTTTTGAACTTCATACTCTATTGTCATGGGAAATCAAAGGAATTGTATGAGAAAATATGATCGAAAAAGAGACCCTGAGGAATGTAGAGAAGAAACAAGAGAATATCGCAAAAGAAAGAGAAAAGCACTCTCAAAACATTGATGATGAGATACAAAATTTTGAAAAATAAAGTGAAAGAGATATTGAACCAACGATTGCAGATGGTGAAAATGTTGAAAGAAATTCAAGTGAAGAAATTGAATCATAAGGTATATATATATATATATATATATGTTGAACACATGCACGTATTATTGAAATTATACATATTTATTAATTTAGTTATTTGTTGAATATGTAAACTTATTATGTACTATTCATTCGAATATGTACAGATGAAATCAATGTCGATGACGAGATGTTAGAAAATGTTGACACTCACACATATGGAGACAAAAGAGCTGACCATGCTATATGATATCGTGTTAACTGCATTTTTTATACATACTTCATAAAGGAAAATGTGACAGTTCAAGCCCAAATGTTGAAAGGTCTCCGATCATTAAGGAAATTAAAAGAAGCTGCGACTTTATTGGGTGTTCGAAAATCAACCAAAGATAAAAAAAAAAATGAAGGAAAATGTGATACAAAATATAAATAGTGCTATAAATTCAATTAGAAGATCTAGACAAAAAAAAAAAGTAGTTGTACGTGGAGCAATACATATGGCAGTGGCTTCATCAAGGACTAAAGAGAATGGCTTGGAAAAATCTATGGCACGAGAATTAGGAACCTCACGAAAAACTTTACACAAAGATCAGAAATTTTGGTTGCAAATAGATGTAAATGATAAAATTCCTTGTTGGAGAGTTATTTGTAGGCAACCATACAAAGATAGAATTGGAAAAAATGTTGAAAAAATAATATATGAATATTGGAAGAAGAATTCACGTGTTTCGCCAACTGCAAAGCATGTGATGTGAAGAATAATAGAACGAAATCAATACAAATAACATGAAAATAATTTCTTGGAAACCACTTAGATAGATTTTTTCAACAAGTTCAAAGAAGAGAATCATGAAATTCATGTCTTAATCAGTGATTTTGTCCAACAAAAACCATGGTATGTAAAACCTATCACCGTACGCAACACTTGTTGTTGTCATTATCATGTGGAATTTGAGTTATATTATGACATGTTCCTTAATTTTGGCAGAACATTTTGGAAATATTCACCTCCTCCTTCCACTATCAGTGATTTCATATCTCAAATTCTATGTGAATGACAAAGAGATGAACTATTTTATGAAAAGAAATGTGTTGGTGGTAAAAAATGCGATGATTGTGGAAATTTGACTAAATTTCAAAAAAAATATCGTACTGATATAAATGATCAATAATTGTCCAACATGAAAGTGAAATGGAAGAGATATGAATATATCCATACATCGATTCAAGGTGAAAATAGTGCTAACAGAATTGAATTACAAGAAGAAGAATTTTTTGTGATAGAATTTTTGAGAAAGTTTGAGGCATAGATTTATAAATAAACCAAGCATTCCCATAGAGCTCAGTGGCAAGACATGCAATTCAAAAAATCGTGTGAATTTTTACACCAGGGACCATTTTGTTAGTAATTGATTTTGCAGAAAACTACACATTTGTTCCATAAAAATAAATTCAAAGTGAATATCATTCTGACCAAGTCTCCATGCTCGTCTATATTCTATATATACATGCTGAACAAAACGTCGATCATATAGAAAGCACTAGTGAAAATTGACATGTTATTAAAGAATATCACTTTTATATCAATGACGATCATATACATGTTACATATTTTGTACAACACTGCTTTGGAAAGATTTATGACTCCTTGAAAATTCATGGAATAACATTCAATGAACATTGGATATGGCCAGATGGATGCATAGGTCAATTCAAATCTGCACGATCATTCTTTTGGGTGTGTTGTCCTCATAAGAAAACCTACATTAAACATTCTTGGAATTTCTTTGAGACTAGCCATGGAAAAGGAGAACATGATGGTGCAGAGGCATGCATAAAGCGAGCACTTAGAAGATATAAAATGAACCCATTTGCAAGCCGACTTGTGGATGCTAAAGAAGTTGTTCAATGGTGCATCGCTGCTCTAAGCCATGAGACTAACCGATCAAGGGAAGTGCGAAGGTACATTCACTTTAAATTTTATTGGATATCTAATTTTAAACAGTGTACATTTATCACAATGATTATCTTTGATGGTATTTTGATATCATATTTTCATTATTCTTTAAATTTTCCATTTAATTTGTTTTTTGGAATATTGGGATCGAAGATGTAGATTGATCAATTGGAAATGACGTTGAAACAATAAAAGGGAGTCAAAAATTACATTCAATTAAAACAAAGTTGTCCAAAAATGTGTTTGAATTGGATAAAAGAAAAAATCCTTGTTTTCATCATGTTTGCATAGACAACACAGAATCCAATGACGTTTGTGAAAAAAAATGTATGTAAAAGATTGGAAACATACAGAGCTAAATACAAAGGGAAGAATGTTTGTTGCAATGTTTGAGAAATGCAATCAGAGGAGACTACAATATCATCTGATGGTGATTGAGTTTCTGATCTTGTTAGAGAAGGTAACATTTGAATTGATTTCAAATGATAAAGACCTAGAAATAAATTTAAATACATAAGATTGTTAAGTTTTTTTTATTGTGCAGGAAATGTTTTTGCTATAATTGCACCTACTGACAATGATGAAATTGTGAAGTATTATTTGATGCATTGCACTAAACAAAAAATTAAATTATTAGAAAACTATAATGATCACAGGTTTCCATATGAACGAGGATCTATTATAATGAAAGGTTATTTTTTCCGAAAAACTAATTAAAGTGGGGATTTTGTTTACTTTGAAGACTATGAACCTGATGTCATAAGTTGTCAATATAGTCACTTGGTGTGTGCAACACGCATAAAGTTGATAGAGGTTCAATCAAAGAAAAAAACGAAAATCAAGAAATGGAAAATGTCAAAATCCGATCATAAACGGATCATTGAAGATGGCATTCCATTGGAATTTTTTTTATTGAACTACCCAAAAATTTCTTCTCTTTCGATTCATGTTTTAAAACTTCCAGAACTTAACTAAAAATTGAGCTGCCTTGTTATGTTATTTGTGCAATTTTTTGCACATGTACAAATTGTTTTGGTACATGCACACTAGTATCAACTAAAAGTAGTTTTTCTATACATGCATTGATGAAAAATGTTGCATGTATTGGACGTGTGTGTGTGTGTGTGTGTGTGTGTGTTATAGAATGCAATTAACTGTTCAAGTAGTTTTACTATCTCCATTGATAAAAAATGTTTCATGTACTAAATATATATGTTCTAGAATGAAATTAACTGAAAGTATTTTTTCTATGTGCATTGATGAAAAATGTTGCACGTATTGGATATATACACGGACTGAATGTGACTTATTTTTCTCGTGGTATTTTTTGGTAATAAGTATCCACAGTGTGAATAAATCATCCACAGTATAGTTTTGTACGAAGATTCCTTTCAGACAAGATACTAAGAGAAATTCTTCGACTTTTGGTGGGATTTGACCCACATCTCTATTCTTGATAGAAAAATAGTAAAAAAAAAAAATTTAATGATCGGATATGTTCTAGGCAATTAACTGAAAGTAGCTTTTCTATGTGCATTGATGAAAAATGTTGTACGTATTGGATATATATATTAACTCTAGAATGCAATTAATTGCTCAAGTAGTTTTCCCATGTGCATTGATGAAAAATGTTTCACGTACTGAATATATATGTTCTAGAATGAAATTAACTAAAAGTAGCTAAATTCTATAGGAATTGAAGAAAAGTAGCTAAATTATATTGGCATTGATGAAAAATGTTGAAGTACTAGATATATATGTTCTAGAAATCAATTAACTATTCAAATAGATTTTCTACATGTGCATTGATTAAAAATGTTGGATGTACTGTATATATATGTTCTAGAATGGAATTAACTGAAAGTAACTTTTCTATACATGCATTGATGAAAAATGTTGCACGTACTAGATATATATACATTATAGATTGTTTTTTTATAATTTTATTATTGTTTTCAACGCATATAAGAAGACCTAGAATCTTATGATATATATATATATATATATATCTGTGTGTGTGTGTGTGTGTAGATAGATACATCAATATGTATTGTACTTCAATCATTTAAACATATATTTTCAAACATGTGTAAAATCATTTCTACATGTACATATATTCATGTGATTTTTTTTTTGTTTGGAAAATGACAACTTGAATTTTAAAAACAAAACGTAATATCATAATCACATGCCAAATGTAGTTCAACCATCCAAAACTTGAGTTTTAAAAACTTTTATATTATATCATGACATTACTTCACATGCAACGCCAATTGTAGTTCAAATATCCAATAAAAACATTTAACATTATATCACATGCCAAATGTAGTTCTTGACCATCCAAAACTTAAGTTTTAAAAACAAAAAAATTATAACACAACATTTCTTCACATGCCAAATGTAGTTCAACTATCCAAAACCTGGGTTATAAAAACAAAACATTATAGATCATAAGTATCAAGTATCAAGTAACATTACTTCACATGTCAAATGCAGTTCAACCATAACACTTTAAAAAAAAAAAAAAATTATTTTTAACACAACATTACTTCACATCACATGCCAAATGTAGTTCAACCATCCAAAATGTGAGTTTTAAAAACATATATATATATATATATATAACACTGTAACATTACTTCAATGCCAAATGTAGTTCAACCATCCAAAACTAAAGTTTAAAAAATATTATATATCACATTCACATGTACCAAATGCAGTTCACATAAAATATGTCCAAAATTTGTAGATCTCACAAGTATCAAGTATCAAGTTATATATGATTGCATCTAGATATATATAAAAAAAAAGTAAATTTAATACTAGAAATATATTGAAAATATAATGTTGCACGTGTGCATGTGCATCATCCATCAAATACAGATGGATGTAGTGTATTTCCCAGCAAAGTCTCAATCCGCGAGCTATCCTGCGAAGCATGGGGAACATATACACAATGTGTACAAACATTAAAATTTTATGTTTTAAAATGGAGTGAGAATATATAGAATTTCATGTAAAAAAAATATAATAAAAAATCATGCAATACCTCATGAGGTTCCCTCTCCATTTGTTTCTCTTCTGCTACAACTTCCCCCATGGGAACATCTCCAATAGTAAACTGCACAATATACATGTAAAATTTTATATATATATATATATATATATATATATTGAAATTAAAAAATTTCAAATGAAAATGCATGTACATATAAAATTATTTTCAATAATATTAAAAAAAAGGTTAGACAACTTGTTCAAATGGTTGAAATAGTGTGGATGTTCCTATCTCCATTGCTAGAGTCCGTGTAGAAAAGAAATCCTCTATAGAAACCTAAAATTCAAAAAATTTAAAATAACTCAAAATCTCTAGATCTAAATTTATAATAAAACTTTTAAGCTTCAATTTATAACTTATAATTTAAAAACATATATATATTTCAGTGAAAAATTGAATACTTGTTCTGTCGGATTTGGCACATCTCCTAAGAGTGGTTTAGAAGGAAAATCTCCAAAAACCTAAGATTCAAAAAAATTTAAATAACTCAAGATATAGATATATGTCATTTTTTAATGGAACATTTTGAGCTAGAATATATAACTTAAAAACATCAATTTTAAAAGTGAAAATTTTTCCATACTTGTTGTTGTGGATTTGGCAGATCTCCCAGGGAAGAAGAAGGTACCGCCATCCAAAAAACATCAGACGAAATCGGAATTTGTTAAAAAAAATTATTATATATATGTACATGTACATGTGTGCACAATTATTTATTTTAAAAATATTACTTAAAAAACACTAACATTTGCCAACATATCTTGATGGTGAGACCCATCTTGATTGTTTGAACTAGCGGCTCCGAATGTGATATTAACATTTTCATCATTCATCAAGCGTGACAACTGCAAATGGTGTTAACATATATAATGATACATTTTTCTTAGATTAATTTATACAAATAAATGTATGTAAATATATGTATTTATTACAAATTGTACATGTGTTAAAATAATTGAACCCTAACCATTAACACATATCGTTCCCATGCCTTCTTCCTCATGAACAATTAGGTCATGCCAACCATTGCGACAATTCTTTGCATATGTTTTGAGATCTTCAACACTCATGTTGTGAATCTCTTCATCTGTATAATACACAAAATTGGCGTGTGCATTATCACGTGCTCTTTATCGATTCAGAAAAACATTGACTCCACCCAATCCACTGAGAACATTGTCGATGATGACATCCCTTGCTTCTCAACTAATTTGAGAAGTGGCTTCCATCTCTGACTGAAAAATTTCGACATGAACAGGTCGACTAGCCAATGGTGGCTTAGGACGAGGAAAATCAACATCATGCCTAGCGCCCCTATGGTCACACAATCGACCTTTCCCAAGACCAAAAAATTTAGAGGGAAGATCATTGTAATTGGGTTTCATTTGCAAAAAGAATTCTGCATAAAATAAATTTGCAAAATAAATTGGAACCTCTTTGTTCCATTGGAGTCTTCCATAAGCCGCAAGGTATCTATCATACAAATAGTGAGCTATATCAGGGTGCTTGAAATATTGCACCTTCAACATATTTATTTTCGGCCCTTCTTTGAAATTAAACATAGACTTTTCCATTGTTGTTGTAACTCTTTCTTTAACAACCTCCCATTTATCGAGACCCATCACTGTTTCCTTTATTTTTCTCATAACATCTACAAAAGTACCTGTGGTTGGCACAAGCTTTCGGTACACATCTACTAGCTGGCCTAAATAATGTGTAACTATTTCTAAGCTTTGTCTACTCTTAGTAGGTAGAGTCAAAAACACGAGATCTCTCTTCCACTTTGCATGAAGATGTTGACATATTTCTAAGGTGCATTGCTACATGTTTCTTTCCCATGGTATATCGAAAATTTCGGCCGAATAAGTCTTGGTGGATGGACAACCTTCTTCTTGAATGAAGCGTTCTACCCTACGTCTTTTTTTACCAACATTTGGAGCACTTTCAGCCTCTGCATCAATATATAAAAAATTTGTACAAATTGAATGAAACAAATATTCAAATTGATGGCAACCTCGATGTGGTTGGCTAGCATCTTGCCCACCCTGAAACTGTTGAGAACCAGAACGACCTTGTTGAGAACCAAAATGACCATCCGTTGATTAGCCTCTAGGGGAATGGATATCACCACCTTCATGCAACCTTCTAACACTTATTGATGGCCCTCTAAGGGGATTTGAACCACCACCAACCTCTCGAGACGAGAGAGAAGCTTCATAAACAAATACAAATTTATAATCAATTGGAAAATACATTCATACATATAAATACATGTACCTATTCATTGATTAAATTGCGTGAACCATACGACGACTGGGTAAACCATGGGCATGTTCCACTTAGCTCCTTAGCTCCTAAAAAATAAAAAATGAAACTTATTAACAACTAGTTTAACTCACAAATTTGATAAAAATCAATTCCATATGTACACACGTGTATGTATATGCATGGAGATTTAAGATTATATTTAAATACCATGAACATCCCTCGATCCCTGATCCCCTTCTCTCGTAGAGATCTGGGATTCTATTGATCTTTGTTGTTCATCCTCCATGATATATATATATATATATATATATCTACGGTGGACATTTAAAATTATTTTTTTAAATTACTAATTTAAAATCAATTTCAGAAAATTAATGTAATTTAGTGTACACAAATTATGTAAAATGAAACTTTCAAAGCACTAATTGATGTGTGAAACTTAATTTAAGCAAAAAAAATTATAAAAATGTTAAGTTCACCAAATTGCACTTTACATGGTGGGAGTACACTTAGTATAAAATTGAAAAAAACACATTGTCATTAAAAAAGAAGTGAAACTCCATTTAAACTAAAATTTGTTGAAGTCCCCGCATTTTAATTTTATAAAAATTTGAAGTTCACCACTTGTTGCAAATGTGACGTTCACCAAGTTGCGCTTTACATGGCGTGGTGGGAGCACATTTGGTATATAATTGAAAAAAAATCACATGTTCATTAAAAAATATGCATTTATAAGTATAAAACACACACATATTCAAGATATGTTATAATTTCCATTAATAAATTTTGAAGGAGAGCATATCAACACTAATTCATCTTTGAGAGATGAATCTTGAATTTTTGAAGAAGAGCATCTCAAAACTAATTCATCTTTGAGAGATGAATCTTGCATTAGCATTGCCCCGTATAATTCTAATTCATCTATTAATTCATCTTTGATAGATGAATCTTGAATTCACATTGCCCCACGC
Source organism: Pinus albicaulis (assembly GCA_034641835.2). Lineage (NCBI taxonomy): Eukaryota > Viridiplantae > Streptophyta > Pinopsida > Pinales > Pinaceae > Pinus > Pinus albicaulis. Next base: position 778,947,554 of record CM076572.1, read on the forward strand.
AATAGATCAACAGACATCATATTCACATTTGTACAATGTCTTATACTAAAAAATTGGAATTGGCTAACAATATTGTTTTCTATTCCATGCAATTCTTTTAGCCTCTCCTTCTTAACTTGGTACACACCATCCATCTAGTTGCACACAAGTGTAGAATTGGTGAAAACTATAATTCCATTTGATCCATACTCCATAGTTGTTCCCAATCCTTTTATCAATCCAATATAATATGCCTCGTTATTTGTTGTTCTTCTTGGTATATTCATTTTCCTTTGGACGACTTTTCTAGTCGCAATATTGGAAAGCACATATGTAATCACCGCTTTCCTTGGATTAGGATAGAAAGAAACATTTATACATAATTTCCATTTTTAAACCATATTTAGTGGTTTTTTTATCACTAAAAAAAAAAACAAATTCAATAAAAATATATATTAAATTGACATTTATTGCAAATGCATGGGAGAAATGACACATGTGCATGAGATAAATGACATGTGCATGGTTTATCTTAAATTTTGACTTAAAAGGTTTCTGATAGAATTCACATCTATAATTAATGGGAGGAAGCCTTTAGTTTGTGAGAGAAATGAATTTTATGCACTTAGTTTGTGGGAGAAATGACACATGTACACAGTTTTGTTACAGCGATTGACTGTAGGGGCACTTACTGGGTATATCACCTTTTAGAAAAGATGAGATTCAAAAACTACCTGGCCCTTTACAGACTCTACCTTTAGAACTTGTAGAAGTTAACACTAAATAGAAAGACTAAAATCCTATGGAAGTTCAAAATTCTATGAGAGTTCAGCCGCTTTAGGTTCAATTTTTAGGCCTTAAAGCTTGAGAGAAATGACATTTACATGGTTTGCAAAATTGTTTTATGCACTTACAAAAAACATGCTTTAAAGTTAATGGGAGAAAGCCAACATGACATGTAAGCTGTAAAAACTTTGCCTAAGAATTTATGGGTGAAATGACACATGTACACTGTTTGCCTTAAAGTGGTTGTGTTTATGGATATTAAAATGAAGAACTTCTATTTAGATCTATTCCATAGACTAACTATAGGGGCATTTACTGGATATGTCACCTTTCATAAAAGATGAGATCTAGAGGTTACCTAGGCCTATAAAACTTGTAGAAGTTAACACTACTTGTCCTAATTATACCTTATGAAGTGTGTAGAGGACCTGTGGAATCACTCACACTACTTTACGTACAGACATAAGGTGTATAAGAGTGTACTAAGTTCAAAAATATGGTCATATTATTGAATATCTTTCCCAAGAGCCCAAATGTACTCCTTAAGTATATGTGGGGTCTATATAACCATCTACAATAACAAGTGATTCTTTCCAAGCTAAGGATAATGTATTCCATGTGTATACACACATTATCTAGAAACCATCTAGGCCAAAATAAAAGGTACTTTAGTGGTTTAAACAAAAAATAGCACCAGGAAGCTTTGAAGGAGGGGAATAAGAACTTGAAATAGAAGGATAAGAATAAAATATCCACTACACATCCATGCAAGGGTAGTAGAAATAATTCTAACCATTGCAACATTAATGGTCACATTAAGGAGAATTATTGGATGTTTGGTATGTGTTATATCCTTTATGTGAATACCCCCATGCACTATATATTTTTCTAAGCATATTGGTGGGAATAAAATGGGTGGAATGGACCCCCACTTTAGGGTTTCATATAGACGAAAAATTCCCCACACATAGGTGTTCAGGAGTCGTGCACCAAGAAAACATTTTTGGGAAACAATGAGCATAGTTTTGAGCTATATAAGTCCAAAATGGAATAGTTGTTGGTGAACAAATATCAGTGGATCACTATGGATATATCTGCTTCATTAAAAGGGATTTTTCTAGAAGGATGTCCACTAAGTTGGAAAGAAGGTAAAATATCACAATTATATACATTAATGCATGTGTTTTACATTGAATAATTTTCATTTTATTAAGAATCTATTTGAAACAATTAACTATATAAGGTTAAAAACTATATGTTTTGTATCAAATCACTTTTGGTTTCAATGGGAAAATTTTATGGCTAATGTGTTTATCTCGAAATGTGATAGACCCCATTAAAATGGGAGATATATGGAAATGATTCCTATGGTCAAATAAAATAGTTGAGTAGTTTAAGGATATAGATGCATAAATTCAATGAGCATAGCTTTGAGAGATATAAGTCCAAAATGAAATAGTTGTTGGTGAGCAAATATCAGTGGATCATTATGGATATTCCTGCTTCATTAAAAGGGAGTTTTCTAGAAGGATGTCCACTAAGTTGGAAAGAAGGGAAAATATCACAATTATATGTCAATGTGCATGTGTTTTACATTGAATTTTTTTTCTTTTTATTAAAAATCTATTTGAAACAATTAACTATATAAGGTTAAAACCCATGTTTTGTATCAAATTACTTTTGGTTTCAATGGGAAACTTTTATGGCTAATGTGTTTTTCCCAAAATGTGATAGAGCCCATTAAAATGGGAGATATATCGAAATGATTCCTATGGTGTAATAAAATAGTTTCAAGTAGTTTAAAAATATAGATGCATAAATTCAATAAGCATAGTTTTGAGATATAACAGTCCAAAATGGAAGAGTTGTTTGTGAACAAATATCAGTGGATCACTATGGATATATCTTCTTCATTAAAAGGGATTTTTCTAGAAGGATGTCCACTAAGTTGGAAAGAAGGGAAAATATCACAATTATATGTTAATGTGCATGTGTTTTACATTGAATATTTTTCATTTTATTAAAAATCTATTTGAAACAATTAACTATATAAGGTTAAAACCTATGTTTTATATCAAATTACTCTTGGTTTCAATGGGAAACTTTTATGACTTATGTGTTTTTCTCAAAATGCGATAGACCCCATTAAAATGGGATATATATCAAAATGGTTCCTATGGTGTAATAAAATAATTTCAAATAGTTTAAAAATATAGATGCATAAATTCAATGAGCATATTTTTGAGATATAAAAGTCCAAAATGGAAGAGTTGTTTGTGAACAAATATCAGTGGATCACTATGGATATATCTTCTTCATTAAAAGGGATTTTTCTAGAAGGATGTCCACTAAGTTGGAAAGAGGGGAAAATATCACAATTATATGTTAATGTGCATGTGTTTTACATTGAATATTTTTCATTTTATTAAAAATCTATTTGAAACAATTAACTATATAAGGTTAAAACCTATGTTTTGTATGAAATTACTTTTGGTTTCAATGGGAAACTTTTATGGCTAATGTTTTTTTTCTCGAAATGTGATAGACCCCATTAAAATGTGAGATATATCGAAATGATTCCTATGGTGTAATAAAATAGTTTCAAGTAGTTTAAAAATATAGATGAATAAATTCAATGAGCATAGTTTTGAGATATAAAAGTCCAAAATGGAAGAGTTGTTTGTGAACAAATATCAGTGGATCACTATGGATATATCTGCTTCATTAAAATGGATTTTTCTAGAAGGATATCCATTAAGTTGGAAAGAAGGGAAAATATCACAATTAAATATGTTAATGTGCATGTGTTTTACATTAAATATTTTTCATTTTATTAAAAATATATTTGAAACAATTAACTATATAAGGTTAAAACCTATGTTTTGTACCAAATTACATTTGTTTTCAAAGGGAAACTTTTATGGCTAATGTGTTTTTCTCAAAATGTGATAGACCCCATTAAAATGAGAGATATATCGAAATGATTCATGTGGTGTAATAAAATAGTTTCAAGTAGTTTAAAATTATAGATGCATAAATTCAATTAGCATAGTTTTGAGATATAAAAGTCCAAAATGGAAGAGTTTTTTGTGAACAAATATCAGTGGATCACTATGGATATATTTGCTTCATTAAAAGGGATTTTTCTAGAAGGATGTCCACTAAGTTGGAAAGAAGGGAAAATATCACAATTATGTGTTAATGTGCATGTGTTTTACATTGAATATTTTTCATTTTATTAAAAATCTATTTGAAACAATTAACTATATAAGGTTAAAACCTATGTTTTGTATCAAATTACTTTTGGTTTCAATGGGAAACTTTTATGGCTAATGTGTTTTTCTCTAAATGTGATAGACCCCATTAAAATAGGAGATATATCAAAATTATTCCTGTGGTGTAATAAAATAGTTTCAAGTAGTTTAAAAATATAGATGCATAAATTCAATGAGCATAGTTTTGAGATATAAAAGTCCATAAATTTAATGAGCATAGTTTTAAGATATAAAAGTCCAAAATGGAAGAGTTGTTTGTGAAGGATATCTTTCTCAAGAGCCCAAATGTACTCGTTAAGTATATGTGGGGTCTATATAACCATCTACAAAAACAAGTTATTCTTTCCAAGCTAAGGATAATGTATTCCATGTGTATATTCACGTTATCTAGAAACCATTTAGGCTGAAATAAATGGTACTTCAGTGGTTTGAAGAAAAAATAGCACCAAGAAGATTTGAAGGAGGGGAGAAAGAACTGGAAATATGAGTATAAGACTAGAATAGTCACTACCTATATAAGGTTAAAACCTATGTTTTGTATCAAATCACTTTTGGTTTCAATGGGAAACTTTTATGGCTAATATGTTTTTTCTTGAAATGTGATATACCCCATTAAAATGGGAGATATATCGAAATGATTCCTATGGTGTAATAAAATATTTGAGTAGTTTAAAGATATATATATGCATAAATTCAATGAGCAGAGTTTTGAGATATATAAGTCCAAAATGGAATAGTTTTTGGTGAACAAATTTCAGTGGATCACTATGGATATATTTGCTTCATTAAAAGGATTTTTCTAGAAGGATGAACGAAGCTGGAAAGAAGGGAAAATATCACAATTATGTGTTAATGTGCATGTTTTTTAGATTGATTTTTTTTCATTTTATTAAGAATATATTTGAAAAAATTAACTATATAAGGTTAAAACCTAAAATTTTTGTATCAAATTACTTTTGATTTCAATGGGAAAATTTTATGGGTAATGTGTTTTTCTCGAAATGTGATAGACCCCATTAAAATGGGAGATATATTGAAATGATTCCTATGGTTTAATAAAACAATTGAGTAGTTTAAATATATAGATGCATAAATTCAATGAGCATAGTTTTGAGATATACAAGTCCAAAATGGAATAGTTTTTTGTGAACAAATATCAGTTGATCACTATGGATATATCTGCTTCCCATTAAAATGGGAGATATATCGAAATGATTCCTATGGTTTAATGAAACAGTTGAGTAGTTTAAAGATATATATATGCATAAATTCAATGAGCATAGCTTTGAGATATGCAAGTCTAAAATGCAATAGCTGTAGGTGAACAAATATCAGTGGATCACTATGAGTATATCTGTTTCATTAAAAGGGATTTTTCTAGAAGGATGTCCACTAAGTTGGAAAGAAGGGAAAATATCACAATAGTATGTTAATGCATGTGTTTTATATTGAATATTTTTCATTTATTAAGAATCTATTTGAAACAATTAACTATATAAGGTTAATACCTATGATTTGTATCAAATCACTTTTGGTTTTAATGGGAAAATTTTATGGCTAATGTGTCTTTCTCGAAATGTGATAGACCCCATTAAAATGGGAGATATATATAAATGATTCTTATGGTGTAATAAAATAGTTGAGTAGTTTAAAGATATGGATGCATAAATTCTCCTAGCCCGGTCAGAAGGGAAAGATCATTAGATTCTGATTCTATGGAATGAAAGTATGGTATCTAAACAAATAGACACCAGTGATACTATTTCATATTAAAAGGCTTAATAAACTAACCCGGGGCTTAATTTTCACTGCTTCTATTTCATATCAAAATCTTAGTAAACTAAGCACTTAATTTTCACTGTTTCTGTTTCATATCAACTCAAACTCACAGGCTCACTATTATACATCAAACTTCAACGTTAGATTCTGATTCTAAGGAATGAAAGTATGGTATCTAAACAAATAGACACTAGTGCTATTGTTTCATATTAAAAGGCTTAATAAACTAAGTTGGGCTTCATTTTCACTGCTATTGTTTCATATCAAAAAGCCTAATAAACTAAGCACTTAATTTTCACTGCTACTGTTTCATATCAACTCAAGCTCACAGGCTCACAATAATACATCAAACTTCAACATTAGATTCTGATTATAAGGAATGAAAGTATGGTATCTAAAAAAACATACACCAGTGCTACTATTTCATATTAAAAGGCTTAATAAACTAAGTCGGGCTTAATTTTCACTGCTACTGTTTCATATCAAAAAGCTTAATAAACTAAGAACTTAATTTTCACTGTTACTATTTCATATCAACTCAAGCTCATAGGCTCACAATTATACATCAAACTTAAACATTAGATTTTGATTCTAAGGAATGAAAGTATGGTATCTAAACAAACAGACACTGGTGCTACTGTTTCATATTAAGGCTTAATAGACTAAGTCGGGCTTAATTTTCACTGCTACTGTTTCATATCAAAAAGCTTAATAAACTAAGCACTTAATTTTGACTGCTATTATTTTATATCAACTCAAGCTCACAGGCTCAAAATTATACATCAAAATTCAACATTACATTCTGATTCTAAGGAATGAAATTATGGTATCTAAAAAAACAGGCACCAGTGCTACTATTTCATATTAAAAGGCTTAATAAACTAAGTCAGGCTTAATTTTCACTGCTACTGTTTCATATTAAAAATCTTAATAAACTAAGCACTTAATTTTCACTGCTACTGTTTCATATCAAATCAAGCTCACAGGCTCACAATTATACATCAAACTTCAACATTAGATACTGATTCTAGGGAATTAAAGTATGGTATCTAAACAAATAGACACAAGTGCTACTATTTCATATTAAAAGGCTTAATAAACTATTCCGAGCTTAATTTTCATTGCTACTGTTTCATATCAAAAAGCTTAATAAACTAGGCACTTATTTTTCACTACTACTATTTCATATCAACTCAAGCTCACAGGCTCACAATTATACATCAAACTTCAACATTAGATTCTGATTCTAAGAAATGAAAGTATGGTATCTAAACAAACAGAGACCAGTGCTACTGTTTCATATTAAAAGACTTAGTAATCTAAGCCGAGCTTAATTTTCATTGCTACTATTTCATATCAAAAAGCATAATAAACTAAGCACTTAATTTTCACTGCTACTATTTCATATCAACTCAAGCTCACATGCTCACAATTATACATCAAACTTCAACACTTGCATTATATAAGAACTTTCTTATAGACTCAAGACTCAGACTCTTGGAGTGATTAATACTTTATTGTTGCATAAATTGTTATAATCCAACTTCAAGAGAGAGGGAGATAGAGAGTCATATTTTTAACTTCCCTTTTCCGTGGATATTTTCAACTTTCCTACTCTTCAGTTTGAGAGAATATGTTACTCACTGCTATTTTTGTTTTCAGTTATACTTTACTGTTGCATAAACTATTATAATCCATCAGCAGGGAATAATAGGGAATAGCATGCCATTTAGATGGAAATAATAGATTTTGAGAGATTGTCTAATGCTACAGATTGACATTTTTTATACTAAACATGTGCACTATTATTAAATGAACAAACAAATTTCTTTAATGTCTCTATGGATTGATTGGCAAGTGAAGAGAATATGAAAACTTGGTTTTGGCCGAAGATTGTTTATCATGGAAGCCAACGATGCTATGACCTCATGTGCCGTGTGTCCTAATTCTGTATAAAATCTTTGCAGGGATAATTAGAGAAGGATTCAATGATATATATCTGAACAAACAGACACCAGTGCTACTGTTTCATATTAAAAGGCTTAATAAACTAAGTCGGGCTTAATTTTCACTACTACTGATTCATATCAAAAAGCTTAATAAACTAAGCCCTTAATTTTTACTACTACTGTTTCATATCAAAAAGCTTAATAAACTAAGCCTTTAATTTTCACTGCTACTATTTCATATCAAAAAGATTAATAAACTAAGCCATTAATTTTCATTGCTACTTTTTCATATAAAAAATCTCTTAATTTTCACCGCTACTATTTCATTTAACGTTGAGATACATACCTGGAAATTCGCAAAAATTCGTCGCAGTGCAACTCCAAATCACAGAGCAGCAACAACCACAGAGCGCAAGATCCACAGATCACAACAGAGCATCAGCAACAAGAAACTAACATGAATCGGATGCACAAGACAGATGTGAACGGAAACCTATAACCGTTTGCGGGCCGATATATTTATAAAATATGAGTTCGACCGAACTATTTTAAAAGTTCGGTCGAACTAATAGTCTGGCCAAAATTTTGTTGTTTTTCTTCCTATCTTCGGCCAAAAATTTGTTTGCCCATGCCATCAGTATGTTGTCAATGTAAACGGAAAAACGAGTTCGACTAAACTAATTTCAAAATTTTTTCCAAACTATTGAGAAAAAAAAAATTCCGCCCCTGATTCTCTCAAACTTATAACCTAACTTCACATTTTCACCCATAACTAATTCTTGATGTTGCTAACTGAATGAGATTTAATTATTTTTCGTAGCATGTAAAAACTTTTTAATTCAACAATTTTATTAAAAATATAATATTTTCTAGGGATATTACATCCCCCCCCCCCCCCGCAAAAAATAACACCACTCTCGGTGTTCTTCCTTCATTCCTTTCATCATCATCATATTTTATTCCTGTTCTTATCCCCCACTCGAAATTTTTATTTTAATTTAGATTTATTTAATCTCCTGCAATCTATTTTTTAGATCATCTTTTACACCTGATATTTATCTCTAATCATGATATTTTTATGACTAGAACAACAAAAAATGGGACCCTTCCTCTTCCCAATGAACGATTCTACTTTTAGGAAATACCAATAAGTAAAATAAATAATGTTTTGTTAATAATCATAATTATTTATAGCTATGAAAATATTCAACTTTTTCTTCCAATATTTTAGCATTTTCTTAATTTCGTAAATGTAAAACATGAAGATCTTATTAAAAACAGGTTTTTACTTCCCAATATTCTCGAAAACAATGGCCACTCCATGCAATATTTTAATTAAAAGTGGTTTATCAGTTGTGGCAAGCACTCTACAAGTGGTTTATTAGTATGACATCAACCACATCATGGCACATGACCAACAAATTCTATTAATATTTCTCAATCATAATCACATTATTTTTATCACAACATTTTTAACCAAATGGTAATCTCAATATTTTCAACTATTATTCATTTAGGTATTTCCAGGTAATGTTTTTAACTATCTATAACTTTTCACAGTACTTATGCATGTTCTCGGAAATAATATAGTTCTCTAATGAAATAAATTATCAAAGTAGCAGTAAATACATAAAATTCACATTGTCTTAGCCCTTACTAAATACATCAACAAGTCTCGTATCATGATTTCCTGTAAATATAATAGAGACCACCCTTGAACTACAATTTTGATAGTTCCTCCTTGAACGCTATGTTCCTTTCCTACCAGGAAACAAAACATAAATCTTTCAGAGATTTACATCTCCTCAATCCAAGCAGTGTCCTACTAGTCTTCGGTATAGGTCCACTCTTTATCTCCCACTAACACATTTAAATTCAGGCTGCCCTCATCTCCCTCATTCCATTTCATACATATTCCACCCAGGATATTTGTCTCCAGTCATGGTGGATTTTAGTTGTCAAATAAGACAAACATGGTCATCCCTATTGGAAAACTAGAGGGATTTTATGATCCCTTCTTGGACCATAACTAATTTTCACTGTTTCCTCGATGTTAAGGGTCCAACCTCTCATGTGGTGGCTCCTCTAATATTCTCAAAATTATGGTGAGTAAAATTATTTCCTTTTACCAACAAAATAAATATTTATATTCTCACAAATAATATTTACTTTTCACTTTTTGGCTTTCAGTGTCGTGATATCTTAGGAAATCATAAAATTCATTTTAAAATATATTTACGACCTTGCCTTGACGTTATATGTCAAACTGTATTTTAAAAAATAAAAGTCACAATTTGATTCATGCTATCATTGAATAATTTCCTTGAAATTTTTTCTAGTTTTCAACTTATGATTCCTATCAGCTCATGATTGCTTGAAATTTTTCAGGCCCTACTACCTTAGCACCCTCGCAATTTTTACCTTCAATCACGACGTCTCCTGAAATCCAAAAATTCCCAGGAAACATGAATGATATATTATATCACACTGATGGTGTTCATTTGAATTTTTTCCACATAATAATCCACATGCATTTTAGAAATAACCTCATTATATCTTCTATGCACAAATATTGCATGTATTTTTTGCATAATATTAAAAATGATATCTTCACATTTATAGTTGCAATCACATTACAACCTGTTACCTTTCACTAGTTCTTATGTTTTGTGTTTCCGGAATGTTAGTAACATCATTATTCTACCATTAAGGTACACCTGCTTAATCATACTATCAACATCAGTCACAGTTTTACTTCAAAAAACCATACTCTTTACAAAATTATGTTATTTACATACAAAACATCTTATCAGATATACTCAAGATGCATTTCAATTTTCACATGCATCAATGTTTCTCAATACTTCAACAAAATAAGAAGGTATTTTTCATGTTACTTTTCCATCTACATAAATAATTTCCATGCATTAGAAAGCATAGAAAATAATAATACATATAGCATACAATACATATAAGATAATTAAAACAAAGTTTCCAACGAGATTTTTTTTCTACAAAAACAATTAAGGAAGCAAGACCTTCTAATCGATATATACATTATGATTTCAAACATTATCATCCACCACCTTTTTAATTTATGTAAAATGATATTTCATTTTTATGCATATGTTTCTAACCATGTCATTATGCATCATTACTATTATGAACTCAATCATGTGAACTTTCAAGCCAAAGAAAGCAGTAATGCCAACTCATTTAAAATATACCAATTAGAGGAAACTTTAGCCTAAAGTGCCCATGAAATTTGAAACTATGTAATACTTAAATAAATCAAAATATTTTAAATTTTAAAAGAGGTACAATAAATATTTTGGAGCGAAAATTTTAAAAAGAAAAATTAATTAATTATATTTTTGGATTATCTCCTTATAGGTTTACACAAATTTCAAGTGTAGACATTCATTGGACGGGGAATTAAATTCCACATACAATGACCACCCATTATGCATACTTGTGAGAACACTCACATTGATAAAAAAAATTAGGACACATTAAAAAAATGTTTTGAATGCATTTCTTAATGTATCTTTGATTTTTATCAATGTGGGTCTTCTCAAAATTATGCATAATATTTACTCATTGGATGAAAAATTTAATTTTGTATCTAACAAGTGTATATACTTGAAGTTTTAGTAAACCTATAAGGAGATAAAACAAAAATACAATAAAAAAAGGTATTTTTTTTCTTTTCCTTCCAAGATATATAAGTCTTATTTTATTATTTTATTATTTTTCCTCCACTTTTAGGCCGAAATTTCATCTAATGTCTAGATTCTATTTAGTGGTGACAAAAAAAAGGTACAATTATATAACATAATGGACCTAATTGATTAGGTTTAATATGTAGTGTCACCAAAAACATGCACACATATCGAATTAATTTCCAAAGGATGAAGATGAAAATATTTTGTTGAACACGAGATGTATACAGGTTCATTCATAATAACACACTCATTGAAACGTCAACTTGTAGAATTACATTGTCATGTGAAATTTTCAAACAATCAATGAAATTAGCTATACCTAGCTACTTGATCTGGAATTGATTGGATGTGAGGATTAAAGAGCCTCACCTCTCAGCTGGATCTTCTAAAAATTTGCTCAGAAATAATGAATCACACTCAATCACACAAGACAATATATAATAATACAACAATCACAAAAGATAAAATAAAATACTCTAACAATCACTTCTATTAGCATGACTCTTGATGACAAGATATTTACAAATATATATTTAGAACTTTCCTCCTTTGTTGTCAGTAAATATAAATAAAATAAAATTTAATAAAATTATTATTAATTCTGACTATTTTGTTTGTCGGTTCATTTATTTCTAATTTATTCCACCCCATATTTATGTCCTTCCTTTTGGATCTTCTCTATATGAATTTTTTCTAATTATGAGTGTTGTTGTAGACTCGAAACATCGAGACAAAAATTACAACACCGGAATTTCTAAGCATTAAAAATTCGCAAGAAAAAATCAAATAGATTATTTAGATATTTTATTTATTGATATAAGTTTCTGAGGACAAAATGTTTCCTTGTTAGATGTTACCATTATGAGCCAGGCAACCTGACTCCCCAATTCCTCCCAGTTTAGATTGAAATTGTCTCCTAATTTATTCCTATCAATTTAATTATCAAGCCATGGCTAAAATATTTTTTGGATGACGAAGTTTAGGTGATGTGATGTTGACTATTGATGAATTATCATGTGCCTACACAGCTTGGGGTGGGAGATCACATCTCTAAATTAACCCTAGCTGAATTTTGATATGCTAACTCTTGATGAAGTACAATGTGCCTACATAGCTTGGGGTGGGAGGTCACATATTCAAAGGAACCCAAGCCATATGTTTCTATGTTGAATGTAAAGAATATGAATACTAAAATGGGGTTGGAGGGAATTTCTCCAAATCTAACCCGCTGAATGATTCCCTTGATATAAAAACAAATGGATTTTGTGTGGGGTATAGAACTAGGCCACACCAGAGATATATTTGAACTATAAATATTTTGAAAAATTTATAAAAAAAAGTGGCCATGGATTTTATAGATTTTGTGATGAGCTAGAGAAACTAAGCCTTCGTAGCTATGGAATGTGAAGAAAAATATAAATATTAAGAAAGAAACTGAATGTAGAATGGTTAGAAAATAAGAACATGTAGCGGCTCAAAAATAGGGAGGATAATAATAACATAAATGTAGATCATAACATTTTTTTTAGATGAGGCCCCATGGAGCTACTTTCTCTGACACCAATTGATCTACAGTTAGAGGTGACACTCTCCAAGCCTCACCCCTCAGCTGGCTCTTTCGAAAAATCGACTCATAAAAAAATGAATCAAGACTATTAGTTTTATTTATAAGTTGTAGAAAATACATAATATATTTCATCTCATGCATTACCATTGTTGGAAAATACATTGTTAAACTATCAAATAATATTTAAATCCTTTATCACACCAATTACCATTATGCATGTTCATATGAAAGGTCATAACCCTTTTCCTTTTTTCTCTTATTATTGGCATAACAAAGCATTTCAATTAACCGAGTCACTTGTATAAGACACTACTACTATAGTGATTTTATTTATAACATTCAAGAAATTACAGTCATGTGTATGCATTCTTCGACAAATATCCACTTCTGTAGCCACTACATTTTCACACATGCTCTCTTAATATGCTTAAAAACCTATAAAAATATTTAATCATATAGGAACACTAATTTGACATTAGTAAATGAGTGTCGATAAAAGATATCGGTAACAATTTAGAAGTCAGAAACAAACTCAAATTCAATTAACATATTGCTACCACTATGACACTAAAATGAGTATGGATTACCACTATCACATTGTTTTCAACTTTAACATTAATATTCAATCAAATAACCGAATGATGCATATTACAGTACACTTATTACAATCCATGGTTAGGTATAATTTTAATATTTTTTTAACAAATCATACAAAATTTGTTAGCATATGATCATACTAAGCATCCTTTTACTCAACAATGCCTACCACTTCACTTATTTCTTATTTTCATCATTCAATAGGGTTCTTTTAATTTATTTTAAAACACGATATTCACAACTTCAAGGACAACCCATGCCTTCTTACACTCTTCATTATCACAAAAAAAATAAAAAAATGCATTCATTTTTTTAATGCACCATTAAACGTTATAAAAGTATGAATAAAAATACTAATAGTTAATCCACCATCTTACTATTCATTTTGTGAGCATTCAAAATTTTCCATAATTTAGTTATAATTAATGCAACATAATTTATAACTCTATCTTATCAAACATAAGGACTCAAAATCCATCAGCATTGTTCTTTGTCAAAACATTCATTAACACTATAATTTTTCAACAAAGTCATTAGCACTACCATGAATCTCATATAAAATTCATTCTACTCCATACATTTCGATGTAATTTCACTAATATTATACCTAATATTATATACATTAACATCATACCTCTACTCCTCATTATGATTACAAACATTATTGTCCAACACATTTTTAATACATGCAAAGTGATATTTCATTTACATGCATATTTTTCTAACCATAAGAATTTTTGCATGATTACTATTATGACCTCAATCATGCGAACTTTCAATTCAAAGAAATTAGTAATACCAACTGATTTAAAATATACACATTAGAGGAAATTTCAGCCTAAAAGTACCCGTGAAATTTTCATGTATGTAAAATGTAAATCAATCAAAATACTTTAAATTTGAAAAGAGGTACATATAAATATTTTGGAGGGAAAATTAAGAAACTTCCTTTTTAAATTATATTTCTGGATTATCTCCTTACAAATTTACTAAAATTTCAAGTGTAGACACTCATTCGATGGGGAATCAAATTCCACATCCAATGAATACCCATTATACATACTTTTGAGAAGACTCACATTGATAAAAATTTAGGATACATTTAAAAACATGTTCAACACATTTTTTTAACGTATCTTCAATTTTTATCAATGTGGATATTCTCAAAAGTATGCATAATGGGTACTCGTTGGATGCGGAATTTAATTTTGCATCTAAAAATTGTCTATACTTGAAATTTGAGTAATCTTATAAGGAAATGAACAAAAAATACAATTGAAAAAGAATTTTTTTTCTTTTCCTTTCAAAATATATAACTCTTATTTTATTATATTATTAATCTTCCTTAGGAGGCCACTTTTAGGCTGAAATTTCGTCTAATTTCTAAGTTCTATTTAGCACTAACAAAACAGAAAGCACAATTCTATAACATAATTGACCTAACTGATTAGGTTTAATATGTAGTGTCACCAACAACATGCATACATGTTGAATGAATTTCCAAAGGATGAATACAAAAACATTTTGTTGAACGTAGGATGTATACATGCTCATTCATAGTAACATCCTCATAGAAATATCAACTTTTATAATTTCATTTTCATGTCATAAGTTTGAATAATCAATGTAATTAGCTATACATGGCTACATGATCTTCAATTGATCAGAGGTGAGGCTCAGGGAGCCTCACCTCTAATCTAGATCTTCCAAAAACTTTCTCAAAACTAATGAATCACACACACAATCACACAAGATAAGATAAAATAATCTACCATTCACTTGTATTATCATGAGACTTGATGACAAGAGGTTTAAAAATACATATTTAGAACTTTCCTCCTTTGTTGTTAGTTGCCAAACAAGAAAAATATAAACACATAATTTAGATATTGTATTTTTTTATGTAAGTTTCATAGGACAAGATGTTTCCTTCCTTATTTGATGTTACTATTATGATCCAAGTGACCTCACTACCCAATTCCTCCCAGTTAATATGGAAATCATGCATTCTTTCTTCCTTCTAGTTTAAGTGTGAAACAATGGCTCAAATATTTTTGGATGTTGGAGTTGATGTGATGTGATGTTGATTTTTGATGAAGTAGCAGGTGCCTACATAGCTTTGAGTGGGATGGAACACCTACAAATGAACCCGAGATGAATTTTTTTATGCTAACTCTTGATGAAGTTGCAGGTACCTACATTGATTTGAGAGGGAGGGCACATCTCTAAAGGAACCCAAGCTAGATAATGCTATGATGAATGTGAAGAACGTGCCTGCTAAAGAGGGATGGGAGGGTAAGTCTCTAAAGGGAACCCACTCTGAATGTCTCTTTTGAAATAAAACACATGGATTTTGGGTGGGGTATGGAACCAGGCCACACTAGAGATATACCTGAAATATAACTATCTTTCAAAATTTGTCACAAAAGTGGCCAAGGATGTTGTATATGTTCTGAAGAGGCAGAGGAACTAAGACATCATAGCTAGGTAATGTAAAGAAAAATATAAATATTAAGAAAGAAAGTGAAGTGGAATGGATAGAAAATTAGAACATGTAGCGGCTTGAAAATATGGAGGATGCTAATAGCATATATTTATAGCATTATTTTTCTTTAGATCATGCCATAATTAGTGACTTTATTTAATAGCAATATATCTACATTTATAATTGAGGCTTAGAAAGCCTCACCTCTCAGCTATCTCTTCCAAAAACTAGAGTCAGAAACAAATGAATCAAGACTACTAGTTTTATCTATAAGTTGTAGAACATAAATAATCTATTTCATCTCATGCATTCCCATTATTATAGAATACATTGTTAAAATATCAAATAATATTTGAAGCCCTTTTCACACCAGTTACCATTACGCATGTTCATATGAAAGGTCATATCCGTTTTCCATTTTTTTTTTTTTATTGGCATACCAATACATTTCTATTAACCGGGTCACTTGTATAAGACATTACTGCTATAGAGATGTTCTTTATAACATTCAAGAATTTACAGTCATGCTTATGCATTCTTAGATAAATATCCACTTCTGTAGCCCTTATATTTTCTTATGTACTACCTTAATATGCTTAAAAACCTATAAAGAGATTTAATTATATAGGAGCACTAATTTACCATTAGTAAATGAGTGTCAATAAAAAATATTGGTAACAATTTAGAAGTTGGAAACAAACATAAATTCAATTAACATATTTCTACCATTATGCCAGTAACATGAGTATAAATTACCATTATCAGAATGTTTATAACTTTAATAATAATATTCAATCAAAGAACCAAATGATGCATATTCCAGTAGACTTATTGCAATCTACCTCTAGGAATAAGTTTAATAGTTTGTTGATAGATCATAGAAAATCTGTTAACATATGATCATACTAATAATCATTTTTCTCAAAAAAAATCCACCACTTGAATTATTGCTTATTTTCATCATTCAAGAGGGTTATTTTAATGTATTTTTAAACATCATATTCGCAACTTCAAGGACAACCCATGCCTTCCTACACTTCGCTATCACCAAAAAAAAAATCATTAATTATTTTAATGCACCATTAAACATTATAAAACTTTGCATACAAACATTGATAGTTAGTCCACCCTATTACTATTCATTGTGTGTGTGTTCAAATTTTTTTGTAATTTACTTATAATTAATGCAACATAATTTATAATTGTATTTTATCAATCATAAGGACTCAAATTCCTTCAGCATTGTTCTTCTTCAAAGAATTCATTAACACTATCATTCTTCAACACAATCATTAGCACCATCATGCATCTCATATCACATATTGTCTACTCCATAAATTTCCATCTAATTTCGTTAATATCATACCAAATATTATATTCAATAGCATCATACCTCTACTCCTCATTCTTATAGAACCCAAGATGTGCCAGTGTAGTAACTTTTTCTTTAATACCACTTGTAACACCCCTCTTTGTAGCTTTCAAAAAGTTATTGACTTTATGAGAATTGTTACCTAAAAACGAGAAATATAGCCAAAAATAAATGAAGAAACAACTCAAAAAAACGTATTGATGTTGGAACAACCTTTCTTTTCAGGGCAAATTTTCAACATTTTTTAAAATGGCAATAAAAACCATTTTTTTTTACTCAAAAATCATGAAAAACACCCTGAAAAGGAAAGTTGTCAATGCTAGAACAACATTTTCTTTGGGTAAATTTTCAATGCTTTTTAGCAATGGATTTAAAGATAAAATATCAAGGCTCCGAAAAACCTTAAAATTCCAACCATTTTCAAGTATTACATTAAATATAAAATAGCACGTCTCTAAAAATCCTTAAAATTCAAACAATTTTCATCCATGGCATTAAAAATAAAATGCGATGACTCTAAATGACCCTAAAATTATAATTATTTTCAATCATAGCATTAAGGATAAAACATCATGACTTTTAAAAACCTTAAAATTATGACAACTTTTCAACTATGGAATTAAAACCAAATATCATGACTATAAAAAACATTAAGTTTCAACATGTTTCAACCATGGAATTATGGAAAATTTATATGAATAAAAAACTTTAAATATGAACACCTAAATGAAAGAATCATTATACCAAGAGTAATTTTTTTTAAAGGCTAAAACCATAGCTCTTTTAAAATCTTATCCTAAGACAACTTGTCCCATTGCAATAAAAACTTAAAAATCAACCATCGAAATGAAGTATCCCCTTTTAATGGGGCTTTAAAATTGCACCATTTTTTACTATGGTATATTAAATGATAAGAATAAATAACATCATGAAAATATTACCATATAATTTAAAAATTCAACTTGAATTTCTAATACTTTTTACTTTTAATGAAAATATAAATATTAGTAGATTGAACGAAACATAGATTATTCCTCAAAGTTATTGTTGCATTGTGGATATTCTAAAAAAATGAATTCTTTATAATTAAAGCATACAATCCAACAACATATAAATGACTCATAACTTCATGTAAGATCATATGCAAGTTATAATTTTTTTTTCAAGTTACCATGCAAACATCATTTACATAAAATGTCTTAGACAATTATTCAAAATATGTCATACGTTATGGCACACCATCAGAATCTATAA
Source organism: Pinus albicaulis (assembly GCA_034641835.2). NCBI lineage: Eukaryota > Viridiplantae > Streptophyta > Pinopsida > Pinales > Pinaceae > Pinus > Pinus albicaulis. Next base: position 778,966,322 of record CM076572.1, read on the forward strand.
CATCTTTAGATGAATGACTAGATGTAGATGAACATGATTTATGTTATTTTGTTTCAACAGTTAGTGCACAATATAATTTAACATGAATACCCACCATTTCAGGGTTCAAAAGTCTTCTAGATCTACAATTGGGTTCAACATACTCCCATCTTAACAGTATTTTTTTTGGTATAAAAATCTTCATAATCACTATGCTCCTGAAGCAAATAGTTCATCTCTTTGTTAAATTGAAGTCATGAACAACTATGTCAACATAATCCAATTTTAAGAGGTGTGTGCAGTGATGATTTATATATTAACCCTTTCATTTTATTTTTCTGTCAATTTCTTTATCAACTACCATTTGTGGCTTGTACACACCATTGAATGAGTGTGTATCTGTGGTAATATACTTCAATTGTTGTAACATATTCATTTTCTTTAATTTTCTTTAATTGTATTTATGCATTTAAATTTTCACATGCATCAATGTTTCTCAATTCTTCAACAAAGTAATAAGACATTTGTCATGTTACTTTTCCATCTACATAAATAATTTCATGCATTAAGAGTAAGCATAGGAAATAAGGATACATCCTCCAGAAAATACATATAATATAATTTAAAAAAAAAATTCAGAGAGATGTTTTCTACAAAAACAGTTAAGGAAACAAGAGCTTCTAATCGATATAGCCATTACGATTTCAAACATTATTATCCACCACATTTTTAATTCATGCAAAATGATATTTAATTTTGATGCATATGTTTCTAACCATTAGTAATTATGCATGATTATTATTATGAACTCAATCATGTGAGCTTTCAAGTCAAATAAATCAATAATTGAAAGTTATTTAAAATATACCCATTAGAGGAAATTTAAGCCTAAAAATCCCCATGAAATTTTCATGTATGTAATATGTAAATAGATCAAAATATTTTAAATTTTAAAAGAGGTACATATAAATATTTTGGAGGGAAAAAAAAATACGTTTTTAAATTATATTTTTGGATGATCTCCATATATGTTTACTCAAATTTACATCTAAAGAATACTCATTATGCATATACTTGAGAAGAATCACATTGATAAAATATTAAGATACATTAAACACATATTTTTAATGTATCTTGAATTTTTATAAATGTGGGTCTTCTCAAAAGTGTGCATAATGGGCACTCGTTGGATGCAAAATTTAATTTTTCATATAACAAGTGTTTGTAATTCATGTTTGACTAAACCTATAAGGAGATAAGCCAAAAATAAAATAAAAAAGTTTTTTTTTTCTTTTCCTTCAAAAATATATAACTCTTGTTTTATTATTTTATTATGTTTCCTTAGGAGACCAATTTTAGGCCAAAATTTTGTCTTATGTCCAGATTCTATTTAGAAGTGACAAAAAAGAACGCATAATTCAATAATGTAATTGACCTAACTAATTAGGTTTAATATGTAGTGTCACCCACAACATGCACATACACTGAATGAATATCCAAAGGTTGAAGATGCAAATATTTTGTTGAATGCAGGATGTATACAGGTTCATTCAAAGTAACACCCTCATTGAAACATCAACTTGTAGAATTACGTTGTCCTATCAGAAGTTCGAACAATCAATGTAATTAGCTATACCTTACTAATTGAATTTCAATTTATCAAAAGTGAGGCTTAAAGAGCCTCACCTCTCAACTAGATCTTCCAAAAACTTTCTCAAAACCAATGAATCATACTCAATCACACAAGATAAAATACTCCAACATTCACTTGTATTATCATGAGGCTGGATGACACGAGATTTACAAATAAATATTTAGAACTTGCCTCCTTTGTTGTCAATTTCCAAACAGGAAAAATCTAAATAAATTATTTATATATTGTCTTACTTGATATAAGTTTCCTAGGTCAATATGTTTCTTTCCTCATTAGACACTACCATTATGATCGAGGAGGCCTGATTTCCCAATTCCTCCTAGTTTAGATGGAAAGTGTCCCCTCCTTTCTACCTCCTGGTTTAAGTGTGAAGGAATGGCTGAAATATTTTTGGATGTTGAAGTTGATGTTATGTGATGTTGACTATTAATGAAATAGGAGGTGCCTACATAACTTGGGGTGGGAGGGAACATCTCCAAATGAAACCCAGTTGGATGTTGTTGCGCTAACTCTTGATGAAGTAGAAGTTTCCTATATAGCCTGGGGTGGGAGCGCACATCTCCAAAGGAACTGAAGCCATATGTTTCTAAGTTGAATGTGAAGTAGGATCCTACTAAAGCAAGTTGGGAGAGAATTTCTCCAAATGGAACCTGCTCTGAATGCTTACCTTTATATAAAAACCCATGTGTTTTGGGTAGGCTATGGAACTAGGCCACACCAAAGATACAATTAAACTATAAATGTGTTTCATACTTTGTAAGAAAAGTGGTCATGGATTTTCTGGTGTTGTGATGAGGTAGAAGAAATGAGGCATTGTATCCTAGGGAATGTGAAGAAAAATAAAAATATTAAGAAAGAAATGGAATGTATAAAGGCTAGAAAATAAGAACATGTTGCAGCTCAAAAATAGGGAGGATGTTAATAGCATAAATTTATAGCATAATTTGTTTTTTAGATCAGGCCCCAAGGAATGACTTGCTTTGATACCAATTAATATACAATTTCAGCTCGCTCTTGCAAAAACTAAACTCAAAAACAAATGAATGAGGACTATTATTTTTGTCTATAAGTTGTGGAACATACATAATCTATTTCATCTCATGCATTCCCATTATTGAACAATACATTGTTAAAATATTAAATAATATTTGAGGCCCTTATCATACCAGTTACCATTACACCTATTCATATGAAAGGTCACAATCATTTTCCTTTTTCTTCTTATTATTGATATAATAATTCATTTTTATAATCGAGTCACTTGTATAAGTCACTACTGCTATAGTGACGTTCTTTATAACATTCAAGAATTTATGGTCATTCTTATGCATTCTTAGATAAATATCGACTTCTTTTGCCATTAAATTTTCTTACATACTTTATTAATATGTTTAAAAACCTCTACAAAGCTTTAATAATATAGAACGCTAATTTACCATTAGTAAATGAGTGTCGATAAAAAATACTGGTAACAATTTAGATGTCGGAAAGAAACTCAAATTTAATTAACATATTGATACCATTATGCCAATAACATGAGTATGAATTACCACTATCACGTTGTTTACAAATTTAATAGTAATATTCAATCAAAGAACAAAATTATGCATATTCTAGTAGACTTATTTCAATCTACCTTTAGGGATAAGTTTAATAGTTTGTTGACAAATCATACAAAATTTGTTAGAATATGATCATACTAAACATCATTTTACTCAAAAACACCTACCACTTGACTTATTTCTTATTTTCATCATTAAAGGGGGTTCTTTTAATTTATTTTTAAACATGATATTCACAATTTCAAGGAAAATGCATGCCTTCCTACGCTCTTTTCTATAATAATGAAAAAAAAATCATTTGCACCATTAAATGTTATAAAAGTATGGATACAAATACTGATAGTTAATCCACCATATTACTATTTATTGCATGCATATTCAAAATTATCCATAATTTTTTGATAACTAATGCAACATAATTTCTAAGTGTATGTTATCAATCATAAGGCCTCAAATTCCATTAATACTATTATTCTTCAAAGCATTCATTAACACTATCATTCTTCAACACACTCGTTAGCGCTATTAAGCATCTCATATCAAATTAATTCTACTCCATACATTTCCATGTAATTTTATCAATACCATACCTGAGCTTATATACAATAACATGATACCTCTACTCATTCTTATAGAACCTAAGAGGTGCTAGTTCTATAACCTTTTCTCTAATACCACTTGTAACACCAATTAGTATAACTTAAATGTCAAACTTACTAACTTAATGAGAAATATAACCTAAAAATTGAGAACTATAGCCAAAAAAATATGAAAAAACAACTCGAAAACAAAAAGTGTTGATGCTGGAACAACCCTTTTTTTTAGGGTAAGAATTCGAAATTATTATAAAATGGAAGTAAAAACCAATTTTTATTGCACAAAAAATATGAAAAAACACCCTGAAAATGAAAAGTGACAATCCTAGAACAATTTTTTTTTTTTTTTTTTTTTTGTGGGGGGGGGGACGGGGGTGGGTGACATTTTCAAGACTTTTTAGCAATGGATTTAAAGATAAAATATTAGGACTCTGAAAAACCTTAAAATTCCAATAATTTCCATGCATTACATTAAAGATAAAATATCACGTCTCTAAAAAGCCTTAAAATTCGAACAATTTTCATCCATGGTGTTAATGATAAAATATTGAGATTGTAAAAGACCCTAAAAATATAACTCTTTTCAACCATAGCATTAAAGTTAAACTATCATGACTCAAAAAAACCTTAAAATTTTGACAAATTGTCAACAATGGAATTAAAACCAAAAGATTTCAACCATGGCATTATGGAATAATTATATGAATAAAAAAGCTTTTAAAATGAACATCTAAATGGAAGACTCATTATACCAAGAGTATTTTTTTTATTTTAAAAGCTAAAATTATAGATATTTTAAAATCTTACCGTAAGAAGACTTGTCTCATTGCAATAAAAACTTAAAATCAACCATCTAAATGAAGTATACTCTTTTAATGGGGCATTAAAACTGCACCATTTTTTTACTATGGTATATTAAATGATAAGAATAAATAATATAATGAAAATATCATCGTATGATTTAAAAATTAAACTTTAATTTCCAATATTTATTTACTTTTAATGAAAATATAAATATTACTAGATTGAGTGAAACATAATTTATTTCTCAAAGTTATTGTTGCATTATGTACATTCTAAAAAAATGAATTTTTATAATTAAAACATACAATCCAACAAACATATTAATGACTCATAACTTCATGTAAGATCATATGGAAATTAAAATTTTTATTTCAAGCTACCATTAAAACATCATTTACATAAACTTTCTTAGACAATTATTCAAAATATCTCATAGGTTATGGCACACCATCAGAATCTATAAAATCTTTAGATGAATGAAGGAATGCAGATGACCATGACCCATATTCTTCTCTTTCATTAGCTAGTGCCCCATCTGATTCAACATGCATGCCCACCATTTCATGGTTCAAAATTCTTCTAGATCTATGGATTGGTTCAGCAACCACCCATATTAACATTGTTTTTGTGGCAGAAAACTCTTCACAATCTCTATGTTCCTGAAGCGAAGAGTTCCTCCCTTTGTTAAATTGAAGCCATAAACAAGTATGTCAACATCCTCCAATTTTAAGAGGTATGTGTGATGACAATTTATATTTGTACCCTTTCCTTGTATCTTTCTGCCAATTTTTTTATCAACTACCATCTCTGGCTTGTACACACATTTGAATGAGTGTGTGTATGTGGCATACTAATGTACTTCAACTATTGTAACATATTCATTTTATTTAATGACCTTTATAACCTTGGCAACCCATAATGGATAACCATGTTCATCTCCATCCACTAACATCGTGATCCGGAAAAATTGGAATAGAACTGTTGTAAGGGTCTTCCATGGCTTCACGTTGTACACATTATATTCTAGAAAAAATATACATTTATCTTTCCTCTACATGTGAAGAATTAATAATACCTTCAAAAAAAAATTATTCAATAATGTTCCTTTCCTCATGTTCATTTGGCATATTTTGTGGCCAAATAAATGGAGTATTCAAAATTGTACCTTCATTTATTGATATTGAAATGATATCACTTTTATTATTTAAAAATTACTCCCACCAAACTGAATTAGCAACATCAAAGTACTGATATGTTTCTCTAGTAGATTTTTTAATTTATTTCAAGCATTCAGAATTATTTTTATCTCCCTTATGCCTTTCTGCATTATGGATTTTAGCAAATGATTGCAATAACAATATATTTTTTGCAAATATTGGATGATATGGAATAAACTTCAAAAATGTTAAACCTAATGATGGCCCCCATTCAGAAATAGTTTAATACTTCTTTCCTCATATAAGTGTTTTCCCATCAATGTTTTTGATATGAAATTGATTTTGGAAGATAATGTCATTATTTTTTTCAATTCATTTCTCTTCACCTTGTGATCCAAAAATATAACCTCGTGTGTCAATAGTTTCTTCCAATAGGTGAAAAATAGGCTCTTGAATGTATGATTTCTTAATATATTCAATTAATGATGGCGGGCTCCAAACATCCTTCTTCCTAAATGTTACTGAAAAATAATTGAACATCTGATCAATATGGTCATGAGTGTTCCCAACAATAAGGAAAAAAACCTTTTCCTTCTGAAAAAATCCTAATTTAACAAACATGCTTAGATATCCAAAAACATTTTTTTTTCACAACTAGTGTTCTCTAATCGTTGATACAAAACTTTAGGTAGATTACCAAACCAATGAGAAATAATATCATGAATTATGGTTATGGTCATATTTTCAACACTCTGAATATTTGGAGCTATGAAGTAAACCCTTGGACACATTTTCCCATTAAATACAATACAAATGGCCAAGTAAAATAGAATAAAATTTTCTTCGTGTAAAATTTTTGATGTGTAGACAAAATGTAGTAGAAGTGTTTTCTTCTAGTGCCTACCATCAATTTTAAAACCCAAATATTTATTTTGATTATCGTAAAACTTGTTTTGATGCTTATAAAACTTTTTCCTTTCACTTTCTTGTTGATTGCAATGCTATTGAAGTGCTTTGACAATGGAATTTGCACATAACGTAAAAGAAATATATTAATATAAAAAATTCACAGTTGATAACTATCCAATTTTATAAAACAATGTTATGAATGTATACCTATTTTTTCCCTTTAACATTTATCCTTTTTATGATTTAAGAGAAGAACACGTACTACAAACCCTCATCCTTGACTTCTTAGAAGTATGAACATTGTTGAATTTTTTCCTCCATATCCACAAACAAATATGGATATGTAATAGAATTACCATCTCCTTTAACACCTTCCACATATTTTTAATATAGGTTGTTGATTTTTCATCTTGAGAAATTATATGGAATATGTATTATGTCTTTATTTGGCATACAATCCATGATTTGAAAATAATTGCATCCATGACATTGCAACATTTGTTAATGTCCCAACCTCTTCTCTATGATGTAATTTTGAATAAAATGTGGGATATCTTCCAATCTTGTTTGGATTATTAATAGATGAAAACTACCACTTGATTGAAACCTTTTGAAATTATTTCTACAGAACAATAAATTCCTAATATGATAATCATCACTTGATAATGTAGATTGCATGCACCCCACTAAATATGAAATTTGCATGCTTGTATTCAATGGAAAATATGTCTTCCTTCTCGCCAATGAAAACTTGAAATCCATATGTTTCAAGCAATCCTTTTGAAAAAATTCATTTGATATGATATCAATGATAAAAATTCTTCTCGTGAGATATGCTATCCTATACCTTGTATAACTAGAATATCTTGGATTTAAATGAAAAGGTCTAGTCCTACTCCTAGATACATTTTTTTCTTGAAACTTTGTACCCTTGTAACCTTATGATATGACATTGTAATTATGTATTTGATCTAATCATGTTTTCAAAGTCACGTTGAGCCATAAGCTAAGCCATAAGCAGTGGCATGTGCACTAGTAGCAGAGCCAGTTGTTTACCCATATTCATCATTTCGCTATCCTCTATAAGAATTTTCATCATCAATGAGAGGAATATTATCCTCACTATGATGATTCTGAACATGGATATGAAATTCGTCACCATCCTTGCTTGGAAAATATTCATTACCATCCCCACTTGTAGGAAATTCGTCACTATCATCATCTGTGCTTTTGAAATCCACACTTGGAAGAAATTATTCACCATCTTCATTTATGCTTTTGAAATCCTCACTCAGAGGAAATTCTCCGCCATCCACATATCTTCCATTGAAATCCTCACTCAGAGGAAATCCTTCACCATCATCATATTTTCTTTTTTAATTAGAGTAAATTTATCATCTTCATCAGTGCTTTTTAAATCCTTTCCTAGAGAAAATTCTTCACCATCCTCATTTCTTCCGTTGAAATCCTGACTCGAAGGAAATATTTCACCATCATCATATGTTCTTTCGTAATCCTATATTATAGGAAATCCATCATCATCATTAGTGCTTTGGAAATCCTTTATCGGGGGTACTTCTTCACCATCCTCATTTCTTCCATTGAAATCCTTACTCAAAGGAATACCATCATCATCTATGCTTTTGAAATCTTTGTAGGAGAAAATTCATCATCATTACTTCTGTTTTTGGATGAAATACTTTTTCATCCTCATTTGTGCTTTTAAAATCTATACTTTCATAAAACTCCCAACTAAGTGAAAAATTTAACTCTCTATCCATAGTTAAATAATTCATGTTATATTCATCAATACGAATAGAGTTGTTGTGTGCAGAAGATGTTAATGATGAAGAAATATAAACTTCACTATAACAAGAATCCATTACCTTTCATAGAAGATCTTTAATGATACAAATGCATTCTCTCCCAATGAAAATTTATAACTTAGAGAATTAAAAGTTCCCACCAAAGTTCCTCGAAAAAATTTCACATGAAAAAAAAACACTCCAAAGTCTCCCCCCCAACCAACCGCCCAAAATAAAAACAATTGGCCTAGAATATTCCCTCCAATTTTTTTTTTCCACAAATTTCCATCCAAATTTATTTCAAAAAATTATACTAAATTTTTGTCTTGAAAATTTTGACCCTATTTTCTATTCAAATTTTCTACAAAATTTTTCTGTTAATACTTTCCTTCGAAAATAAAATAAATCTTATATTTTAATTATTTAACATTAATTTAGCAGTTAATTTATTTTTTTATAATTTATATTTAATTTTTTATCCCACATTTAACAAAAGTTAATCTAAACTTATAATATTAAATATATATTATTTTTTCTTAATTTTAATTTTAAGCCAAAAATCAACAAACGTTAAACTAATCCGATAGTCATCCCTCTGGTCTTGGAGATGGTGATCAGGTGTTTTGTTAACACACTCCTTAATGTGAATTCACTGATTCAATTCTCTTTCTTGATCGGGGTGATATGTTATACATGATGAAGATGTTGTCTCTCCAAGCATACAAAAAAAAATAATCTCACAATATTTTCTATATTATAAATTTTATTATATCTATTCCTCGCATCACATCAAATATTCTGGAGCATTCGTTAAAAATATTTCAGTGATTTATGAAGGAGCTACATTGTCATCGAGAAGACATTCAATGGGATAATTTCACATTTACAAAGGTTAGTTTTCTATATATTTTGACCATTTAAAAAGTAATTCGGGTAAAATATGATAAAAAATGGATTTAAGCTAAATGGCTCTCCAGGTGAGAAACTGGAGAGTGTACAAATACTCACACAATCTAATACATTTAATCAAGAGAACAGCCTCATACATATAGGCCTTCTCACAATCGGGTGGTTTCGAACTCCAGACCTTCAGTTACACCAAATCGGCAATTGTTGGTAAACGACGCATCTCTAGATCAGAAACTGGGCACATGGGATTTAAATTCCACGGGGTTTTGCTTATTTTCCCACCGATTAGCAAACAAAATCTGCAGAGATTCCAAGATCCTTCACTTCTTCCTTCACTGGTACAGTAGATCGAGGGCAACGCAATGCAATGATAGAAAAAACACTTTGACACTTTGGTTCTTCAAGTGTGATTAAATACACAGCCTGTGGTTGAATACACGACCTGTGGATCTCCTGTGACTCGATATTGCAGGAGAAGATGCCAATCCCTGCCTCATCGACGTTTATAATGCAGTAACACCTGCCTTGTTGACGTTTATAATTCCTACCTTAACCTTGATTCGGTGGGCGATCTCTCCAATGTCCACGACGTTCAACTTACAATTCGTCGATTCGCCTTCTCCAACAGTGTTCCACATTGCCCAATCCTCGTTCCATGCTTCTCTAATCTCTGACGCAGCTAACAATAGCGTTCAATAGCCATGCAGGAGGCTCCTCCTCTACAACTGCAAGCACGAAATCACGCAACCACATAATTGACGCAGCGACCAAAGATCTAGCTCTAATTCGAGAAATCGGCCTTCTCTTGGCCAACAATCAGCCTTCATTGCCCGACAGAATAAATGCCTTCATGGCCTTCAACCCACGCACCAGCCTCACAACCCCAAACTTTTCAGTATGCTCAATCTGGCATCCACGAGCTCACACAGGGAGAAGATCTGCTTTAGATCTCTCATGCAGTTTTCTCCAGCATTCACGGGTTGCGTGCAATCCAACATCCCACCTTGATGCGCTCCACAGCCACGACCTCCTCTTAAACAAATCATCAAAGGCTCGATCATCAAAGATCTGAATTCTGCCTCTTGGCCCTCCTTATGCAGCAGCAACAACAACTCAACTTCGATCTGCTGCTACATATGATCATTGTCCCCAACATGCAACTGCAGCAATCCTCCACGGAACTTCACGTCCTCATATTCCTATACAGCACAGGTCCTCTTAGCTTTGACCTGACGCTCTGATACCATGATAAAAAATGGATTTAAGCTAAATGGCTCTCCAGGTGAGAACCTGGAGAGTGTACAAACACTCACACAATCTAATACATTTAATCAAGAGAACAGCCTAGTACATATAGGCTTTCTCACAATCGGGCGGTTTGAACCACTCCCTGAATATTAGGATCTGAGATCTAGAATTAGAATCTCAATCCTATCCTAACTGAACTTTCTCCATTAATTCTAACAAAATATGTTGTTTAGTTGTGTTTATGCTGGAAAAAAACAAAACAAAACAACTATTCTTCTTCTTTTTTTTAAGATTGTTTCTTAAAATATCACATTTTAGGGGAAAACTACCAAAAAAATATCACATTTTCATATTTTTATATGGAAAAAAGATAAAAATAACCCATATTTGTAGAATTTTAAGGAGATTAAAAAAAAAATCATATTTTTTAGCGCTTTCAAATAGGAAAACTAGTCTTCAATTATTATTTTTTTCAAAAAAAAAAAAAAATTATTTTTTAATTAATTAATTTTATATATGTATATAAAGTATCTAAGATCCATCTTAACTCTAGATCTTCTAAGTGTTGAGAGGGATTAAATTTCTTGAGATGCAAACATCTTTTACAACAAAAAGGATTTGATGATTTTTTAGGCTTGGTAGATCCAGAATTAAGATGGATCTAGTCTAGTTTATATATATATATATAATAAGAAAATTTGATATGAATATCATAAATTTATATTTGAAAAAATTTAATTCACATAAAATTTATTATATATATATATATATATATATATATATATATATATATATATATATATATAAAGGAAAACTTGATATGAATATCATAAATTTACATTGACAAAATTTAACTCACACAAAAGTGTTTTTAACTATGATATACTAATATTTTTTTTACCATGATAAAATTTACCTCACACCAACGTAACTATTCGTATTCCAATTTCAGGGAACATTTTACTCGCAACACACAATATTTTAGTTTTATTATTATTATAATTATTTTTTTTAGTATTATAATCTCATGCAAAATTTTACACGTTATAGGAGCAGGAATTTTAGTTTTGTAAGTATTTCAATTTCACATAACAGTTTAAATGTAATAAGATTTGATTTGTGATTTATTATTTTCATGTTTTGAAATAATATTATATAGTTTTTACATTAAAAACAAAACCTAATTTAATATAAGATTTCATCTGTGATTTATTAGTTTCATGTTTTGAAATAATATTATATAGTTTTTACATTAAAAACAAAACCTAATTTAATTGGAATGAGGAATGGGGTGTTGGTAAGATTTATAGTCTAGTGAAATTGTTGTTCCAATGTGAAGCAAGGAAAAATTTATAAATAAATAATCTCATTTCATTACTATAAGTTCCAAAATATATTGATTCAGAAAATTTGAAGATAAAACATACCTTTACTTTATTCTTATTTTCTTGAATTTTGTCCATAGTTAATTTTATTTTGCAATTAAAAATATAATTGTATATATATGTCATTTTTGTTAAAACATCTAATTTAGCAACATATTCAATATTATGTTAAGCTCCCTCTCCCAACGTGCGATTTCTGGAAACTGATCTGCAGTTGTTTCCTTAAATTATGGAAACCAAATGCAGTTATTTCCTTAAATTAGGAAATCAACTGAAGTTAATTAGTTTCTTTTTAGGAGCTTTTTAAGTGATCCGTTAATCCCATTGCAGTTATCTAGTTCGTTACTCCCATTACAGTTATCTACCATGATTTGTGGAACACTTAACGAATAGCCAACAGAAGCTTGATGGAATATTGGCTATAAATTTTTTTGTTTGGTCCCCAAGCTCACTAACTTAATCCCCTTCAGCCTTACACCATCAATTCAGAGTGAGGAGAGCTTGGAAGTGCCTTCAGATTTTCTTTAGTGTTGGTGTTGAGGACGCAGTGCTGTGTAGTGGCTACGTTAAGGAGGCTTCGTTGCAGAAAAGTGAACGTGGATAAGAACTCTCGAGGCTCTGGCTACTTCGTTATAGTTTTATTAAAGTCTGTTTCGTTTCCTTGAAGAATTTGCAATAAACCATTTTTTGGAGCACTTCTTGGAGCGTTGATCTTTGTGCTGATTTCATCTCTGCAAAATTACTTTTTCTACATAGTATAATTCATCAATGGCTGGAGGTATTATTTAATGGGAAATTTTAAGTTTTAAGTTTTAAGTTTCGATTCCTTTTAAGTATTTATTCCACATTTTGAATCGTTATTTTTGCTAACATTTGGTATCAGAGCAAGGTTTTATCTCTGCCTTGCTGATTATAGACATATTGAAGAATCTGCAATAAACCATTTTTTGGAGCACTTCTTGGAGCGTTGATCTTTGTGCAGATTTCATCTCTGCAAAATTACTTTTTCTACATAGTATATTTCATCAATGGCTGGAGGTATTATTTAATGGGCAATTTTAAGTTTTAATTTTTAATTTTCGATTCCTTTTAAGTATTTATTCCGCATTTTGAATCATTATTTTTGCTAACATTTGGTATCAGAGCAAGGTTTTATCTTTGCCTTGGTGATTATAGACATATTTTGAGAATTTTCTGAATTAAATTATTTGGAAATATGTCTAATTTTTTTCTCAATTTTATGATTACAATATTTATTTAGTGAAATTTGAATAATTGTTGTGCAATTTAATTTGCATGAATTAATTATTACTGCTCTAGTTAAAATATGCTATTTTGGATGAGTAAACAAGACCCATCATTAAAAGTTATGCATGAATATTGTAATTTTATTTATGCAAATTATCATTATTCTCATGTCAAGTCAATTTTTTTTTTATGTAAATAATGTCTAGTGATCCATATAATTTTAATTGATTAAGAGAATAGCCACAACATCTCTAATTAAATAAAATTATATATATTATGATTTATTAGGATCACATAAAGAGTATTTAGACATTAATTGTAATTAAATATACTAAATATAATAAATTTTATCCCACAGGAATTTTTGTTATATTTATGTAATTAATTAGGATAAAATATTCATAACTTACCCACAGGAATTATGAATTAATAGTTTTATCATAAAGTTCAAAACTTTAGACAATAATTGTAATTAATTATACTAAATATAATAAATTTTATCCCACAGGAATTTTTTTATATTTATGTAATTAATTAGGATAAAATATTCATAACTTACCCACAAGAATTATGAACTAATAGTTTTATCATAAAGTTCAAACTAATATAGAATTTATAACAAATTATAATCATAATATACCCTTAGAACTATGAATTAAGTGAATAATTTGATAAATTCTATCATAAAGAATAAATGAATTTGCTTGAAATAAAAATTTAGTCCACAGACAATTTTTATGTCATTAGATTCAATTTTAAGCGTGATTTACATTGGTAAAGCATGAAATTTTATTTAGGCCTCAATTTTAACATAAACATGTGATCTTTAACTTTATGCAGTTGTACAACCTGCAAATTTGTCTGAAATTCGTACTGATATCCCTGAACTTAAGGGAGATAACTATAAGGTCTGAAAGGAGAGAGTTCTCCTTCATTTGCGGTGGATGGACATAGACTATGCTATTAGGAAAGATGAACCACCGGCACTCAATAATACCATCACTGCAGCGGACATCATGCTTTATGAACGATGGGAATGATCTAATCGCCTAAGCATGATGTTCATTAAGACTAAATTTCAGCTGGTATTCATGCTTCCGTTGAATAGCATGAAAAGGTCTGAGACTTGCTGAAAGCTATTCATGATCAATTTTTCACTTTAGACAAGGCACTAGCAAGCACCCTAATCATGAAGTTCTCATCCCTAAGGCTCACCACTATGAAAGGTGTATGCAAGAACATCATGCAAATGAGGGACATTGTGGCTCAATTGAAGGAAATAGAGGTTTAAATATCGAAGTCTTTCATGGTACACTACATCCTGAACACCCTTCCGCACCAATACAGACCCTTCAAAATCTCATGCAACACACATAAGGATAAATGGTCAATTAATGAACTCATGACCATGTGTGTTCAAGAGGAAGAGAGACTGGTGATGGAAATGGGAGAAAGTGCAATGCTGACAACGCCAGGAAAGGGAAAATCTCAAACCAATCGGAAAGGGAAAGTTAAAGTACCTCCCCAAGCCAATATCAAGAAGGATTCCAAGTGTTTCTTCTATAAAAAGAAGGGACACATGAAGAAGGAATGCGCCAAATTTCATAAATGGCTTGCGAAAAAAGGTAATCCAATCTTGTTTGTTTGTTATGAATCTAATATGGTTAATGTCAATATTAACACTTGGTGGATTGATTTTGGATCAACAATTCACATTTATAATTCCTTGCAGGGTTTGCAAAACCTAAGGAAGCCAGTGGAAAGTGAGAAAAGCATCTTATTAGGAAACAAGATGGGCTCGCATGTGGAAGCTATAGGAACATGCTATTTAACTTTAAGTAGTGGCTTTGTTTTAGAATTAGAAAAGACCTTTTATGTTCCAAGTTTTTCTAGAAACTTGATTTCAGTTTCAAGGCTTGTACCTTTTGGATATTCCTTTAACTTTTCGGAAACATCCTTCAATTTATTTTATAAATCTGATTGTGTTGGGAATGGTATTTTGTCTAATGGTCTTTACTGCATTTATTTACAAAACAATGTCACTTATGATTCAATGCATGTTCACACTGGCACTAAAAGATGTGTTATTAATGAAAATTCCTCTAAATTATGGCACCGAAGACTAGGTCATATCTCCATAGAAAGAATTAAAAGATTGATAAATGAAGGGGTACTTAATACTCTCGATTTTACTGATTTTGAGACTTGTGTGGACTGCATAAAGGGAAAGCAGATCAACAAGTCAAAGAAAGGTGCCAATAGAAGTTCGGACATATTAGAGATCATACATACTGATATATGTAGTCCATACATGGACTCACATGGTCAGAGATACTTCATCTCTTTTATAGATGATTACTCACGATATATGTATCTCTACATGCTTCATAAAAAGAGCGAAGCATTAGATGCATTTACGATCTTTAAGGCTGAAGTAGAGAATCAATGCGGCAAGCAAATTAAGATCGTGAGATCAGATAGAGGTGGAGAATATTATGGTAGATACATAGAAGATGGAAAAGCACTTGGGCCATTCGCAAAATTTCTTCAAGAGCATGGGATTGTTGCCCAATACACCATGCCTGGTTCACCCGACCAGAATGGTGTAGCAAAAAGAAGAAACCGAACATTATTGGACATGGTGCAGAGTATGCTTAGCAGCTCCAATCTTCCTAAATCCTTGTGGACTAAAGCACTTCAGACGACAGTGTATAATTAAACTGAGTTCCAACCAAGGTTGTTCCTAAAACGCCATTTGAATTATGGAAAGGTTGGAAACCGAGTTTGCGACATATGCGCGTTTGGGGATGCCCGTCTGAAGTGAGAATATATAATCCACAAGAGAAGAAGCTGGACCCAAGGACCATTAGTGGGAATTTCATTGGATATGTTGAAAGGTCTAAAGGTTATAGATTTTATTTTCCATCTCGCAACACTAGGATTGTGGAATCAAGAAATGCAAAGTTTCTTGAAAATGACTTGATCAGTAGGAGCGATCAAACCAGGAACATAGTTTCTGAGAAGGATCGTTCAGAATCTCAACCTTCCACCTCAAGTGATAGATTGGTTATTGTTCACAAGATTCTCTTTCAAGTAAAAACTCAAAGTTGAATGTACCAATTTTTGAAGTCCTACGTTTATCGACGACATTCCAGTAGATCAGATAATTCAAGAATTGCCAAGAATTTTTGAACAACAAGTTGAACCACATACTTCTCAGGAATATGGTGGTACAACATTAAGAAGATCTACTAGACCAAAGATATCAACAATACCTGATGATTATATTGTGTATTTGCAAGAATATGACTACAACATTGGAGACAAAAATGATCCCGAGTCTTTTCCACAAGCCATGAGTTGCAAAGAATCAGAATTATGGTACGATACCATGAAGGAAGAGATGAATTCTATGAAGAGTAACGAAGTCTGGGATCTTGTTGAGTTTCATAATGGTGCAAAATCCATTGGATGTAAATGGGTCTTTAAGACAAAGAAAGACTCATTGGGAAACATTGAGAGATACAAGGCAAGACTTGTTGCAAAGGGATTCACTCAGAAAGAAGGAATCAATTACACAGAAACTTTCTCTCCTGTATCTAAGAAATATTCCTTGCACGTTATTATGGCATTAGTAGCCCATTTTGACTTGGAGTTGCACCAAATGGATGTGAAAACGGCATTTCTCAATGGAGATCTAGAGGAGGAGTTTTACATGAAACAACTTGAAGGATTCTCTTCTAGTGATGGTGAGCAATTGGTTTGCAAGCTCAAGAAATCATTATACGGATTAAAACAAGCATCCTGCCAATGGTATTTGAAATTTCATAATGTAATTTCTTCTTTCGGTTTTGTAGAAAACATTGTGGATGAATGTATATACCTGAAAGTCAGTGGGAGTAAAATCTATTTTCTTGTTTTATATGTGGATGACATTTTGCTAGCAACCAATGATAAGGGTTTGCTGCATGAGGTGAAACAATTCCTCTCTAAAAATTTCGATATGAAGGATATAGGTGAGGCATCTTATGTCATCGGCATTAAGATCCATAGAGACAGATTTTGAGGCATCTTGGGTCTGTCTCAGGAAACCTATATTAATAAAATTTTAGAGAGATTTCGGATGAAGGATTTTTCACTAAGTGTTGCTCCCATTGTGAAAGGTGATAGGTTCAATTTTAACCAATGCCTGAAGAATGACTTTGAAAGGGAAAAAATGAAGAACATTCCATATGCTTCTGCTGTCAGAAGCTTAATGTATGTTGAAGTTTGCACAAGACCTGACATTGCATTTGTTGTGGGAATGTTGGGATGATATCAGAGTGATCCAGGTTTATACCACTAGAGAGTTGCAGAGAAAGTAATGAGGTACCTTCAAGGAACCAAAAACTACATGCTTATGTATAGACTAGTGGACAATTTGGAATTAATTGGCTACTCAGATTCTGACTTTGCTCGATGTGTTGATTCACGCAAATCAACGTCAGGATACATTTTTATGATGGCCAATGGAGCTGTATCATGGAGGAGTGCCAAGCAGACCTTGATTGCCACTTCCACTATGGAAACTGAGTTCGTCTCCTATTTTGAGGCTAGTTTACAAGGTGTATGGCTTAAGAGTTTCATTTCTGGGCTTAGAATTATGGATTCTATTTCTAAGCCATTGAGAATGTATTGCAACAATTCAGTTGCTGTTTTTATGGCTAAGAACAACAAAAGTGGGAGTCGAAATAAACACATCGACATTAAGTATTTAGCCATAAGGGAACGTGTTAAAGAAAAGAAAGTGGTCATTGAGCACGTTAGCATTGAGTTGATGATTTTTTATCCTTTTACTAAGGGCATGCCACCGTTTAAATTCAAGGATCATTTAATGAATATGGGACTTGGCTCCATTATGTAGTTTCTCATTGTATGAACAATATTATTTTAATGAAATTATTAATTATTGTGATGTTTTTCTCATATTTATGTGCACCTTAATTTGATTTGAGAGAATTCATCTATGTAGGCCCAAGAATGAATATAGGGTTTATTCATTAAGAAATTGTTGCCACATAAATTTTAATAGAAATAAATACATAGTAATACATGGAAGATAATACTTGTCATTAGAGGACTTATCGCCATGATTCATGTATCTATTACTTAATACATATTTTCAATGGGTTTTAAGATGAGACATTAAGATTGGAAGTATGGACCAAGTGGGAGAATGTTAATCTCCCTCTCCCAATGTGCAATTTCTGGAAACTAATCTGTAGTTGTTTCCTTAAATTATCGAAACCAACTGCAGTTATTTCCTTAAATTAGGAAATCAACTGAAGTTAATTAAATTCTTTTTGGGAGCTTCTGAAGTGATCTGTTACTCCCATTGTAGTTATTTAGTCTGTTACTCCCATTACAGTTATCTACCATGATTTGTGGAACACTTAATGAATAGCCAACAGAAGCTTGATGGAAGCTTGGTTATAAATTTTTCTGTTTGGTCCCCAAGCTCACTAACTTAATCCCCTTCAGCCTTACACCATCAAGTCAGAGTGAGGAGAGCTTGGAAGTTCCTTCAAATTTTCTTTAGTGTTGGTGTTGAGGATGTAGTGCTGTGTAGTGGCTACGTTAAGGAGGCTTCGTTGCAGAAAAGTGAACATGGAGAAGAACTCTCGAGGCTCTGGCGGCTACGTTATATTTTTATTAAAGTCTGTTTCGTTTCCTTGAAGAATCTGTAATAAACCATTCGTTGGAGCACTTCTTGGGGCATTGATCTTTGTGCAGATTTCATCTCTACAAAATTACTTTTTCTACATAGTATAATTCATCAATGGTTGGAGGTAATATTTAATGGGAACTTTTAAGTTTTAAGTTTTAATTTTCGATTCCTTTTAAGTATTTATTGCGCATTTTGAATCGTTATTTTTGCTAACATATTATTCTTTATTTTTTATTAATAGTCGATATATATATATATATATATATATATATATATATATATATATATATATATATATATATATATATATATATGACGCTATGTGACAACATCTCCTTGATATTCCTTTTTTTTCGTCAAGTTGTCTGAGCTCTCCAGATATTACATCAGGCTTGACCTCTGGCTTGAGAAACCATGACTTAGCGGCATCTAAGTCATCAAAAACAACCATGGATCATATCAGGCCTAGGTAACACCAACCCTTAACATGGCTGGAATTTTTCCCACAAAGTTTCGTACCAGTGACCTTCACATAAGGGAGTGACTTAATAGTACACCCCACCATTGTCTATTCTAAGCCCATGGGCATCATATTCTTTATTTTTCATTAAATAACTGACTTATATTTATAATTTTTTTAATGTAACGTTATGGGACAATGTCTCCCTCATGTACTGGGGTGTAGAGCTCGAATCAGCGCAAGAAAAATAATAGAGAAGAGAATTTTCAAAAGTACTTGATTTGAAATTAAATAATAAGAAATAAAATATTAAAAATTAATTAAAAATTTTAAATTTAAAACTGTACAAATTAATTAAAAATAAAAATAAAAATAACTATTTGAAAATTATAATTAAAAAAACATTTAAATATTTTATTTTAAATATTTATGATAAATAATTATAAATAAATAGATAAATAAATAAAAATTTAAAAATATCAATTAAAAGAATATTTACAACTTTAATTTTTTTAAAAATTATAATAAATGGTTTAATTTTTTTTTTTTAATGTTGGTTAGGCATTAAGGCCCCGAAACAAATAGTCGAGCGGCGTGCTCACTACCTCACTAGTTGTGTTGTGGCCTTTTGGCCCTAGCCAACAACGCCACTCCACTCGTGGTGCAACGACCTTTCAGCCTCCACGTGACAGAGGGTCGATTTTGGGAATCAACGCTTCACTAGTCGAAGATCGAAATGCCACAACATGACAACCATAGTGGTGAACAATGTCGCTCAGTTAGCTGTGCAATGGCCTTGGCGCCAACTAACAGTTTGGTTTTTTTTTTTTTAATTACATTGTAATTAATAAACTTAATGTTTAAATAGTTTTTTTTTCTTTGTGTTTCATTTTAATTAAATTATAATATTTTTTAATTTATTTTTTTTAATTTCCTATTTTAAATTTTAAATTTTAAATTTTGTTATTTTAAATTTTATGTAAACTTTAAAGCTTTATTTTATTTTTATTTTATTTTTAAATTTATATTATAGTTTTGTTGTTTTTATTTTAATTTTAATTTATTTATGTTTTTTAACTTTTTAATATTATTTGTTTTTAATTAAATTTGTTGGTTTAAAAGTTTAATAAATTTTCAATATTTTTATTTTTTATTTTTTTAATTTAATTTTTGTTATTACTATTGTTTATTTCTTATCTGTTGGTTTTTAATTTTAATTTTTTTTTTCAATTCTGTTTTAAAACAACGTTATTAAAATTTTTAATATTTTAAGGGTTTTTCTTTTAATTTATGGTGTTTTACCATTATGTTATTTTTTTATTTAAATTGATTTTTTTAAGTTATACTTTTATGTTTCTGTATTTAAATTTTTTTATTTAATTTTAATCTATTTTAGATTGTATTTATTTTTCGTTTACATTTTATAATTTTTTTTCCTTGGATGTCATAATGTTTTCTTTTTAATTTAATTTTTAAAAAGTTACTAACATAATTATTTTTTTTTTAATTTATGGTGTAAATAATTTTTGTTTATTTTAAAGTTACTAACATAATTAATTTTTTTAAAATTTATGGTGTAAATAATTTTTGTTTATTTTAAAGTTATTAACATAATTAATTTTTTTTAATTTATGGTGTAAATAATTTTTGTTTATTTTTTAATATAGTAATAGTGGAATTTCTTATAATAATAAATTACAAATTTATATTTTTTTATTATTCTTATTAGGAAAATGGAATCAAAGAAAGTATCTGTGAATACTTATGAATCAAGTGCATCGATTACAATAGCCAACGTTATAGTTGGAACCTCTATGAATATTATTAAATGAAACCGAACTGAGACACATGGTAAAAATCAAACAACCTCTCTGAATATTATTAAATGAAACCGAACTGAGACACATGGTAAAAATCAAACAACTGGCCCCTTAAAATCATTGAATAATATTTCAAAATAGAAGATGACACTATTTATAAATAAAATGAAAATTTCATTGTATATTAAAAATAAAAAACAACTAAATGGTACAAATATATCTATAATGTGGTCAGCGTGACTATGGTGAAAATTATGAGGTGGTTGGAAAAGTACGAGACATACATTTGGTGGAAAAGATAGATATTCTTAATGCTCGTCTAAAACTTCCCAAGAAACATGAGAAGGTTAGATATCATTTTTCAAAGATCAAATATGACACGGTAGAAGATTCTACAAAGATGTGTCATGAACTCATAGTCGACATTGTGGATACTTCTGTAAGTTTTCTTATTTATATTAATGTGTTATGCATTATTGTAAGTATCAGGATTTTTTTTAATAATTTATTTATCATTGACATATTATAATTTGTTTTATAGGATTTTTCTATGGATATTTCAATTATGTTGGAGGGAATTTATTATATATATATATATATATATATATATATATATATATATATATATATACAAATATTATGAACGTGATCAATAGTTTCCACATAGAGACAACAAAAGAAGAAATGAGAAAGAAGAAAAAAACAATAGATCCTGAAACTACAAGAGTAGATATAGAGAATTAGGAAAGAATGGCTAAAATTCATTAATATTGTAAAGTTATACATGTTGCTTTTGAAAATGTAGAAAATTAAGTTGAAGAATATGTTTTCATTAGTGACAATGAGATTAGAACTCTTATTGAAAATGAAAAGAGCTATAAAAGACAAAAAAGAAGAATTCCCATAAATGTTTCTCTTCCAGTAGATGAAGAGGAGATTACTTATTTAAAAGAGAATTTTTTAAATGATAGGAGTAAGAAATGAAAATTTGGTCATTCTGAAAAAATGATGGGCACTAGTGAATATCTTAGTGAAATCTCTAAAGGTCGCACGGAAATCATAAAACCAAGCACTGATTTAGCGGATGGAATTGTTAACACAAAACAATTTTTTTTCAAAATCAATTGATGAAGAGAAACTTGGTCGATAATGGTCATACATTTCAGCTTAATGTCAGACAAATTTATAAGCCAAATGAAGGACAATATAAATATAAAATTAGAAAGACACACCACCTACATGTTCATAACTTGTAAACATTGATTGGGGGCAAACCATATGCACATGTGGTTGATTATGTGGTTCTTTTTTATTCAATTTAAGTTCCCAACAAAAAGGAATTTGATAGGTCAAGATGTTTTAACTAAAAAATTTATGTAATTGGGGAAAATCATTTTGTAGAGGATAGAAGAAAATTGATGAATGAATATCACAATAAATCACTTTTTGAAATAGTGAAATTTATCATTTATGTTGGTTTAATAGATACATAAGAAAATTTATTTGCATGGGATCATAAAATAGATAATGAGTATAGGATGGCAATGACTTTCATCCAAAGGGTCAGATTTATTCATAGTGAATTTGAAGAAAAATGTGGTGGGCATAAGGAAAATGTTACCCAAATATTTTAAAATCAATGTTGTATGAAAATAGGTTACCAAATTGAGAAAAAAAATAATGCAAAGGTGGCAGAGTAAGTGATGTATTGAGAGATATGGATATCATTTTATAGTTGGAATTTAGAATTGGAGAGATATGAGATTTAACTGATGATATTTCCAACATATGAGGGAATATTGACATTGAAAATTAGAAGATTAAAAAGTTTAAACCCTTAATATGTACCAATCATAAGACAAATCCTAAAATCAAGAATCTTCTAGATGATATGACTATCAAAATTTCAAGAGAAATGCAAGTGAAGGATAACAAACTTGTCAAATATGTATTATCTCATATGAAGTCAAGTGAATTATCATTAAAGGAAATATGCGAGGATTTTCAAAAATATGTTTTTTGAATTATTTTTACTTTTTCTTGGATTATAATTTTCTTTTAAATATAACATATTGTTGCTGGTAGTATTTGTTATACACATCATTATATTAACATTTTTTACTTTATTTATTCTTTCATCATGTTTATATGAAAATAGAATGCATGGTTAAAATGTTGAATGAAGGGAGTTGGGATGATTTTGTACGTAACTACTCATATTCAAGTTCTGCAATGTCCAATTTATTCATATGTACACTATTTTTATTTTATTAATTAAACATTAATTTGTGTATTTCATTAAATATATCAAAGAAGGATGTAGATGGAGTGGAAAATATTTGCAGAAGTTTTATTCAAAAAATAAATTTGGAAATACAAAGTAAACAATAATTTTGAACTTGATCATAGTCGTAATCACTGCATTTGGAATGGGCTCGACGCTATCCAATATCAAATAATATTAGGTGATTGTGAAGACATTGCAAATATTATACCTAAAAGGTAATATTCCCTATTTACTACATATATTCCTCATTGTTTCAATTTCCCAAACATTGAATATGATAGTGATCCTTATAATTATCAAGCTTTTAATAAAGTGGTTATGGGATTTCAAGAAGTCATAACATCACCACTTTGGATATTTTTGAAATTTCATTAGGGCACATAATTTTGATTGATATTATCAAGTTTCAAGGGGAAATAAAACTTAAGGATGCAACTTACATGTTAAAACATTGAAATTGTATGTTTGTTTTATATTAAAAAAATATATTTGTGTATAAGTTAATTGACATATTACTATTTCATGTTACAGGAAAATTCAAATCTTATTGGTTGTGAAGATCAGCCAATTAGAAGATCAATACATTCATGTTGCATCTAGGATAAAAGATGATAACTATAGGTCTATTCTTCTCAATATAGTAGATGGAGAGTATCATAATCAAGTACTCATCCATGATTTGTTTGTAATAAAACTAGCAAATGACGATAAAGATACAAAAGGAGAGATAGTTTATGTTTATAAAAAACCACAAACATTAATTAATTATCTTATATATTTGTGTTCAAATAAAGGAGTTTGGGTTTTGGATTTTTTCTCAAGTTCAGGTAAGTTTTATTATGTAAAATTGAATTTTGATATTTAATTTTTTAATTTTTATGTGTTTATACTAATTTACTTCATTATTCCTTTTGTACTTTATGATTAGGTGTAATACTAGCATGTTGCCTACAAAAAGTAAGAAATTGCATAGCTATTGAAAAAGACTCACTACAATGCAGGTTTATTTGGAAAATAATTAATGTTATTCAACCTTTTCCATATGCAATGCAAGAAGTTCATTTGAGGAAATGGAATTATAATCAATCACGTGTGAAAAAGAAAGGAAAAGGAACCACAACCACCATTGGATGGAATGATTGGAAATGGATTCTTTGGAAGATTTTGAAATATCAAAGATCTATCAGAAGAGGAAAATGACCAAACTAAGAACATAATACTATGGAAGAAGACAATAAAAAAGCTCTAGAAGATGATGATAATTGATTATATGATATTGTTGATTAAATTTAAGTTATCCCTACAAATCAAGTTGAATTTTGAGTACTATTCACTAGTTGTAGTTGTATTCTTTTGATTTTGATATTTAATGATAAGAATAAGCATTCAATTATTGTTGGTATATGTTTAATATTTTTATTATCTGATTTTCACCTTTAATTTTTATGTGAATCACTATTTTTTGAAAATAAAAATTTGATTACTATTATTTTTTTGACATAAAATTCAAAAATATGTTATTTTTTTAACTTTTTTTTTTTTTTTGCCATAAAAATCATTTATTTGACATGTCATTTTTAGCAAAAAAAAGTCACAAAATGTCTGTGTTTCTATGTGTGTGCGCGTGCAATGTGTATTTTTTGTCAAATGTTTAAAATTATTGTTTTTTAGTGAAATTATTTAATGTACATTGAATTATTAATTAGCGATAAAAAAATTATATATAAAATATTAACTTTAAAATATTTATTCTTTTTAACTATGCAATAAAATGAAGATGTCATTACAAAAAAATTTAAAAAAAAAAAAACTGCAAACTTCAAAAACACTTAAAAACCAAACATCTCAGGGAAGAAGAATATGAATAAGAAGAATTATACTTCAAAAATTCTTAAATAACCAAAATTTAAAAAATATTTATCCATGTTTAAAACATTACAAAAATTAAATGTCAAAAATAAGCTCTCAAGAAAAAGGTGTTGATGTTGCATCAATGCTTTTTGAAATAAATATGAAAATCACTAAAATTTAAAAAAAAAAAAAAATTCATACTTGGTATATAACAATATTTAAAGTGTCAAAAATATTCTCCAAAAAAATGGTGATTTCGAATAAACACTTTTCAAAATCAGATGATTTTCAGCAACCTCTAAAAAAGTGAGAACTCAATACAGTTCTAGTTAAGTTGGTAATTTTTTTCTTGTTCAAAATACGTAGGATTAGAATTTTTTACTATTTTTACCAGTAGGCAACATTCCCAAATAAATGATTTGAAACTCATTAATTGATAATCAAATGATATAATCATGATCATTAAGTAAAGTAACCTTATAAGAGGAATATCGACTCTCATAATATAATAATCATTAATATAGCTTGTTGACATAACAATTTCTACTTTAACTTTGCAACAGTAACATTGTTTATTTAACTAGGCTTGTTAATAGTACTTTCAAAAATGTAATTTCCAACGTCATGCAAGGTAGCAATATCATCAAGATAATAGAATACGCAATCACATAAATAGACTATTATATACCCTAGAAATTCAGAATGGAGAAAAACCAGACAAATGTTTATTTTAGTAAATATTTTGTGAGGTCCTTCACCTCTCACTCAATGGAAACAAAATAGCCTATCCCTTGTCCATCGTATAAATTTTACAAAAGAAACATAATTTTGTATTCAAGCATAGTTAACTAGAGGCTATTACATTAAGAAAATTGCCATGTTCCTTAAACACATTACCTAGTAGTTTTTTTAGCACAACATCTTCATGATATCTTTGTTTCAGGCAATAAGTTACACTTGTAAACTTCATTAGATAAAATTTCACTCTAAACGTAAAAATAATTATACATAATGACCTCATTATCTACGAGAGTATTAGTTATAATCCATATTTCAATTGCTGCCACAGGGGTTACTTTAGAACAATTCATTCGAGGAAATTTTAGCCTAAAAGTGACCTCCTAAGGAGAAATAATAAAATAATAGTTAAAAGAATAAACTAAGAGTTACGAATTTTGGAGGGAAAAGAAGAAAATTAATTTTTTTAACTGTATTTTTCGCTTATCTCCCTATAGGATTAGTCAAATTTTAAGTGTAAACACTTATTGGATGCATAATTATATTCCACATCCAATGAGTACCGATTATTCATACTTTTGAGAAGATGCACATTGACAAAAATTGAAGATACATTAAAAAAGTGTCTCGAACATATTTTTTTAATGTATCTTCATTTTTTGTCAATGTGTGTCTTCTCAAAAGTATGCATAATGGGTACTCATTGGAAGTGGAATTTAATTATGCATCCAACAAACTTCTACACTTGAAATTTGAGTAAACCTATAAGGAGATCAACAAAAAATACCATTGAAAAATAGTTTTTCTTATTTTCCCTCCGAAATTTTGCATGTACCTCTTTTTAAATTTAAAAGATTTTTATGGTTTAGATATTATGACATGGAAACTAATGAAAATTTCATAGGCACTTTTAGACTGAAATTTCCTCTAATGACTCCATTCTTCACAAAAGTTGTGATTCTTTCATGCAAACACTGTCATCTACAAACTCCCGCATTTTGATAATATGAAATATAATTTTATCAAAACCCAATATTCAATGTCTTGCGGTTATCATTTTTATGTCATAATAACTAATAATATTCTACGCAATATACATCTTTTCAAGAAAAGAGTTTCTTTCTCATGCATAAATTGAAGTAAAAGTCATCTCCACAACTTCTCTTTTACTTTTACAACCTTCAAAAAGAACAAAACCACAACTATTCAACACATGCAACACCTTAATTAATATCTACAAGTTCATACTTTTAATGCATTTAATCAAAATGCAAAACACAACCATGGTATTTTTTTCTGTGTTACCATTCACGTTGCTACTTGTTCCTTCTAATATGAAACCATTCTTATTATCACCAATGCAACAACATAATTTACTAATATTAAAAAGAAAAATAATAATCTTATTGTCTGTATTCCCAAAACATAATACAAATGCACACAGTTATAAGTGCACATATATTTTTTCCATATCTCAAATGCATTAAATAAATACACCCAATTATAAAGCCATGTTTACTTATCTACATACATAATGCATATAAATATTATAAATACATATATATACATTGCATTCAGCATATATATATTATAAAAATATGCCTTATCATCCATAGTTCACATGCATTAAATGCATAAAGATTATAAAATCATTTCTTCTTATTCATATTTCATATAGTTTAAGTAGACTTATATAATTATAAAAACATGTCGTATTTCAAGTACTTTAAACAAACACATATAACTCTAAAAGCATGCCTTATTTTATATATTTCAAATATTGTAAGTAAATGCATTATAGTTATAAAATTGCAATTGCATTTACAAAGCTGAACATTTATTTATAGATGTAAAAGTGATCATAATATCATTATTGTATTGGCGTAATCAAATCATGTATTTCCATATATAACTCACATTTATATTATCAACCTCCAATGCAAAGCCATGTTTACCAACATGGAATACAACTAATCTTGTTATTACCAATGTGCATGCACATAATATAAAATACAACTATCATTTGTGTCTCTCTTTTAAATGCATTATTCCTAAATTATAAGAAATTGTCATAGTTACTTTCTACCTGTTTCTTTTTTTAAATGCATTATAGTTAAATCATAACAGAGATAATCTTTCATAAGGAATTATCATGACTAAATTCTTGCACAATAGGGATAATCTTCAATAAAAAATTATCATGTCTAAATTCTTGAATAAAGACAATATTTCATAACGAATTACCATAGATATTCTTTCATAAAAAATTAAGATGACTAGATTCTAACTTTGAGCACAGAGACAATATTTCATAAGAAATTATTATTACTAAATTCTTGCCCAATAGATATAATCTTTCATATGGAATTACCATAGATTAATTAATATTAGCAGCAGAAATGATACCTCCCAACCTTTAACAATGGTTTCCAATTGAGACCAATTGTCTGCAAAGGAACCATCCAACCCAGTCAACCATAAAGATCCAACAGCTCGGGCCTCACTTTCCTTATTGATTGTGTTTGGGACGAGTTTTATTGTTGCCTCATCGAAGTTCTTTCCCAAGTTCATTACCCATCTTAACGATTCGTACCAAACTGCAAGAGCTCTCACGTTCTTGGTGTCTTCGGTTTGAAGCATTTCATCTTTAGGAAAATGGATCGAAGCTCTCATAGTTTGGGATCAAGTTTGTTGCTGCTTTATTCTCCATGGAAATAGCTATACAGTACTCAGAGAAGAAGAAAATGTAATGGCAGCTGGAAGAAATAAAAATAATGGATGGAAACTGAGATCCAAGCAAGGATTTGTTACTAGTTATCAACTCTATAACTAGTTCTTGACGCAACTAACTGAATGAGAGCCAATTACTTTTCGGAACAGGTCAGAACCTTTTAATTCAACAATGTTATTAAAATTACAACATGTTCTAGGGGTATTACACACGTACGTACATTTCACGACATGATGACTATGAACAAAATCTGTTTGAAAAAATGGTTATGTTTCTTGGTGGTGGCACTGCCTTGAATCTAGGGCTTCGAGGAAACTATTAAAATAGAAATTGTTAATAATAGGTAGTTAATAGTAGTTTCAGCTGCTTTTGTTGATAGCTATGTTTTCCAAATGGTGTAGTAATGGTGTTTAATATTTGCTATGTTGTGTTATATTAATATAATTTAATGGGTAAGATGTAAAAATAGTGATTTTACCATATAACCTAAATTTGAATCAATCACCTTTTAGAAAAATAAAACTTATAAAGAGTAAAATGTAGTTGAACGACGCATCTAAAGACATCCAGCGACTCATGCGCCATGATCCGTTTTGGAATTCTCTATTATTACTTTATATTACTTTCTTGGCTTACTTTCAGTAATCATTAACGTAAAACAAAGTTTCTTTCCACTTATAACATGCAGTAAGTAAATTATAACGATCTACATCTAATATTTGCTTCCGGTTGTATTATCTTATTTTTATGTAATGGATTTGAGGTAAAAATAATGATTATTGATTTTGTTATATGGTGTTTAACATTTATTTTATAATTTAGTTATTTTATAATCAAATTTTTTTTTATTTTAAAATTTAAATCAATCATTTTTAACCATTAATAAAATCCGTTTAATATTTATCCTATAATATACAACAATGGTATTGTTTTTATGGTGGTTTGTCTATAAATGTGCATGCTATGTTTTGGCTTTCTAAAAGCAGTAGATGGTTTCTATGGCTATGTTTTTTGCTTTGTCACAGTGGTCGAGGACATATATTGCTCTTTGGATATAATTTTGGGTCTTTGCTCTTGGTAAAGGCTTTCGGCTGTTATATTTTTTAGCGCGGGCCGTTGGTTTCAATATTCCTCCTCCTGAGAAAAATACTTGTTTCAGGTTCAATATTCCTCCTTATGGTGAGAAAAATACTTGTTTTAGGTTTATAAGTTGGTTGAGATTCTCTGTTCAAGTTTTTCAAGATCTTGGTGTGAAAATTATGCAAATGAAACTACTCGGATAATTTTGGGTATTAGAAAAATGCATTATGGGTCTTTCTTTGCAGCTTGGTGGATTGAAGAGACCTGTGTTCTGTTTTCCAAGATTCGAGCTCATGCTGGAAATTACTGTTCAAGAGCAATACTGTTACACTGCTGGGTGTTCTGAAGGTAAAAGTTTTGATATAGAATTGTATTGAATATTGGGTGTATGGGATGACAATATGGATAATTATGTTGTTGAGCAACTCTTGCTCTAGAAGTGTTACATGGGTTGGCAGCCTTCTAGCTCCTTTGGGTTTGAGTGTTAACTAAGTCGTTTTATGAAATTTTTATTTTTATGATCGATACAAATAGTATCAATTTACAAAAACAAAGATTTACCCTACAATTTAGTTATTTTATAAAATTTGAATCAACCATATTTTACCATTTTCAAGACGAACAATATTAACTATAAAAGATAAATGATGCATTGAATCATACACCCTGAATTTATAAATGATGCATTGAATAATACTCCCTGATTGGTTCTGGGCTCCTCTAGTGTTACTTGGTGTTACTTTCGTGGGCTCGCTTTCAGAAATCATTATAGAATAGAACATAATTTCTTTCCATCTAAGTCGTTATTGTTGTTTACACAGATATACCTTTACAGACGTAAGCCTAAGATAGAACATAATTTCTTTCCATCTAAATAGTTATTGTTGTTTATTCTTGGGCTCACTTTCAGAAATCATTATAGAATAGAACAAAGTGAAATCATTATAAAATAGAACATAATTTCTTTCCATAAGCTGAAGATAAGGAATTTACTCTCTAATCTATCTAATTACATTTTTTTGGTATTTTTTTTGGTGTCTAAAGGAATCTAAGTACTAAAATCAGGAATTGAACTCGTGATCTGCTTAACAACACTAACGCCTTAATAAAAGATCAACGAACCACTAAGCCAAGCCCCACGGGCTAATATATCTATTTTTATTGACTTGTGTTGAGTAGTTTATTATTTCTCATGCTTCATATATGAGAATATTTTTTAGCGTGTAGCTTTTAGTAGTACTAAGTGAATCATTTTATGTGTTTTTATAATTATGTGTTTTTATGTTTTTTTAAATTATTGGTAAATGTAGATAGATATCATTTTATAATAAGTATATAAACATTTAATTTTTATACATGTTATATAAATCATAAAAATTAATTAAATTAAAACTTTGTTTTAAATTATTATTAATTATAAGAATATATATTTTTCTTAATAAAAATCTTGTACATTTGAATGAAAATACATTTTGTATATACACACTAGATGTGTGCATGTCTGGATATGCCCATATCTATTTAGGTTACATAATTAAAATTATATAGTAAGCATTTGGGAAAAAACTAATAATGACCCTAATTAAAGCTCAAACAAAAAAGGAAAACAAAAGATATAATACTAGGAAGATCAAGATGTTTGAGATAATGCTCACATTAATGCTGTGTGTTATGTTTGGGGATTGGCTTTGAGGTTTTGTAGGAGACTGTTGAGATATTCTCTCAACCTAAATCTCCAAGATTAGAATTAGTTGGATCTCACTCCAACTATATATATATGTATTGTACCTTAATGTGTTAATGTAATACAAACTATTATTTTGTGTGAATCTTGTTCAATGGATGCTCTTCCAATTTCTCATATGGTATCAGAGCCTAGCTGGGCTTAATCCCTCACGGGAGTGCCCAGGAAGATGAAATAGTTTGGGATAGGTGCTTTGTACATACGTAGATTAGGAGTGTTGAATTATTTTGTTTGTGAGAGTGTTGTGTGTTCATTGTTTACCTGCAGGGCTACCTACGGTGAAAACAAAAGAGGACCTGTTGTTGTTTCCATCTCGGTATTTTGATAGCCATGAAGCTCTAGAATCTGATTTTCCCGGGTGGTTTTCTTGATCAAATCAAAGATAAGGGTTTCATCGCTTCTAACTAGTCTCATTGTCACCATTTGCCATTATTATCGCATCGTTCAGTTGGTGTGTTCTTCACACCATGTGATTGGAATTTGATCTTACAAGGTCTCTGCAATGGCATTCTGTTGTTGAGTTTTCCGCTTTATGCAGATCAGTACACCAATTGCAAGCTTGTATCGGATGAGATGGGAATTGCTTTGAAGGTACAACATTCCGAAAGTGAAGGAGAAACAATTCGGCGCCAAGAAATTGTAAGGAACATGAAAGCCTTGATTCGGGGAGGAGAAGGTAAGAAGGTTAGGAAGAATATGAAGCGGTTCAAGCGTGTAGCTACAAAGGCAACCATTTAAGGTGGATCCTTTGCTCGAAACTTGGACAATTTTGTGGAGGAATTGGTTGAAAAAATTATGCTCGGCTAGTGGAAAATACTGTATTCCGGCACTGTTTCAGAAAATGTAACCTTTATATAATGTTTTTATATAGATTTTAATATAAAGTTTTGGGGAATCAAATAATGCAGAACCAAATATGTAACAGAGTGACATAATGCAGGCTTGTTGTTCTTCATGTTCTTCAGAGCTATAGAAACACATGATTGGTTTAAATATGTCTACAAGTCTGTTAAAACTGAAGATTATTGTTGTACTTCAGTGCTTCAAAGTCAACAGTTACAAGTTACCTTGTGATTTTGTAAGTATGTAGAAAGGTCAATTGTTTAACTGATTGCTGAAAACATTTCGTACTTAGATCGTTGTCCTATATAACTCTCGAAATTTTCTCTTCAGGGGAATTTCACAAATGGAAGTGTATCAATAAAATGCTTCAATGTCGAGATTGTCCTTCGGGGGGTTGAGAAGCATCAGTTCTACAAAGAACGTCAAATATGGTCAGAAGAATTTGTACTTTAAATGTGTCAAATGGGAAACTCGAATGTGTGGAGAAGAAAAAAGCAGAAGCTGGAAGATTCAGAGTGGGTGTAAGAGCTAATGAAGACCATTCAGACAAAGACAAATGACAAATTTTGTAATTGTGATTTCAGCGTTGTAAGTTTTGAAATGTAAGCATTAAAAGGGGGTGTTTCAGATAATGCTCACATTAATGCTGTGTGCTAAGTTTGGGGATTGGCTTTGAGGTTTGGTAGGAGACCGTTGAGATATTCTCTCAACCTAAATCTCCAAGATTAGAATTATTTGGATCTCCCTCCAACTATATATATAAGTATTGTATCTTGATGTGTTAATGTAATACAAACTATTATTTTGTGTGAATCTTGTTCAATGGATGCTCTTCCAATTTCTCATACAAGATTTATAGAACTCATTTGACTTCTTTCTTTCTTTCTTTCTTTTTTCTGAACCTGCTACCATTCTCGGGGATTGGTACCAACCAGGACCAAATCCATGTCTGTACTTTTATATTTATCTTACTCTAAAATTTTTGAAACATCGACACGTTTGGTGCTTTCCAAACCGTCCTCCATATATGTCTCTTTTATAGCTAATCTTGAAGAGTGTTTCTATAATTCCCCTATTCTTAATATGTGAGGAAACAACATCATCTTCCCCCTGTGTGCCACAAAGTCCCCATTCATATTGGAACCTTATTTTTATTGTTGTGTCTTAATGTTTCCTTTCTCTTTATCATATCAAGGATAGGCTTCTAAAAATGCCATCCTTTTTGCCTATAAAAGGCGTAGTAAACTAATGGTTTTTCTTTTTTGGAGTCTTATTTTTCAATGGATATATATTCTGCAAGTGGATGTATGAAAACATACTCTACATCGAAATGTCGAGTTGCATTGAAAGTATTTATGTTTGAATGTTATGTGATTTAGTAGCCTCTTACTTAGGTCTATCTCCACACATATTCTGGAAAAGGTGAAGAGACCATCCTTCGTTCTCTCCAAATCCATTTTTTTAAAGATGGTCAATATATTTCATATGTCTTCAAGAACTTTATGATGCCAGAAAGAAAGTGGAAGATTCAGAACCTTTCCCACATTGTTATGATTTTGACCACCATAAATGTGACATAAAAACCCAAGGAAAATGGAGTGATAAATAACCTAACTCTACCCCAAAACCTTGCGGCTATATTTTGGACATAATCCAATTCCTTTTGAGTTTGAAATTTGACTATAGAAAATCTTTTAGAGCATAAAATATAACACATTCTAGTGTCCAAAATGTGAATACCCAATTAAATAAAGCCTTATATTTAGGCCAAAAGCCATTGAATTTAAAAATAATAGCCTTAGAAAAGGAAATTTCCTCTGAGCTTTGATCTCCATTGTTGGGCCTACTCCAATTTGTCCACTATGTAGGGTCATGGAGGATTTTGGCTCAGAACTGAAGGTCTATTAATCTTCTAGTGTACTTCCAAAATTGGGGCCTTTCCTTTTTCTACATCCTGATAGGAAACTAATCCATTATGTGTCTTGAATCTGGGTGCTCCTCCTCGTAACCTTATATTCAAAATAATAGTTAAATTCCTAGAGATACCATAATCTTTGATCTGTGTGCAATCCTGAAGTATCTTCCCTCTGAATATGAGATATTTTTACTCAAACAAGAATTCCCCACTTACACTCAATACTATGTTTTAGGAAAATAACCAAGTTTCTGAAAGGAAGATAAGTCACCTCCTGTCCATGGCATTGAACCACCTCGACAAGCACCATGAGCAACCCCATTTTCTGGATATGAAATATTGTTGGAAACATAGCCACTGGTCAAATACGACCCCTGTATACTCGAATTTTTACCCTCACACAATGAATTTTCAGGATACAACCTAGTTTTATTCATGATACAACCTAGGTGGCTGCATTTCCCAAATATTTTGCACAAAAATTCAAGAAAACATAGAGTATAATGGAAGGGAGAATATAGAGAGACAATGTCACTTATCAAAGGGTACATCAACGACTCATTCCATCATATTCCCGCCTATTCGAGCTAAGTCTAATTTCTGCCATAGGGGGAAGACAATGGAATTAGGGGTGGTGCAATGATTGTAAGCTTGTGCACTATCATCTTGCTAGTCTAGAAACAGGCCCTGAGGCTACATATGATAGGCATCTCCAAGACAGAGATGAGCCACAACCCCCCTTTGCCTACACCATAACGAGAACATAGAACCTTCATTGTTATGTAAGTTTACTTTTATAATTAATACAAATAGTATCAATTTACAAAAGCAAATATTTACCCTATAATTTAGTTATTTATAAAATTTGAATCAATCATATTTTACCATTTTCAAGACAAACAACATTAACTATAAAACATGAATGATGCATTGACTCATACTCCGTGATTTGTTCTCGAGTCCTATGGTGCTACTTTCTTGGGCTCACTTGCATAAATCATTATAGAATATAACATAATTTCTTCCCATCTAGGAAGTCATTATTTGTGATTGCATGGGTATATATTTACCGAGGTATGCCTAAGGTAAGGAATTTACTCTTTTATCTGTTTCCATTTTCTTGTTTGAGTGGTTGACTATTTCCCATGCCTCATATAAGACCATTATTTTAGTGTGTAACTTTTAGTAGTAAGGAAGTTAATTATTGTGTGTGTTTATAATTAATTAATGATTTTATATTTAGTATAAAAGTAAAATTTATATATATTAAATGGTTAGTAATATATATAAATTAAATAGTTAGTAAATGTAGATAGATATTATTTTATAATAAGTATATAAACATTTATTTTTTATACATGTAATATTAATCATAAAAATTAATTAATTATAATTTTATTTTTAAATTATTATTAATTATAAAAATAAGTGTTTTCCTAGTAAAAGAAATTTGTACTTCCATTGAAATATAGAATGAAAATATATTTTTCATATACACAGTTGATGTGTGCATCCCTCGATCTGCCCAAATCCATCTCGCCTACAGTAAAAGCATATGCTAATAATTTAGGGAAAAACTAATGCTCGTAAGTAAAGCTCAAAGAAAAGGGGGAAATGTTACAAGAAAACAAACTGAATTTCACAATTTAATTGGTATTTTATCAAGCAAAATCTTCAAATAGTTATACAATCGCACATGGTTACTAGATCATAACTAATTGACAAGTAGTTTTTTGAAACGTTGTAAACAAAGAACTAATTATAAGCTATTATTGTGCAATATCCCGTAGGATTAGTTAACATTCCCCCCATAATCTAAAGGGACATCTGACATGTTGAGTAACATTCTGAATTTTTCAAACTTTTCTCGTCCTAGTGCTTTAGTGAAGATATCTGCTATCTATTATGAAGTAGGACAATGTGTCAGATGAATAACATTGGTCTCTACATAATTTTAAATCAAGTAATACTTCGTGTTAATCTGCTTGCTTCGATCATGAAACTTTGGATTCTTGGACAATTGTATTGAAGAAGAATTATAAAAAATAAAGGAGTTGAATATTACTCCTTCTCTTGCAAGTCTTCAAGTATTTTTCGAAGACAATGATTTATTTGGTAGCTTGAGCTGCTACAACTTATTCAGCTTGGGTGGTAGAATCAACAGGTGCAAATTTCTTGTGTGACCTCCAGCTAATGGCTGCTAATCCCAAATTCATCAAATAACTAGAATTAGAGACCCCATTCTCCTTATAACCATGAAAGTCAAAATCTGAATATCGAGTGAGATGGAAATGTACAACTTTGGAGTATTTGATGCCAAAAAATATATTTCCCTTCAAGTATTTCAGCACTCTTTTTTCCGCATTCCAATGACTTTCACAACGTTGATGCATGAACCTGGAAAGTATCCCTACAACAAAAGTAATTTCAATTCTAGTAGTCGTTAAAAAAAATAAACTTCCAACAAGTTGCCTATATGTTTTTGGATCATCAAATGGACTTACTTCAGTGGAAGTAAGTTTTAAATTTTGCTCCATAGGAGTAGAAATGGAGTTACAATCATGCATTCCAAACTTGTTTAATAGTTTCCCAACATACTTCATCTAAGAAAAGAAAGTGTGTTTGAGTTTTTGAACAACTTCAATTCCTAAATAATAGTGCAACAGGCCCAAATCTGGCATGCAAAATATTTTCTGCAGCTCCCTTTTAACAGATGCTATATAAATATCATTTTTCTTAATAATCATCAAAACATCAACATAGACAACTAGATATACAAAAAAAATTCCAATCTTTTTGACAAATAAAGCTGCATCATCTAGGTCAAAAATTTTGTAATTCAACTTAAGGAGGTGTTAATTTTTCTTTTCATACCAATCACTAGATGCTTTTTTAGTGCATATAATTCTTTGACCAATTTTCAACCCTTATTTTATTTTCCTATGACAGAAAAACCCTCAGGCTAAAACATGTAAACATCGTCTTTCAAATCTACATTCAAAAAAGTTATTTTCATATCCATATGATGTATCTTCCATCCTTTTTGTGTTCCAAGAGAAAAAAAAGTTCTATTTGTACGCCATTTCATTGTAGGAGCAAAATTACTTGTATAATCAACACCTTCCTTTTGTGCATAGACTTCGCTACAAGTTTGGCCTTGTATTTATCAAGTGAACCATCTCCTTTATACTTAACTTTATAGACCCATATACAAAAATTAGGTTTGATTCCAGTAGGAGGATCCACCAGCCTGCATGTGTCATTTTTAATAAGGGCATCATATTCTTTCTTCAATGCATCCTTCCATTCATCAAAATTACTAGCTTCTTCAAAACAACTAGTTTCACTAATTATGCAATAATTACAATCATGAAAAAACTTACGTGTGGAAGAAATTCTTGTCTCATAATCATCATATTTTCTAGGAAAATTGTGAATACAAGTGGATCTAATAAAAAATTATTGAGGTGGTTGTGAAGATTTCTCATCCTGAAGTGTAGGTTCTTCAGGAACACTTTTTGATTCTGCAGAAACAATATAATCTTCCAAATTTTCCTCAACAAAAATATCTTCCTGAATTTAAGATGGAAAACCCACAAACTAATCCAGAATGGGAACTCCCCCCTTACTATGTGGAACTGCATTTTCAGATTCAAAATAAAATTTATTGGATGCATATTTCTCTAAATAAGTAAGTTGTCTATCAATGGTAGAGAAATATTTTGCAAATTCTAAAAAAATGACATCTGTCGAAAAAATATTTTTTTTGCTTTCTTCATCATATAATCTATATTCTTTTGGTGTACTGGAATATCCCAGAAAAATACACTTTCGACTTCTTGAATTTAATTTGTTTTTTTTATGCTTAAGAATAGGTATAGAGATGGAAAGAAGAGGGGAGAGAAGGAGAGAGAGAGGCATATAGTAAGAGAATTGGAGGGTGAAGAGAGGATGTAACAAGTAGCTCCAAAAACTTTAAAATGTTGAATTGTTGGTAATTTGTTGTACCAAGCTTCATATGGTGATTTTTTACTGAGGATAGAAGAAGTATATATATTTTTAATATATGATGCACAAAGTCATGCTTCTCCCCAAAACATTCATTTGACATTTTTGAAAAACTTCATTGATCTAACCATGCTAAGAAAAGTCTTATTCATCCTTTATACAACATTTTTTTGTTGCAGATTATATGGAATAACAATTTGGTGTTTGATGCCATTATCTATTAAATATTGTTCAATTTTTTTTAAATATATTCACCTCCATTATGAGTCCTTAAGATACCAATATTCTGTTGATTTTCATTTGCAATCATAGCATGAAATATTTTGAACATATAAAAAACTTGTGACTTTTCCTTCAAAAGATAAAACCAACACATCCTCGAATAATCATCAATAAAAGTGAGTATGCATTTATTTCCATTTGCAGTTGGTGTATTCATAGGTTCACATAAATCAAAATGTATGAGACCTAATTTTCTAGAAGATCTAGACAAAATAATGAAATGGATGTTTACTGTGTTTCCCCAAGATGCAAGCATCACATGGTGTGAGCTTTCTTGGAATAGTGGCAATACCTTTAATTCCCCGTTATTTCATAATTCTAATGTTTTCATAGTGGATATGACCAAATCTAGTATGCCATAATAAACTTGAAGATAAATGATTATATTTTTCCACTAACAAAGTTGAATCTGTAGCACACTATGTAATAGATGAATTACTATTCAATTTTAAAAATGTACCTTGTTCAACATGAGTCATAATAACTTAATTATAACTTGCTCTACAAATTTCAATTATGTGATAAAAAATATGGATTGAATGTCCTTGATGTATGATATGAATGATGGACATTAAGTTCCTCTTAAATTGGGGAATATAAAGAACATATTTCAATATATGATCTGCTAAATGTGGAATTTTTAATTTAATTGATCTAATTCTTGATGGTTTAACTTTAGTCTTATCAAAAAACATAAACAACACCATTAGCGTTATCACTAGAAATTTCAAAAAGATATTTCTGGAATGTCATAGACAAGTTCCACCTACATCTAAAATTTAATTGTCCTCCATGAAGAAAATGCAGTATTAAAAACATTTTCAAAATGAAAATTATAGTGATATAATGTGCATTTTCATTTGCTTTATTTTTATCAGGAGATAATTGCTCTTTCTTGTGATTAACTGGTTCTTTCTTTTCATTATTAATCTTCTCCCAAGGAACCTTGCAATTCACTGAAGTATGACCAGTTTTTCCACACCTATAACATCTAATATTTGATTTAGACTTGAAAATTTCTGTGTCTGGTATTTTATATTTCTATCGCCCTGACTGTTGTTATTTTTACCCCCTTCCTCTAAAATTCCTTCTACCTCGGCCTTTGGGTTTCTTGCCACCTCTCGCAGACTCATTTTGTGATTTATGTTTTTTCTATGCTCTTTCTCCAATCTTATTCACTAATTTATCAAAAGTGATTTCCTTTAATTGTCCACTAGCTTGGAGAGATTCCAAGTAATGAGAGCCCAAGTAGTGAGAGCTTGCAAAGTGTAGGGCCTTGATGAAGAAAGTTAATTCTAAATCTACTTTAATACATGTGGCTTCTATATCATGGAAAATAGCCTTTATTTCATAAGCTAATTTCATTACATCAATATCCTTCATTCCCAAATTAAATAACTTCAATAACAACTGAATAATCTCCCATTCTGAATGGAATCATAGAGTTCCCTTAAAATTTATAATATTTCCTATATTGCCTTACAGGAACGAATCTATATGCTTACCTCTTCATAAACTAATTCGGTAATCATAGCATAGAATTTATTGTTCTTGAATTCCCATATGGCACGTTGTTTGTCATCATTTGGAGGTTCTGGTGCAATATATTTATCTTATGCGTCTTTCTTTCCTTGAAAAGCATATTTTGACAAATCATTAAAAATCAATGCACTCCTAAGTATTCTTATCCATTCTAGGCAATTTTATTTCCCAAAAAGGACAATTCCAACCAGAGAAATTCTAGATGTCATGAAATTAAAAAAAATAATTAATAATTCTGACAAACTACAAGAGTATGCATGAAAAAATATGTCACATTTTGTACAAAAAAAATATTAATGTGTCTTGGTATTTCGATCGATGATCCAGCAAGGTCTTCGCAATAGACAATAATACAAGGAACATCAACCAAAGTTTAAAAAATTAATAATTTACCGGATCGAAACAACCGTTCAAAAATTTATGAAGGTCATAGTAAATGGTGGGGACGACGATAAAAAGAACACATGTGCAAATTAAATCATCAATCTAGTCTGATAGATCTATCGTTTACGGTGGCACAAACATGTCGATGATTAAGAAGGTGACTGGTCCCGTAGCAAGGTTTCAACAAAACATTTTTTCGTTTGATAAACGGTTGTGGTGGAATACAAGAACACGTATATGGATTTCAAAAACCACCTGCAGTGACTCCATAGACACCCGATGACATTATAAACCACTACAAAAAAAAAAAAACTCCCTACGTAGAGTTGGTCTCGAGTCCACCTTCGCAACAACTGATTGTATGACATTCACAACTGTAATTCCACCTCACACGTCCATGGAGTTCAAACAGTCACAATGGATCAATATTTCGAACCTATGATACCACTATTACAGGAAAACACAATGAACTCCACAATTGAATTGGTATTTTATGAAGTAAAATCTTCAAATACTTATACAATCATAGATGGTTACCAGATCATAACTAACTGACTCGTAGTTTTTATAACCGATGTAAACAAGAACTAATTCTAATTTAATATTGTAAAATATCCCATAGGATTAGTTAACAAAAAAGATAAAATATAATACAATTGGGAAGATCAGGACTTATAGAACTCATTTTACTTCCCCTTTTCTTTTCTTTTTTTGTCTGAACCTACTACCATTCCCTGGGATTGGTACCAATCAGGACCAAAGCCAACACACTCACAGATGTGTTTCAAATTTTATATTATCTGAGTCTGAGCTTTCATAAACATGGACACGTTAGGTTCCTACCAAACCGTCCTCCATATATGTCTCTTTTTTCAGCTAATCTATAACCATTAGTGTTTCTATAACAACCTTGTTTTGAATAAGAGAGGAAACGACATCCGCTGCCCCTATTGTTTATGCCACAGAGTCCCCATTCATATTGGAATCTTATTTTTCTTATTGTGTCTCAATGTTTTCTTCCTCTTTGTCATCTGAAGGATTAGGCTCATAAAAATTCCATCCTTTTGGCTTACTAAATTGACATTTTTTTCTTTCTTGGATTCTTATTTGCTAATGGACATATATTCTGCAAGTGACCCATTTAAAAACATACTCGACATCGGAATGTTGTGTTCTCATAATCTAAAACTTCAGTCCACTAAGTCTTTATGTTTGAATTTTATGTGATCTAGTATCCCCTTACTTAGGTATATGTCCACACAGATTTTGGAAAAGGCAAAGAGACTATTATTTGTTCTCTCCAAATCCATTTTTTTAAATATGGTCAATATATTTCCTATGTCTTCAATAACTTTGTGATTCCAAGAAGGAAGTGGGAGGTTTGGAATCCTTACCCACACTGGCATGGTTTTGACCACCATGGATGTGGCATCAAAGCTCAAGGACCATGGAGTGATAGATAACCTATATCTATCCAAAAACCATGGGCCTATATTTTAGACATAATCTAAATCCTTTTGAGTTTAAATTTGCCTATAGAAAATCCTTTAGAGAATTAAAAATGTCACATTCTAGTGTCCAAGAGGTGAAGGCCCAATGAAATAAAGCCTTAGGTTTAAGCCAAAATCCATTGAATCTACAAATAATATCTTTAGACTAAAAAGAAAAACCAATGGAAGTTACCTCTGAGCTCTCGATCTCCATTGTTGGGGCCTACTCCAATTTTTCCCCTATGCAGGTTCGTGGAGAATTTCCGCTCAGATCTAAAGGTCGATCTAAAGGTAGGAAACTAATCCATTATGTGTCCTTTCTCTGGGTGCTCCTCCTTGTAACTTTATATTCAAAACAATAATGGAATTCCTCGAGGTACCATAGTCTTTGATCTATGTGCAGTCCTAGTGTATCTTCCCTCTGAATATGGGATATTTTTTCTCAAACATGAATGCCCCACTTACACTTAATACTCTTTTTTGGGCAAATAACCAGGTTTTGTAATACGCACATTTTTAATAAAAATCTAAAAGGAAGATATGTCACCCTCTGTCCATGGTACTAAACCACCTTGACAAGCACCGCGAGTAACCCCATTTTGTGGATATGAAATATTGTTGGAAACATAGCCACTAATCAAAGACGACCCATGTATACTCGAAGTTTTACCCTCACGCAATGAATTTTCAAACGGACATGAGTGTTCATGATACAACCTAGTTGGCTGCATTCCCCAATCTTGTGCAAAAAATTGCAAGAAAACAGAGTATAATGGCAGGGAGACTACAAAGAGACAACGTTGCTTATCAAATGGTTCGTCAACGACCCATTCCATCATACTCCCGCCTATTCGAGCTAAGTCTAGTTTCACGAATAGGGAGAATACAATGGCATAACGTGGTGCAATGACTGTGAGCCTGTATGCTATCATCGTGTTGGTCCACACGCAAGCCCTGAGGCTACATACAACAGGGATCTCCACGACCATCACGAACCACAAACTCTCTCTGCCTAGACCATCACGAGAACATGAGATAAAACCTTCGTTATGCATCCCAGCCATGGAGGCTAAGTCTAGGCCAGACCAAAAGGTGGTGGAACCCTAACACGCATTTTGTATGCCATTTTTTCCATGTTTGCTCCTATGCTTTATTAAAAGAATTAATATATAAATTAAACATATACAAATTAAAAATAAAAATAAAAAATTGTAATAAATATCATTGATTATGAATACTATGTGGTTAACAAAACAATAACTAATTTCATATTATACTTGTTTGTATAACTTCTTTTTAATTAATCATTTTAATTAAAAAATTAAAAATAAATAACTACTTTTGAGATATGAATCACAATTTTTTATTTATAAATAAAATAAAAATATTTTAAAATATTTTTTAAAAGCTAAATCTTTATCATACAATTCTCAAATTCCTATTCCAAAATAAAAATACTTTTAGACATAAAATATTTTGAAATTTCCAAATATTTAATTAAACCAATTATTATAATTTCTAAATTTTTAAAACAATTTCAATATTTGTCTTATTTATTATTTTTAATTGTTTTTTCATATTATTCTTTAAAATTTGTATATTTTCTCAATTTTTTTATTTTTAAGACAGGTAAGGATAAATGTATTGGATAAACTGTCTACTCAAAATATGAAACCCCTATATAGATTGAAAATGGAAGCATAAGATGGCCAGAACGCATGTTAGATGCCATGGCTATCAGGTAGAGGAAAACCTCTTGCTTTGATGATTATTAGCTCATCTACGACCTCTATCTTGGACAAGATTTTAATATGTCACTATTTGGGGAGATAAGTTTCCCAGATGAGATTGAGATTGGATTGACAATCTTGATGATTATGATAGCACTTATGATCCTTAGATCTATATATCACGTTCACATTTCCAATGGTCAATCCCGGTGGTGACAGTACAAATTTAACATCATCCTCTCAGGCGATGTCAATGGTTTTGGCTTCATTAATGTATGATATAAACAATAACTGGTACACTTTAGAGTTTGATGGAAGCTTTTCCCGTTGGAACAATGAACGAAGGGTATAATAGTAACAGAGGAGCTGACAAATTTGTTCAAAGAAAGTCAATCTTGGTGCGGGTTGCTTTTCACCAGGGGAACAATATTGGAAGGTTGATGGTTTTTCATATATTTGGGTTACCTCTACAGACTTATACTACAAGTTTCAGGCGGAATTGGGAGATTGTGTGTCTTCCCTGAACTAATGTTAGCACAAGAAAACTCAACTGAATCTTCATCATCTTCTTCTGGTGGTATCTTGGATGATAAAAATCTTCTTGACAAGTGTGTCCCAGGTTGGAAAAATTGTAAGGATATTTTTTACATTTCTCGGCCTTGCAAGAGTGTAGGATTCAGATTTTTTAAAATATGGTGGTCCTTACCAGGGTGTTTTGGTTGTTGTTGTTGCTCGCCTTAGCTTGGATGGGTATGGCTATGGGTATCCTGTAGTCTTTCTCCCGGAAAAGAGGGCTTTTCCGG
The DNA here is from genome assembly GCA_034641835.2 of Pinus albicaulis. NCBI lineage: Eukaryota > Viridiplantae > Streptophyta > Pinopsida > Pinales > Pinaceae > Pinus > Pinus albicaulis. The sequence goes on from CM076572.1 coordinate 779,010,993, forward strand.
TGACCATTTTCAAAATTTGAAAATACAGGAGCAATTTGATATTCATTTTTATTTATTAGGCACACAGTGACAGCGGTGCAGGGTTCAGTATGACCTCAGGCGGTATCAGGAGGACAGGGATGTACTAAGGATTATGCAGGCGTTACATGGTGTGAGCTATGTGTAACGTATAATTTTGGGTACGCCCTGTAGATGGTTTTTTATGGATATGCTTTGGGGTTCTGCATAATTACGATTTTATGCCTAACCTCTTTATGGTTGTTACATCGGGTTTTGGAACGTTAAACTTGCCTTTCTTAGCCAGGACGTTTGAAGGATTTGTTCATTAAATTTGGGAGAAGATATATGTTCTACATTTACTACTTTTGGGACGTACTTACCTCTTGATTTATTTGGAACAATCCCCTATGACTCGCCAGCTCATGGGGCATTTTTTCAAAGATCTTGGGATCAACAAACAACTACACTAGCATTATTACTTCGCTTCTATTTCCATTATTTCTTTCAATTTCAAATAGAAGTGGCAGCTTGCGAGCGTGTTAGCATTCTGAATCTGGAAAGACTCACTGATTTGGCTGACAGCTATTTTGGTGACGGCACGCTACCACAACTGGTGAAGTGACTACCGGTATGCAGGTGATATAACTCCAAGATGGATGATTCCAGAGACAAGATTTCGAGAGGGGATATATCGGTACAAGGTGATCGGGTATCCACTGTCGACTTTCAAGTTGACGATGCTATAATCAAACAGGCGGTTCAGGATTTTACAGAGACTAAGGTTAATAATCAACGTCGTCCTAGAAGACAACAACATCGTGGGGCTAGCTGTGGTGTTCGTAGAGGTAAGAGGAACATTTTCAAGCATAGAATGGATATTAAAGAAGTTAATCTGGATTATGATGATCTCTGCATAAGGGTGGCAAGTTTGCAGAGAAGGGTTGTTTTTGGGAGGTGGGTGTTCCCGGATAGAGAAGATTTTGACACTGCAACTTGGATCAATCAGAAGTGGAACTCCATTATTGGTTATACACCCAAGGTCAGTAAGTTACTAAATGGCTGGTTCAGTGTCCATTTCATGGATGAGAAAGATGTGTTTAAAATCACGGGGCAAACCTGGGTCCATGGCAGAAGTTTCATGCAGATAATCCCATGGTATATCGGTTTCAACCCCGTTCTGGAGGCTCCTCGAAGCAGAGTGGTATGGGTAAAACTTCCAGGATTACCACTAGAATTCTGGACCCTTAAGGCGCTGAGGTCGATTGGTGATTCGATTGGCTCCACCAAATATATAGATCCAAGTATAGTGGGGGCAGCTGACAAGAGGATTGCTTGGCTTCTTGTGTAGGTGGATTACATGGGTGGGCTACTAGGAGATATTGACCTTATATGGAGCAACAGAAGACATCGTCAATGAATCGATTTCTGGGGAATACCTTTTCGATGCTTGATATGCCATAAAACGGGTCATCTCAGAGATCATTGCCCTTTAAGATTGCGGATAGCAAGGGCGGATCAGACGGTAAGGGCAACGGAAGTTGAACGTCGACAGAACACTGCACCGGTCTCAATGGATGGCCAGCAACCAGGTATTACTGTTAACTCCTCCTCTGATGATGAAGCATATCAAACAGCAGATGGACAACATGAATTCTCGGTCCCCGATTCGGTTATCCCTTCTAATTTGGCTAGTCATCCATCCATTGCTAGGAATCTATATAGGGTTATCCAACCCGAGTCTCAACATGTCACAAATGCTGCCCTTTCCATACGTGATGACTCTGATGGCCCAGTTCCATGTCCTTCTTTTGCTCCCTCTGACCCATCCTCTCTCGCCAAAAATCCCATCTCATTTCCCGATCAAGGGAACAAGCGGAACCCCGATAAAATTTCAATGAACGTGGCTGTCTCTGGAGATATAAGAACTATGGTCCCCATCCACACTGCTGGCACTTTCTCTCCTATAAATGACCCACCTTTATATAAATTTTCCAGTTTCTTTGGTGGGCAACATCCGAGTTTAAAAATTGGTAGCTTGCTAGATGACTGTGATGAGATTGGGTCCATGCATGTTGGGGGGGAGTCTTCGCATGTCAAAGTTCGTAGTCTGCTAGATGACAGTGATGACGAGGGGAAATATCTTGGGTCTCCACAATGCACTCCGGACAAATCTGGTACCATTAACCTATCAGACTCATCTAGGAATTCCATCGGCAGTGATATTGATTTTCTTATGATAAATTCCAACCTCGATCTAGCTGCCCTGACGGTCTTTGATAAACCGATTTCCACAAAAACAAAGCAATCTCCTACTTTATCGGATGCCTTAAGATCCATCAAAAAGAAGGCAAAAGGAGCGTGTAGCAGGAAAAAAGAGAAGCTAAAATCGATCTCTCTGTTCACTGATGATGAAGTGGGTCTTTCAGAGGTTCCCAGCCACAGAAATGTCGGCTCGCACAACAACACCAGGGCGCTTAGAGCAAGCAACCCTCGTTCATGTTCTCCATGACTCATATTATCTCATTAAATATGAGGGGGTTGGGTGATGCTCCCAAATTCCATTGCGTGAAGGAATTATTTGTATCTAAGAATCTGTTTATTTTTTTGGGACAGGAGACCATGTCAGATAGATCAAAGGCCATAAATTTGTTTTTAAAAATCAAGAAAGATTAGCATGTCGCAGCGACAAGTTCAAGTGGTAGATCTGGGGGTATGTTAGTTATGTGGAACCCAGTTCAGGCATCTTTCAAAGCTTACAGTTTCTTCGGGGGTATATTGCTATCTGGTCGCCTCAGAGGTATGGATTGTATATTTAACTTGATTAATTTATATGCGCCATATTCAAATAGGAAGGTATTCTGGGATAGAATGCAGGTGGCGGGTATCTTAACACTTCCAAATCTTATCATTATGGGTGATTTCAACTCTACGCTCAATGCTGATGAAATTTGGGGTAGTAAGGCTTGTGTGGACCCTCTGGCCGGGTATCTAAACGACATCTTTCTCTCACAAGGGCTGGTGGATATTAGACCACTCCCTCCTGCGCCTACATGGACCAATAGAAGAGCGGCTGACAAATTTATTGGGAAAAGGCTGGATAGGGTGATGGTTAAGGATACAATCATGGACATATTGGGTGGTCCCAGATCTAACATTGTAGCATCAGACATCTCCGACCATATGCCCATTACCTTTTCATGGTCCAATTTTGGATCGGGTACTGGGCTTCCATTCAAGTTCAACAGAATCTGGTTGGAGGACCCGAAATTTATAATCAATGTGGAGGGGATTTGGAGGGAGGACAGCGATCCCCTGCTTTTTGGGGTCTGGGATTCCTTTCATCATAGGCTACAGAAAATTAAGGCTATGTCAAAGACTTGGGAACGTGAGAAGAAGATGAAACTGAGAGCGGAATTTATGGAGATACAGATCGAGATGGAAAAGATTATTACTTCCTTTCTTACTAAATATCCGGACGAGCAAACACTTGACAATCTCAAAATCCTGGGGGCAAGAAAAAGAGATATATTGCGGATAGAAGAGATCACCTGGAGGTTAAAGAGCAGGGTTCAATGGCTTGCTGAGGGGGACCAGAATACCAAATTCTTTCATAAGTGCGCAAATGAGAGGAAATGTAGAAACGCCATTTGGTGTATCAAAAAATCGGACGGATCTTTTGCGCATACAAGCCAAGAAATACAGAATGAGGCACTCACATATTTTGCAACATTCTACACTAGACAGAATGGAATAAACAAGGATAATCAGGTATGGCTGTTGGAACATATCCCTCGTTTTTTTGACGCTGATGCTATTTCTTTACTGGATACTGTTATCACAGGGAATGAAGTTTTAAAGGTCCTAAAAACTTTCTCTAAAGATAAATGTCCGGGGCCGAATGGGTGGCCTGCGGAATTTTTTGTCCATTTTTTTGATCTGATGGGCGAGGAATTAACACGGGTGGTTGAGCAAATCCGAATCCGGGGATACATACCAGCCAATCTCAACTCCACGTTCATTGCTCTAATACCAAAGAAGGATGATCCCCAAACTTTTGCAGATTTCAGGCCGATTGCCCTTTGCAATGTCCTCTACAAGATTACATCAAAAATTATAGCAGAGCGGTTAAAGGATACCTTGTCTACCTTTATCTCAAAGGAACAGTACGGTTTCCTAAAAGGACGATCTATTCATGATGCCATGGCAATTGCACAAGAAGTCTTGCACTCCATGCATACAGAGAAAAGGGAGGCCATCATGATGAAGGTAGATATTCATAAAGCCTATGATTCTGTTGATTGGGCTTATATCAGGTTGGTACTCATGAAGGTTGGGCTCCCCATTCGAATTATAAGGTGGATTATGTCTTGTATTACCTCTGTCAATTATGCGGTCATCATTAATGGTGTTCCTACAACCTTTTTTGCTGCTGGTCGTGGGCTCAGACAAGGCTGTGCGTTGTCTCCATTAATCTTCATTTTAATTATGGATGGATTCAGTTGTCTTCTACATAATGCGGTATAGCAGGGACATACAATGGGTTTCTCCTTCTCCAATACGGTTGCCTGCACGCACTCCTTATTCGTTGATGATCTGTTATTATTTGGTCATATCCACCGGAACCATTGGTTCTATGTACATCTTATTTTTACATGCTTTGAATCAGCTACCGGGTTGGCCATCAACAAAAACAAATATTTTATCATATATGAACATGGAGACCAAAGGGAGCTGGCTTTCATCGCAGATATTATGGATGTTGAGTTAAGAGAAGCCTCTGTTGGTTTCACATATCTGGGTTTTAATATTAAACCATGTGGTTACAAGATCCGGGACTGGATGTGGCTCATTGACAAGTTTAGAAGGAGGATTTTCAGATGGACACACAGGTGGTTGTCTATGGGGGGCAGGCTCATTATGGTACAAGTTGTTCTCTCTCAGATGATGGTATATTGGGGGCATCTATATTACTTACCTGACGGTATTATTAATATGATCAATTCCATTATTACAAAGTTTCTATGGGGCGATGCGTAGATGCCACACAAAATACATCTGTGCAAACTACAAATTCTTTGCAAGCCAAAGGACCATGACAGATGGGGTATCCTTGATACGAGGAACTTCAATAAAGCGCTGCTCATAAAGTCATTTTGGAGAGCTATTGGTGGTGATGGCATTTGGAACGATGTTATCAGATGTAAATACATAGAGGGTGACGTTTTACATCAAATCCTTACTTTGCAATTTTCACATCCTCGTTGCATATCTGTCATTTGGTGCAGCTTCAAGAAGGTTATCACTCATATGGTGGATAGAATGGCTTGGCTCTTCTGGGATGGAGGACGTATCCCATTGTCTTTCAATAAGTTAATTGGTTTTCCCCCACATGCAGGCCCTTCTCCGCAACTCATACACAGGTTAGCCCACCGGGGGATTATTTATCTAGCACAGACAGTTCGTGAATGGTCCTATGGGGCTCCTATATTTAAATCTGCTATACAAATGGATTTGAGAGAGTCGGAGGATGATGAATGGGAGGTTCTAAGAGACAGATTTCGAGCTGCGGGTTTCTGCTGGGATTCCAGAGGTGATTTGGTAGTATGGGATGGTTCCACGAAGGATGGAGTCCCGGTTGTCAAAGATATATATAGGGGACTTAACATGGAATCATATCAAGGGCAGATTAGTAGATCCTTCTATATGTTCTGGTGGAGGAATATTCCCACTAAGATTGTGCTCTTTGGATGGTTGGTATGGAAAGACAAGGTCCTTACTGGAAATAATTTATTGAAGAGGGGCTTTTCTGGCCCATTCAGATGTCATATTTGCTGTGCGGATTTTGAATCCACCGAACATTTGCTCTTAAGATGTCCTATTATAGTTAAATTATGGAGGCTCTTCTCTGTCCATTTTATGGGCCCTTCATGGTCTCCGAATGACTTCTTGTCAGTGGCAATGGAATGGGACAAGTTAAAAGGAAAATTTAGATCTCTGCCTTTTTTCTTTATATGGGATGTATGGCTCGGAAGAAACAAATTGATCTTTGAAAATGTTCCCTTTCAGATTCCATGTATTTACTCTGCTATTCTCAAATGGATGGAGGACCGCCCTACGAAGAATATGTCTATTATGGACTGCTCCATACACATCAGGCCACATGAAGTGGCTATTCCAGCTGTTTATTTTGATGGCGCTTGCATGGATGGTATTATGGGGTGTGGCACATGGATCAAGATATCACAAAGGGAAAGAGTTCATATTCACTGGAATGATGGACATGGAACCAACAACAAAGCGGAAATCATTGCTCTATGGGGAGGTCTGCATTTTTCTATCTATTTACAGCTGAACGATATTCATGTATATGGCAATTCAAAGACTGCTATTGGATGGATCACTAATCCTGAGGCTGTGATCCCTCCTGGACTTCATGGCTGGGTTTTTCGAGCTCGGCGATTATGGTCTATTCTGAATAGGCCATCTATCTGTCACATATATAGGGACAACAATACTAGGGCCGATGGTCTTTCCAAGAAGGGTTTAAATGTTGATTTTGGCGTCATGCAGGTTCAGCTGTTTAGAGATGGCTCTCTTTTCTGGCAAACTGATATTGCCATTCCTTAATGCGGATTTATAAGTGGTTTTGTGCTTTTTGTTAAGAACGTTTTGGTGGCAAAGGTCTTTTCTCTGCAGGATTCTCAATTTCTACTTCTACAAGCGAGCGTGGAAAGAGTGATCAGGCGAGCCGGATATTATAATTATAGGATCATTTTTTTTCATCAGTTCACTCCATATCTCATGCGCGCGGCTGTCTATGGGATTTCTACAAGCGAGCGTGCCTTCAATTGCAAGCGAGCTGGCTCGAACCATACATGAGATATGCACTGCTTCTTGTGTTCTGTCATTTCATCGAACAATATCTTTTGCATTATATCTTCACATGCATGCTATATGCATCTATTTTTCATCCATGTCCGTCATATTGCTTTCTGATCCACACATTTCTCATAGGCCACAATGGAACGAAATCGCTCATCATCCTACTACTGCTATCAACAAGCAATCGTTTTTCTCAACTTATAACTCTGGCGTATTTCATATTCTGTTTATATCTTTTATCTAATCTATTGAATCATTATCCTCTTTGCCTCTCTTGCTCGCTACATGAGCTGAGCATTTTTGTTACGGACACAATATGTTTTGATATGTGGTGGCCTTGTTTACATTCCTGCTCTTCTCTTCTGGGAGCATCGCTTTATCTTTTGGCCGTCTATGGTTGTATCTCGCTGTTAGGTTTAACAGCTTGAGATGATCTTGCTGATGTACTGTTTATATTAATATATAACATCGTTTTTTTCTTCTGAAAAAAGGTTGAGAAAGGTTCCAGGTATGGTTTTTTCAGTTGATAAAAAAAAATATTAATATAAAAAAAATAACAGAGAGAAAAAAAAAAAAATAACTAGAAACGAGATTCAGTTTAGATATATGAGTTATATCGTATCCTTGGCTTTTACTAAATCAGTGGAATGCCTTCTGAAAGAGTCAGTTTGCAATCGACGGATTACAGGACCTATTTAATATCAATGGCCTTTTTGTTTATTGATAAGTTGCAACGCAGGCAATCTTATTGCAGAGTGGAGAAACAGTGAGACAATTGACAGTTTGAGCCCTCGAAATTGAGCAAACATTTTTTTGTCAATAAGAAAATACCTGGTTTATATATTGTACCAGTCCAAATTTGTCTGCAACTTTCCGATGTACATCATACATATGATCTATTGTTAAAAGCACAGGATGATCAATTCTTCCTTTCCTCTAGTAGTAACAGTTTTCTTAAAAATACATCTCTATGTCAAAAAATTACATGTGCCAATTTACTAATTAAAACATTGTTTTGTCAAAAAAATTACATCTGGGTGCTATTTTAACTGTCTAAACAGTAGGCCAGAGATTCACAGAAATCAAAAGCACGTCCAGGGAGTCATTTAAAGTCCGAACACTGTCTCAAGTAAAAGGAGGGCCGCGTCCATCACCCGGGCCCCCCGAAAATAGACAGAATGTTGACCCGTAGGCACACATCGAAGGAGTCAAAGTGTAAAAAAGAACATGAGAACTTTTAAATTCAAGGTGAGCACTTGTTCCTGTCCAGGAATATCCAAATCCTACCTGGATACCAGAAGGCATAGGAAAAGGTAAAAACCCTTGAGAAGAGGTATAACCAGGTGTATAAAAAAAAAAGAGCATAGCATAATAAATAAAACCTGAAGTCGAATAGGTCACACCTTTGTATGGGTCCTGTATTTATCACATGCGAGAGACATATTTGAAATTTAACAAGAATTAAGAAATCAAAAGATATGTTAGGAAGCTAAATTTGATTTTGGTTACAAATCAGTTGCACTTGGGAAGAGTTCTGCACCTCCCTTTCCGATTAACTTGTTGTAGCACCATAATATGTGAGTTAATAAGATGTGGGTGAGGGTCAGAACCCGTGCCATATATAGAATTATTCAATGGCTTTCGATAGACCATAGAAAAAACTTAACGACTAGGGCTTACAAACCCTTAGAATCCTAAACAAATACGAGAAACTACCATGAACAAAACCCAAGTGCTCTATCTCTCAATGTCATTATGTAAGAGAAAAATCTTCTACCTTTGAAATTTGCGGCATAATATGTAAGGCCTGCAACTAACCCTACTATTTTCATTCTCTTCTACAAAAACACCAAATAAAGAACGAGGTTATGGTGCACCCAATAGGTTGAACGGTGAATAAATTGACAATAGAACTTCAGATAAACAAAAAGGATTACCTGACAATAAACCTTTGGTGACAATTAACTACAATATGTTCAGTTCTGCAAGGCAAACGAAGTGTAGGGAGTTCACATGAAATATGAGTGACTGTAGAATCAAAATGAGACAAATTCTAACCGGACTATAAGCGAAAATTTAGGGACAAATTATTAAAAGAAGAATGAAAGCATAAGGGACTAAATTACCTTTATGCGATAAGTAGTGGCCGAAATATCTCCAGCTGAATCGTTAAAAAATAGAACCTTAATAATAAATTAACGTCACTAGCGCTAAGAAACCGATTCACTTTGCACAATTGTAGAGCGGTGCTTTGGCCGCAAAAATCACAATGAACAAAGTAAATGAGTTCTTTGAATGGGAGCATAAGAGTTTTAGTAAAAACTAGTAAAGAATCAGAGTTGGATTAAGAGTAATTGATCAAAGTTGTTCATGGTGCCTGTACCCCATAGGCCATGTGAAAATCACATTGGGTATTCAACATGGAGTGTAATCCTAGTCCCTAATATGAACTAGTTAAAGTTTCATTAAATAAATATCCAACATAATTAAGTGACTCTCATGCCATGTGATATTTAAATACATGACTACAAACTTTAATATACACCACATACAATGCTTAATATTCATAAGCATCAAATATATATAAGAATGTAATCATAATAACAAGGTATAAATGTTAATAAGTAAGGGTCTGATATTTTAAAGTATAGAAGTTTATATATATATTTTTAATATATATATAATATAAAAAAAAAAAAAAAAAATTGGATAAAAATGTTGTCTAAATGAAATCTCCAACCGCTAAATGCATAGAGACCATTAAAAGAAGACTACCTTTTGTAACTTAAGGTGGAACCCATAATGCATAGGGAAATTATGAAAAGGTTTCAATACAGGTAATGAGTGGAAGGCAATTTATTTTTAAAGTGAGACCGAGGAGAAAAAATAAATAAATAACAACTATGTGTAGTTCAATGGTAATGAAGTAGTTACAAACTTATTATATATATTAAGAATGCCTGACAACGAATATCAATGATGAAATTATGATAATAAAATAAAATAATACAGAATAATTATAGAAATATTGGGAAAAAAATTGGTATGTGAATGTGGGTATGTTACATATGGTATCAAAGTTGTAGGTTCAATATTTAGGTCTATGGGCCAACCCACAACTGTAAGATAAGAATGAGCTTTAGTGTCACCCTCTACTACAAAAAAAAAATTGGAACTAGCAAGTAGTAAAGAAAATTCATGAATAGGTAGAGGAAGAAAGATATCAGTAAGTTGATAATTTATATTGCTATGGCTAGAATGAGAGAGTGGTATTATTAAGAAATGTTAGGTTTAAATGTTTACACCGTAAGGCGTCATTATTTGAAAACAACTTTCCTACCTTCCCATGTGTACTATTGCTGACCGTCAGATGCCTTGTTAAACGAATGAAGAATGCTGAGCCATAGATATAAAACAGTTAAAAAAACAAAACATAACTAAAAACCTTAATATTCAATATCCAACATTAATCCGCTACACTCATCCTCTTGCCCTGGCTAATAGCCGCATTTGCTGCAAAGAAGGGGTAGTTGGAAGAATGAGGAGGGAGACCTGCAGCCACAACTGGAATGACTAGCAAGCTTGGTAGTTATTAGTTAGGTTTTGGTAGTTTTCAGATTTTGTTTTAAATGTCTTTCTTTCATTCATTGTTCATCTATCTCATCTATCTCTTCTGTTGCGTCTGTTCCAGTGAAGAACTGAAGAAATTTGCTGCGTCTCAGTGCTGCTGACTGCTGAGGACTTCCACTGACTGAAGTGCTGTTCCGATTGGCTGCAATTGCTGGGCTGATGTCGGAAGGTTTCAAGGTGCCTGTCAAAGTAAGGTTTCAAACTCGCTGCAACAGAGTGCAAGATCGATGGTGATGTTGTGAAGGGTATTTTATGTTTATTTCATTGAGTTTTATTATGAATATTACTACTGTATGTTCTACATATTGTTTGAAGCATGTGCCATGACAAATATTAGACCACTATCCTAGTGAAGTTATGAAAAGTTTCAAATGTCTGCACAAGCTAGGTATTCAACTCAATGCCATTCACTCTGAACCAACGAAAAACAGTCACAATGTGTAGATTACTGTCAGTCTATTCGTGTTCCTTCTCATGTGTCGCTGCTCACCCTTAGGTATGTTTCCATTTGACCTTTATCCCCTACCTAGGTACATTACAGAATAACTGTGCCTGATAATTTTCATTGGCTTTTAATGGCATCAAATATGGAAGATGAACATACTAAAATGGCTTCTTGCAAGGCTTGTGGAAAACAACTCCCTCTCTCTAAAGAAAATCATTTCCAAAGATAGACAAAATACCTGTGTCAGACCCTTTCCAAAGATAGACAAAAAACCTGTGTCTTTCCTGGATGAGATTATAATATCCAAAGGGGCACTAAATTCATCACCATTGTTCCTAGAATGTCTTTTTGAAAAAACTTACGAATCATCTACTATTTTCTATACAAATTTAACTCCCAAGTTTAACCCAACCTTTAGAAAACAGAACCTAATTGTATCTACAAGTCTGAATGACTCCTAAAATTAGTAAAAAATTAGGTTTCTTTGGATAACCTGTAGTAGTTGATCAATTGAAGGTGAGTATTTTCCTGCAGGGCTTGACATAGTGCCTTTTCTAGAAAACAACTCCCTCTCTCTGAAGAAAACCTTTCCAAAGATAGACAGAATACATGTGCCTAACAACTTCAAGTCTCTCTGTCGATATTGAATTAGAGATGATATATTCAATCCACTCTTTAATAGGCTATAAAAAGTAATATTGTGAAGAAACAAATATTGATTCCCTTAATAACAAATTGTAGAAGATGCATATAAATAGGGACAAGGTGCGGCTCTCAAACATCCCAATCCATGTCCTGGAAAAGGATGGATGAGAAGATTAGTAATTTATGGATGGATGGATGTCCTATAAAAGGAAGCCTCATTTTACTCCTCAAAATGCATCTGCAATTTGGGGCTTTCAATCCAATAGTGTGGTGATTAGGATGTGCATCTTGGAGGTGGATAAGAATTTGATAATTATCATTGGCTTTTAATGGCATCAAATATGGAAGATGAACATGATAAAATGGCTTCCTATAGGGCTTGGCATAGTGCCTTTGCTAGAGCAACCAAGCATGCACTCTGAGACTTGTTCCTATCATGCTTCCTAATTGTATCTACAAGTCTGAATGACTCCTAAAATTAGTAAAAAATTAGGTTTATTTGGACAACCTGTAGTAGTTGATCAATTGAAGGTGAGTATTTTATGGGGTTGTGCCACCAGTTGTGCATTACAACATTAAGTTTTTGTGAAAATCTTACAAATCATCTATTGTTTTCTATACAAATTTAACTCCCAAGTTTAACCCAACCTTTATAAAACAAAGTTTGTGGTTTTCATCAATTGTTGAACTCTTGCAAATTGCAGATTTGAAAAAGAAAAAAAACATGATCCTTGCTCCTAGATTTTTTTTTTGAAAAACTAACGAATGATCCTTGCTAATTTCTGATACTTGAATCAACTATAATCCAAGTCAGTCCGGTTTAGGACAAATGAATTAATGTAACAATGACTAAGGACTAGCCAATAGAATCTATTGTTTTCTATAAAAATTTAACTCCCAAGTTTAACCTAGCCTTTAGAAAACAGAGCCTAATTGTATCTACAAGTCTGAATGACTCCTAGAATTAGTAAAAAATTAGGTTTCTTTGGACAACCTATAGTAGTTGATTAATTGAAGGTGAGTATTTTCCTACAGGGCTTGACATAGTGCCTTTTCTAGACAACATCTCCCTCTTTCCGAAGAAAACCCTTTCCAAAGATAGATAGAATACCTGTGCCTGAAAACTTCAAGTCGCTCTGTCGATATTAAATTAGAGAGGATATATTCAATCCACTATTTAATAGTCTATACACAGCAATATTGTGAGGAAACAAATATTGATTCCCTGAATAACAAATTGTAGAAGATGCATATAAATAGAGACAAGGTGCGGCTCTCAAACATCCCAATCCATGTCCTGGAAAAGGATGGTTGAGAAAATAAATAATTTATGGATAGATGGATGTCCTGGAAAGGGAAGCCTCATTTTACTCCTCAAAATGCATCTGCAATTTGGGGATTTCATTCCAATAGTGTGGTGATTAGGATGTGCATCTTGGAGGTGGTTACGAATCTAATAATTTTCATTGGATTTGAATGGCATCAAATATGGAATATGAACATGCTAAAATGGCTTCCTGCAGTGCTTGACGTAGTGCCTTTGCTAGAGCAGCCTGGTTATGGAGTTATTGGTTAGAGCTCCCTTCTTTGGTCAAAATGTTTTAATAGTATACTTTCAATATATCGAGAGATGGAAAGTCATTATATCATCTCATAGTTGAGCAAGAACTCATTGATTTTGCAACTTCAATAGTGGACCCAACTAGCATGACCTATCTGTTGAGGCTTATCCAGTTGCAATATTTTGTGGTTCTTACATGGAATTTTAGTTTCCTAGATGAGATTATAATATCCAAAGGGGCACTGAATTCATCACCATTTCTCCTAGAATGTGGATACCAATATGATAATTTTCATTGGCTTTTAATGGCATCAAATATGGAAGATAAACATGCTAAAATGGCTTCTTGTAGGGCTTGTGGACAACAGCTCCCACTCTCTGAAGAAAACCCATTCCAAAGATAGATAGAATACCTGTGTCAGACCCTTTCCAAATATAGACAGAAAACCTGTGTCTTAAAACTTCAAGTCACTCTGTCGATATTAAATTAGAGAGGATATGTTCAATCCACTCTTTAATAGTCTATACAAATAATATTGTGAGGAAAAAAATATTGATTCCCTGAATAACAAATTCTAGAAGATGCATATAAATAGTGACAATAAGTGGGGTATATGTAAAAGTTTCATAGAAATTTCAAGATTCGTATCTAAGAATGGAAGAATACTTTAACGATAGTATATTGAGGATGTAGAGCTTCTCTTGCAATTTCCTAGAGTATACTATTAATTATTAAAAGAAAGGGGGCACTTTAAGTTGATTGTTTAATCTAGAGCCTAGATTATAACCCATCATAAATCAGGTATATTGTGGGTGTGGCTCTCAAACACCCCAATCCATGTCCTGGAAAAGGATGGATGAGAAGATTAGTAATTTATCTGGGCTGGCACTAACTAGCCAATAAATCTTCTCAATCTTACCCCGACACTAAATTCATCACCATTGCAGTTCGAAAGCATTGTACCATCTGATATATTCCATGATCTTGTTTCCAATGATTTCGAAAAATGGAGATGTCTATGCATTTTTCCCTGTTTTTCAGAATATAAATTCATGGGTTAGAGTTCAAGGATAGGGACATGGTCTAGTGTTAGATGGTGTGGGGATAAGAGTCAAGGGAAGCCTCATTTTACTCCTCAAAATGCATCTGTAATTTGGGGCTTTCATTCCAATAGTGTGGTGATTAGGATGTGCATCTTGGAGGTGGATACGAATCTAATAATTTTCATTGGCTTTTAATGGCATCAAATATGGAAGATGAACATGCTAAAATGGCTTCCTGCAAGGCTTCACGTAGTGCCTTTGCTAGAGCATCCAAGCATGCACTCTGAGACTTGTTCCTATCATGCTGCCTAATTGTATCTACAAGTGTGAATGACTCCTAAAATTAGTAAAAAATTAGGTTTCTTTGGACAACCCTTAGTAGTTGATCAATTGAAGGTGAGTATCTTATGGGGTTGTGCCACCAGTTGTGCATTACAACATTAATTCAAGACAATCCCTTAACTTATATTAAGCTCAAAAGAATAGACCCAGCCTTTAGAAAACAGAGTTTGTGGTTTTCATCAATTGTTGAACTCTTGCAAATTGCAGATTTGAAAAAGAAAAAAGCATGATCCTTTCTCCTAGAATTATTTTTTGAAAAACTTACGAATGATCCTTCCTATTTTCTGATACTTGAATCAACCATAATCTAAGTCAGTCTATTTTAGGAAAAATGAAGTAATGTAACAATGACTAAGCACTAGCCAATAGAAATTTTGGACAAGACAATCCCTTAATTTCTATTAAGCTGAGAAGAATAGATTTGTATTATGCAGTAAACAAGTGTAAAACCCAATTTAGGTATGGAATTCATATCGAGCCTTAGGCTGCATAACACACAGAAAAAATGATCCAAATGAAAAGTGAGTTAGAGTTCTTTACCCTATGGAAAAACCTCCTGTAGCTCCATTTTTGGATTTCCCCATAAAATTCGAACCACTGATATGCGACGTGTGCGGGATAGGAAAACTCTTTAGAAAATAGAGTTTGTGGTTTTTCACAAGTAGCCTTTAGAGCATAATATTTCTTCAATGTAATGTTTGTGGCAAATCCATTCGAACATGTGTTATTGGGTGTTGGATCAAACATAGTCTTGCAAATATAATTTGACTATATCGCTTTTGTATAACACTTTGCCTACTTGGTGTTTTGATCAATTTATCAAAATGGGTAAAAGATTGTAAAAACTCCATAAAAAAGCTACCATTTATGAACTTTGTAATGAGGTCCTTACCTTACCATCAATTGTTGAACTGTTGCAAACAAAATATAATCCAAGTCAGTCCAGTTTAAGACAAATGAAGTAATGTAACAATGACTAAGGACTTGCCAATAGCAATTTAGGACAAGATAATTGGGTGAAAATGTGAAGTTGGGTTACACTTTTGTGAGAATCGGGGGCAGAAAATATTTTTCCGTAATAGTTCGGCCGAACTTTTGAGAAATTTTAGCCGAACTATTAAGACAGTTTGGCCGAAATTTCTAAAAATTTGATTGAACTCGTTCTGCTGTTTAGATTGACGACATACTGACGGTGTGGGCAGACAGATTTTTGGCCGGAGATGG
Source organism: Pinus albicaulis (assembly GCA_034641835.2). NCBI lineage: Eukaryota > Viridiplantae > Streptophyta > Pinopsida > Pinales > Pinaceae > Pinus > Pinus albicaulis. The sequence continues at coordinate 779,026,766 of CM076572.1, forward strand.
GAAAACCGGAAACAATAGTTCAGCCGAAGTTTTAGTTCGGCCAAACTAATAGTTCAACCGAACTTTTAAAATAGTTCGGTCGAACTCATATTTTATAAATACATCACCTGCGAACTTTTTTCATTTTCACGTGTCTTTGTTTGCATAATATGTTTTTCACGGGATTCTGCTATGATTTTCGTTTCTGTTCATTTTTGTGGCACTGCTACTGCTCTGTTGCTGATTTGGCACCCGTGAATCGTTTCTCTCCCACTGCCGCTGCTTTGTTGCTGATTTGGTACCCGCGAATTGCTGCTCAGGAGTTGTGTCGAGCGAATTTCCAGGTAATATAAAACCATGAACTGAATTCTCTGAGGCGTTTGCCAATATAGTTAAGAAATATTGCTTTAATCGTGACTGACATGAAGATTACATGGTGTCTAGTTATTGGTCCAATGATTCCCATGCATATTGTTTACATATTGGTTATAACTCGTCCTAATCAAGTATAGGTAAACTCGTAGCTTGCTATGAATTCAATCGGTTCAGATTTTCATTAATTATAGGAACATTATACATAACAGTGATTGTGTTTCAATATGAGCTTGTGATTCATTCATTACTAGTGTTACAAGTCATTGATTGATTATGGAATATGCTTGTCATAGCTGTTTACATGTTCGTAATATTACAGGAATAACTTACCTTGTAGATTTTGAATAGGTTATTTGTATAAATGCAATGGATTTACCTTACTTGCTTAATGTGTATGCTTATTAAGTACATGATTTGAAGTTATCCTTATAGTGTGATCGTGTACAAGCCATAATGAACCTTCATGAGTGTTTATTGTTTTGGGTATGAGATAACTGCCTAATCTTAGAACAGTGTGTCTTAAGAAGGGAAAGAGTACTGTAATAATGAACATAGTAACTCCATACTTACTAGTGGCTAACTGCTTGGTGGTGCCCATACTTGCTTATAGTAATACAAGTAACTGATTACTATATACTAGTACATTATGCTCAAGAAGCACATTGAAAATCACCTTTATTCATTACATAGATAACGTACATCTTTAATCCAGTATAGTGTAAACAAAGCATGATCTGTTATAGGTGAAACAGCTTGCACTAGGTAGATAAGGTGATTCAATAGTCATAACTGATTAGAGTTACTAGATTAGTACAGATAGTTTGTGAATTTTTTACTTATCTTATCACCTTAATTAGGGATATGCTTAGATTACTACAGATGTGTAAAGGGTATGTTACAGATGTGCCAAACAAGATGGGCATAAGTATTAGTAAGTGATTACTGGTTACCCTATACTATTTATTAGCTTAAACACCATTGTTATATATGTGCTTGTTCAGGTTAAGCAGAAGCATGAGATTGGGCTTATATGAATAAGGATAAGCTTTATACTAACTACTAGCTTATATGGGATTTCTACTTATAATACCTTATAGATTATGGTGATACTTGTTCTCATTCCAGGATTATTTATATCCATGGACTTAATTAGCACAATTATGAATAGTAGAGAGTTATAAGCATGAAGTTGTGGTATATAATAGATCACGTGTTATGCTATCATAATTACACCTATGTTTACCTAATAAATAACCTATTCTAATCTGAGCTTTAACTGTTATAGGTCCTAGGTATAAGCATAAGTAACATGATAAGCTTATACTTACTTGATAGAATGCCATTGATCATGGAATAAAACTAACTACTTGTATGAATACCCTATCAGTAAGCTTTACACATTATTTGTGTCATTACAGTACTTATATGTTTTGTATCATCTTAGTTAATAGAGGCTATAGCTTCCAGCAAATTTGAGTAGCTTTATGAACATATTTGAGGCTACTTGTTTGTGTGTTCCTGGCTTCTATTCTATCCCAACGCATCCCCTAATATGTCTGCTTTTTCGGTCTTTGTAGGAGTGGCTCTAAAAGGTAACATGTAACTTAAAGACCTCATGTTCTAGGACAACAACATATACTGTATTTCTATAAGGTGAAATACTAAACAAAGGTAGTTGTTAATAGATGTTATACCTTCCAGCAAATTCAAGTAGCTTTTATGAACATATCTATGGCTACCTGTCTGTTTGTTCCTGGCTTCTAGTCTATCCCAACGCATCCCCTAATATGTCTGCTTTTTCGGTCATTGTAGGAGTGGCTATAAAAGGTAACAGGTAACTTAAAGACCTCATGTTCTAGGAAAGCAACATATAATGTATTTCTGTAAGGTGAAATACTAAAAAAAGGCAGTAGTTAATAGAGGCTATAGAGGGTTCTGTCAAAGAAATAATTGTATGAAAGGCCATTTAGAGTCTATTGATGTTTGTTTCTTCATTTCCATTTGTAGTAGTTCAATGTATGAATTTATTCAATATATCAGTACTAGTGGTGTCTCTTTCATTGATATCTGATTGTGAAATTTTATGTTTCCCTCTTTTTCTGGTTTTTTTATTCCATGTATGAAATTCCCCTACAATATTAGTATTTCTTTGAGCTTTGTTGCATTGTTTTCTTGAATTTATGCACTACCTTATTGACTTTCATATGCATTTAGATCTTTATTTTCATTTTCCAAATGTCTTTTTTTAATTATCTTCATGATCTACTCAAAACATTGTGATAAATATAGTCCTCTTGGAGAGATATGAAGAATGTGATGTTATTTCTTCTTCTTCAAATGAAGTTTATCTTTTATAAGACCTACAACCATTTTCTACTTTAATAATTTAACCATTCACCATTTGTATACATTTAAATCTAGCATTCAAATATAGCATAGCATATATAAATTTTCTTTCATAATACAAAGCTAAAGGATTTAGAGGAATAGTAGTGATGGAATGAAATGTAACATTGTAGTTTGATCCCATGTTGGCCTTTATATCATAGAACTGTTTTCATATTTACACAAATATCATAACTGATTAGTTATTAGACTACATATCTTCATATAGAACTTGCAAATAGTATGGTGGAAATGTGGATCTCATGACTCTTCATAATGTACAATGATTCATTCCATATTATTCATAAATCAAATGTCATTTAAATACAAGATTTATCATAATGTATAATGATTCATTCCATATTCATTTAAAAGAAGTAACTACTATGTATTCCACTTCTACTCTAGATAGAGAAAGTAATGACTCTTTCTTTCTTAACCATGCAACCAAAGACTCTTCTAAGTAGAATTATACATTGTCCAAGTAATGACTCTTTCTTGCTTAAACATGCAACCAAAGACTCTTCTAAGTATAATTATACATTGTCCACTTGTACTTTTCATGTCATCCACACAAGCCTAGTTGAATCTCTCTATGTTTTCAATGTAAATTTCTCACCTTTTGGGTACTATAGTCCATTGTTTGTAGTCTCTTTCAAGTATCTTAATATATGTTTGTTGGTAATATATGACTCTGTTATATTGAAATATTCCAACTAATATAAATTCCAAAATTATATCTAGTCTAAACCTTGTTATGTATATCAAGCTTCCTATCATATAGATGTAAAGGTTATTATCAACATCACCTCATTCATCATCCATCATCTACACATAACTTGCATCCAATTGATTTGATAAAAACACATTAGCTAATAAACAAACCATTGAAACCAAAAGTGATTTGATAGTTCTATAGGAAGAGTTTGTAAAGGGCCAAGTATCCTTTGGATCTCATCTTTTATGAAAGGTGACATATCTAGTAAATTCCCCTACATTCAATCTCTGGAATAGATCTAAATAGAAGTTTTTCATTTTCATATCCATGGTCTCAAACAATGAGAGAGAAAAAACCTTTTATATTCAACATATAAAACACAAATTAGCCATAAAAGTTTCCCATTGAAACCAAAAGTGATTTGATACAAAACATAGGTTTTAACCTAAGATTAAATGACCCTACAGTCAATCTCTGGAATATTTTTAAATAGAAGTTTTTCATTTTCATATCCATGACCTCTCAAACAATGAGAGAGAAAAAACTTTTTATATTCAACATGTAAAACACAAATTAGCCATATCTTCAAATAGATCTAAATAGAAGTTTTTCATTTTCATATCCATGGTCTCAAACAATGAGAGAGAAAAAACCTTTTATATTCAACATGTAAAACACAAATTAGCCATAAAAGTTTCCCATTGAAACCAAAAGTGATTTGATACAAAACATAGGTTTTAAACTTAAATAGTTTAAAATTGTTTCAAATAGATTTTTAATAAAATGAAAAATATTCAATGTAAAAAACATAGTATTTAGAGACAAAAAGTAACTTTATACAAAACATATAGGTTTTAACCAAGTATATAGTTAATTGTTTTGAAAATAGATTCTTAAGAAAATGAAAAATATTCAATGTAAAACACATGCATTCTTATGCATTCTTATACACCCTTATGTCTATGTAAATTAGTTTGAGTGATTCCACGGGTCTTCTACACCCTTGATAGGGTATAGTTGGGATAGGTAGTGTTAAATTTTACAAGTTCTATAGGTAGAGTCTGTAAAGGGCCAGGTAGCCTCTGGATCTCATCTTTTATGAAAGGTGACATATCCAGTAAATGCCCCTACAGACAATCTCTGGAATCTAGATCTAAATAGAAGTTTTTCATTTTCATATCCATGGTCTCAAATAATGAGAGAGAGAAAAAAACCTTTTATATTCAACATGTAAAACAAAAATTAGCCATACAGGTTTCCCATTGAAACCAAAAGTGATTTGATACAAAACATAGGTTTTAACCTTAGTAAATGCCCCTATAGTCAATCTCTGGAATAGTTTTAAATATAAGTTTCTCATTTTCATATCCATGGTCTCAAAAAATGAGAGAAGAAAACTTTTATATCCGATGTATGTAAAACACAAATTAGCCACATCTCTAGGATAGATATAAATATAAGTTTTTTATTTTTGTATCCATGGTCTCAAACAATAAGAGAGAAAAAAACCTTTTATATTCAACATGTGAAACAAAAATTAGCCATAAAAGTTTCCTATTGAAACCAAAAGTGATTTGATACAAAACATAGGTTTTAACCTAAGAGTAAATGCCCCTACAATCAATCTCTGGAATAGTTTTAAATAGATTTTTTTCATTTTCATATCCATGGTCTCAAACAATGAGAGAAAAAACCTTTTATATTCAATGTATGTAAAATACAAATTAGCCATATCTCTAGAATAGATCTAAATAGAAGTTTTCATTTTCATATCCATGGTCTCAAACAATGAGAGAGAAAAAGACATTTTATATTCAACATGTAAAGCACTTGAATTAGCCATAAAAGTTTCCCATAGAAACCATAAGTTATTTGATATAAAACATATGTTTTAACCTAAGAGTAAATGCCCCTACAAGTCAATCAATCTCTCGAATAGTTTTAAATATCTAGAAGTTTTTCATTTTCATATCCATGGTCTCAAACAGTGAGAGAAAAAACCTTTTATATTTAATGTATGTAAAACAAAAATTAGCCATATCTCTAGAATAGATATAAATAGAAGTTTTTCATTTTCATATCCATGTTCTCAAGTAAAAAACCTTTTATATTCAACATGTAAAACACTTGAATTAGCCATAAAAGTTTCCCATTGAAACCATAAGTGATTTTATACAAAATATAGGTTTAAATAACCTAAGAGTAAATGCCCCTACAAGTCAATCTCTAGAATAGTTTTAAATAGAAGTTTTCATTTTCATATCCATGGTCTCAAACAATGGAAAGACTTTTATATTCAGTGCATGTAAAACACAAATTAGCAACATCTCTAGAATAGATCTAAATATAAGCTTTTCATTTTCATATCCATGGTCTCAAACAATGAGAGAGAAAAAAACTTTTATATTAAACATGTATATAGCATTTAGAAACAAAAATTAATTTGATACAAAACATAGGTTTTAACCAAGTATATAGCTTTTCATTTTCATATCCATGGTCTCAAACAATGAGAGAGAAAAAACCTTTTATATTCAACATGTAAAACACAAATTAGCCATAAAAGTTTCCCATTGAAACCAAAAGTGATTTGATAAAAAAACATAGGTTTTAACCTAAGAGTAAATGCCCCTACATTCAATATCTAGAATAGATCTAATTAGAAGTTTTTCATTTTCATATCCATGGTAGTTCTATAGGCAGAGTTTGTAAAGGGCCAGGTAGCCTCTAGATCTCATCTTTTATGAAAGGTGACATATCTATTAAATTCCCCTACAATCAATCTTTGGAATAGATGTAAATGCCCCTACAGTCAACATGTATATAGTATTTAGAAACAAAAAGTAATTTGATACAAAACATAGGTTTTAACAAAGTATAGAGTTTTTCATTTTCATATCCATGGTATCAAACAATGAGAGAGAGAAAACCTTTTATATTCAACATGTAAAACACAAATTAGCCATAAAAGTTTTTCATTGAAACCAAAAGTGATTTGATACAAAACATACATTTTAACCTAAGAATAAATTCCCCTACATTCAATCTCTAGAATAGATCTAATTAGAATTTTTTCATTTTCATATCCATGGTAGTTCTATAAGTAGAGTCTGTAAAGGGCCAGGTAGCCTTTGGATCTCATATTTTATGAAAGGTGACATATCTAGTAAATTCCCCTACAGTCAATCTCTGGAATAGCTCTAAATGCCCCTATAGTAAATGCCCCTATAGTCAGCATGTATATATTATTTAGAAACAAAAATTAATTTGATACAAAACATAGGTTTTAACCAAGTATATAGTTTTTCATTTTCATATCCATGGTCTCAAACAATGAGAGAGAAAAAACCTTTTATATTCAACATGTAAAACAAAAATTATCCATAAACGTTTCCCATTGAAACCAAAAGTTATTTGATACAAAACATAGGTTTTAACCTAAGAGTAAATGCCCCTACATTCAATCTCTAGGATAGATCTAATTAGAAGTTTTTCATTTTCATATCCATGGTAGTTCTATAGGAAAAGTCTGTAAAGGGCCAGGTAGTCTCTGGATCTCATATTTTATGAAAGGTGACATATCTAATAAATACCCCTACATTCAATCTCTGGAATAGATCTAAATGCCCCTACAATCAACATGTATATAGTATTTAGAAACAAAAATTAATTTGATACAAAACATAGGTTTTAACCAAGTATTTAGTTTTTCATTCTCATATCCATGGTCTTAAACAATGAGAGAGAAAAAAACCTTTTATATTCAACATGTAAAGCACAAATTTGCCATAAAAGTTTCCCATTGAAACCAAAAGTGATTTGATACAAAACATAGGTTTTAACCTAAGAGTAAATGCCCCTACATTCAATCTCTAAAATATATCTAATTAGAAGCTTTTCATTTTCATATCCATGGTAGTTCTATAAGCAGAGTCTGTAAAGGACCAGATTGCCTCTGGATCTCATCTTTTATTAAAGGTGACATATCTAGTAAATTCCCCTACATTCAATCTCTGGAATAAATCTAAATATAAGTTTTTCATTTCTCCCATGCATTTGCAATAAATGTCAATTTAATATATATTTTTATTGAATTTGTTTTTTTTAGGGATAAGAAAACCGTTAAATATGGTTGAAAAATGGAAATTATGCATAGAAGTTTCTTTCTATCCCAATCCAGGGAAAGCAGTGATTACATATGTGCTTTCCAATATTGCGACTAGAAAAGTCGTCCAAAGGAAAATGAATATATCGGGAAGAGAAACAAACAATGAGGCATATTATATTGGATTGATAGAAGGCTTGGGAACAGCGATGGAGTATGGATCAAATGGAATTGTAATTTTCACCAATTCTGAACTTGTGTGCAACCAGATGAATGGCGTGTACCAAGTTAAGAAGGAAAAGCTAAAAGAACTGCATGGAATAACAAACAATATTGTTAGCGAATTTCAATTTTTTAGTATAAGGCATTGTACAAATGTGAATAAGATGTTTGTTGATCTATTGCGTGGGGCAATGCAAATTCAAGATTCATCTATAAAAGATGAATTAATAGATGAATTAGAATTATACGGGGCAATTCCAATGCAAGATTAATCTCTCAAAGATGAATTAGTTTTGAGACACTCTTCTTAAAAAATTCAAGATTCATCTCTCAAAGATGAATTAGTTTTGAGACGCTCTTCTTCAAAAATTCAAGATTCATCTCTCAAAGATGAATTAGTGTTGACACACTCTCCTTCAAAATTTATTGATCGACATTGTAACATATCTTGGATATGTGTGCGTTGTGTACTTATAAATGCGTCTTTTTTAATTACAATGTGATTTTTTCAATTATATACCAAGTGTGCTCCCACCACACCATGTAAAGCGCAACTTGGTGAACTTCACATTTGCAACAAGTGGTGAACTTCACATTTTTATGAAATCAAAATGCGGGGATTTCAACAAATTTTTGTTTAAATGGAGTTTGTTTAAATAGAGTTTCACTTATTTTTTAATGACAATGTGTTTTTTTCAATTTTATACCAAGTGTGCTCCCACCATGTGAAGCACAATTTGGTGAACTTATCATTTTTATAACTTTTTTTTTCTTAAATTGAATTTCACACATCAATTAGTGCTTTGAAAGTTGTGTTTTACATAATTTGCTTACACTAAATTACATTAATTTTCTGAAATTTATTTTGAATTTAGTTTAAATTAGTTATTTAAAAAAATAATTGTAAATGTCCACCGTAGATATATATATCATGGAGGATGAACGACGAAGATCAACAGACTACCATATCTCTATGAGAGGGGGGGATTAGGGATCGAGAGTTGTTCATGGTAAATTTAAATATAATCTTAAATCTCCGTACATGTGTGTACATATGGAATTGATTTTTTATCAACTTTGTGAGTTAAATTAGTTGTTAATAAGTTTCATTTTTTATTTTTTAGAAGCTAATAAGAAGATAAGGGTCTCTACTCCATCCATGGATGCCCATGTTTCACCCAGTCGTGGTATGGTTTGAACACAATTTAATCAATGAATATGTACATGTGTATTTATATGTATGCATGTATTTTTCAATTGATAATAAATTCATATTTGTTTATGAATCTTCTCTCTCCTCTCGAGAGGCTGGTGGTGGTTCAAATCCCCTTAGAGGGCCATCAATAAGTGGTAGTAGGTTGCGTGAAGGTGGTGATATTTATTCCCCCGGAGGCCAATCAACGGCTGGTGGTGTTGGTTCTCAGCAGGGTCATTCTGGTTCTCAATAGTTCAGGGTGGAGAAGATTCTAGCCAGCCACGTCGAGGTTGCCATCAATTTCAATATTTTTTTCATTGAATTTGTACAGACTTTTTTTACATGTGTTTTTTCTAATATACAAAATTATATATATATATATTGATGTAGATGCTGAAAATGCTCCAAATGTTGGTCAAAATAGACGCAGGGCAGAACGCTACATTCAAGAAGAAGGTTTTCTACCCACCACAACTTATCCAGCCGACATTTCTGATATACTATGGGAAAGAAACATGGCGCAGTGCACCGTAGAAAGGTGTCAACAACTTCATGAAAAATTGTGGAGAGATCTCGTGGCTTTGACTCTACCTGCTGAGATTCAACAAAGCCTCGAAATAGTTACACATTCATTGGGGGAACTAGTAAATGTGTACAAAAATCTTGGGCCAATGACTGATACATTTGTAGAGGTCATGAGAAAGAGAAAGGAAATAGTAATGGGTCCCAATAAATGGGAGGATGTAAAACAAAGAGTTACAAAAGAAATGGCGAATTAAATGTTTAATTTCAAGGAAGGGCCAAAAATAAAAATGTTGAAGGTGTGATATTTCAAGCACCCCAATATAGCTCACTATTTGTATGATAGGCACCTTGCGGCCTATGGAAGACTCCCATGGAACGACAAGGTTCCTATTTATTTTGAAAAATTGTTTTACGCAGAATTTTTTTTGGAAATGAAACCCAATTACAATGACCTTCCATCAGAATTTTTTTGTCTGGGGAAAGGTCGATTGTGTGACCGTAGGGGCGCTAGGTGAGATGTGGAGTTGCCTCGCCCTAAGCCGCCATTGGTGAGTCGACCTTTTCGGGTCGAAAATTTGCGATCAGAGATGGATATGACTTCTCAAATAAGTCGAGAAGCAAGGGATGTCATCATCGACAATGTTCACAGCGGATTGGGTGGAATCGATGTTTGTCTAAATCAACAAAGAGCACATGAGAATGCACGTGCCAATTTTGTGTATTTTACAGATGAAGAGATTGACAACATGAGTGTTGAAGATCTCAGAATATATGCAAATAATTTTTGCAATGGTTAGAAAGACCTAATTCTTCATGAGGAAGAGGGCACGGGAACATTATGTGTTAATGACCTTAGGGTTCAATTATTTTAACACATACATGTGTACAATTTGTAATAAATACATGTGTATGTACATGTATACATTTATTTTTATGTACATTAATCTAACAAAAATGTAATGATATGTTAAAACACCATTTGTAGTTGTCACGCATGATGAATGATGAAAATGTTAATATCATGTTTAGGGACTTTGGTTCAAACAATGAAGATGGGTCTCACCATCAATATATGTTAACAAATGTTAGTGTTTTTTAAGTGATATTTTTAAAATAAATAATTGTGCACACATGTACATGTACATATATAATAATAAAATGTTTTAACAGATTCCGATTCCATCCAATGTTTTTGGGATGGAGGTACCTTCTTCTTCCTTGGGAGATGTACCTTCTACATCTTTTGGGATGGCGGTACCTTCTTCTTCCTTGGGAGATGTACCTTCTACTTCCTTAGGAGATGTGCCACATCCACAACAAGTATGGACAATTTTTCACTTTTAAAATTTATGTTTAAGTTATATATATATTCCACCTCAAAAAGTTCCATTAAAAATTGAGATATATATATATCTATATCTTGAGTTATTTTAAATTTTTTGAATTTTAGGTTTTTGGAGATTTTCTTTTGGAGCTTCTCTTAGGAGATGTCCCAAATTCACCTGCAGAAGTATTCAATTTTTCACTTTTAAATATGTATATGTTTTTTTAAAAGTTATAATTTATAAATTGAAGTTTATTTAAGTTTTATTATAAATTGAGATCTTGATCTTGAGTTATTTTATACTTTTAAAATTTTGGATTTTAGGTTTCTATAGAAGATTTCTTTAATACACAGACTCTAGTGACGGAGATAGGAACATCCACACCATTTCAACTATTTGAACAATTCGTCTAACTTTTTTTTTAATATTATTGAAAATAAGTTTATATATACACATGTGCATTTTCATCTGAAAATTTTTAATATATATATATATATTGTACAGTTTGCTATTGGAGATGTTCCCATGGGGGAAGTTGTAGTAGGAGAACAAATGGAGAGGGAACCTCATGAGGTATTGCATGATTTTTTTTTATATTTTGTTTTTTACATGAAGTTCTATATATTCTCACTCATTTTTAAAACATCAAATTTTAATGTTTGTATGTGCATTGTGTACAGGTTCCCCATGCTTCGCAAGATAGCACGCGGATTGAGACTCTGCTGGGAAAGACACTACATCCATCTGTATTTGATGGACATGATTTGTAGATTTGATTGAGATTTTTAGTCTTAAATTTAATTTTTTATATATTATCTAGATGCACAGTCATATATATATATATATATATATATATAACTTGATACTTGATATTTGTGAGATCTACAATTTTTGGACATATTTTATTGTGTTAATATAGTTTTTTTTGTTCCAAAAAGTTAATTTTTGGATGGTTTTAGTACTTTTGGCATGTGAATGTGAAGTAATGTTGTTATATAATTTGTTTGGTTTTTAAAACTTTTAAGTTTTCGATAGTTGAACTACTAGTAATGTTGTCATCTATAAATTAATGTTTTGATTTTGAACTACATTTGGCATGTTATGTAATGATGTGTTATAATTTGTTATAATTGGCATGGCATGTGAAGTAATGTTGTGATATAATCAAAAAAAAATTAAAACTCAAGTTTTGGATGGTTGAAGTACATTTGGCATGTGAAGTAATGTTGTGATCTATAATTTTTTGTTAAATTAAAGGTTAAGTTTTGGATGGTTTCAATCTACATTTGGCATGTGATATAATGTTAAATGTTTTTATTGGATAGTTGAACTATAATTGGCATGGCATGTGAAGTAATATTGTGATATAATCAAAAAGTTTTTAAAACTCAAGTTTTGGATGGTTTCAATCTACATTTGGCATGTGATATAATGTTAAATGTTTAATGTTTTTATTGGATAGTTGAACTACAATTGGCATGACATGTGAAGTAATGTTGTGATATAATCAAAAAAAATTTAAAACTCAAGTTTTGGATGGTTTCAATCTACATTTGGCATGTGATATAATGTTAAATGTTTTTATTGGATAGTTGAACTACAATTGGCATGGCATGTGAAGTAATGTTGTGATATATAATCAAAAAGTTTTTAAAACTCAATTTTTGGATGGTTGAAGTACATTAGGCATGTGAAGTAATGTTGTGATATAATCAAAAAGTTTTTAAAGCTAAGTTTTGGATACCATTTCAATCTACATTTGGCATGTGATATAATGTTAAATGTTTAATGTTTTTATTGGATAGTTGAACTACAATTGGCATGACATGTGAAGTAATTTGTTTTGATATAATAAAAAAGTTTTTAAAATTCAAGTTTTGGATGGTTGAAGTACATTTGGCATCTTAAGATTGCTTTTGATCTCTACATACTCTTCTCTTGTTTGAGTGAAAAAATTTCCAATGGGAAGAACATAGCTTTTCAATGCAACTAACCATATCAATTGAGCTCTAATTGAAAAAAGAGTAAAGAAAAGTTAACATGCCACAAAACATGTCAGCAAAATAACATTCGTGGTTGTCATTTTTGTTGGAATAGCTAAATCATATTTTAAGGATTATCCATTGAAAAACAATTTCAATGAAGAGAATCCTTAATATTATTTAGTTATTCCAATAAAAATAACAACCAAGGATGTTATTTTGTTGGCTTTTTGGTTTTTTTTACTTTTTTTTTGAAATAGAGCTCAATTGATATGGTTAGTTGGATTGAAAAGCTATGTTCTTTTCATTGGAATTTTTTTTCACTCAAACAATAGTATGTAGTATGTAGAGATCAAAAACAATCTTAAGATTACTTTTAAGTACGATCAAGTGTTCTTGAAACATTTTCCCACATGATGATACCTTCATTGACCTCTAAAAAGTAGTTCATGGGCTATATGTTCTGCCTCTTTCCCATATAAATCCCTTTAATTTTGATTGGAAATATAAGAAGTAGATATATGTTTGTTGAATTGGGGTCAATGTCATTAATGCACTCAACTAGGTAGCCTTTTTTATTTATAAATTGGTAAATTGATTGTCCATTCAGTTTTAGTTGCACTCTAGAACATATATATTCAGTACGTGAAACATTTTTCACCAATGCACATGGGAAAACTACTTGAACAATTAATTGCATTCTAGAACACACACACACACACATATATCCAATACGTGCACAACATTTTTCATCAATGCACATAGAACATATTCGACCATTGGACAGACAAATTTTGTACTAAATTTTCAATCAGAAATAGAGATGTGGGTCAAATCCCACCAAAAGTCGAAGAAGTGCTCTGAGTCTCTTGTTTGAAAGGAATCTTTGTACAAAATTATACTGCGGATGATTTATTTACATTGTGGATACTTTTTACCAAAAAATCCCACAAGAAAAACTGGGTGTGCATTGAGTTCGTGTATATATCCAGTACATGCAACATTTTTCATCAACGCACATAGAAAAACTACTTTCAGTTAATTGCATTCTAGAACATATATATTGAGTACGTGAAACATTTTTCATCAATGCACATAGTAAAACTACTTGAACAGTTAATTGCATTCTAGAATATATATATCCAATACATGCAACATTTTTCATCAATGCATGTATAGAAACGCTACTTTCAGTTGATACTAGAGTGTGCATGTACCAAAACAATTTGTACATGTGCTAAAACTTGCACAGATAACATAACAAGACAACTCAATTTTTAATTGAGTACTGGAAGTTCTAGAACATATAATCCAAAGAGAATAAATTGTTGGGCAGTTCAATAAAAAAAATCCAATGGAATGCCATCTTCAATAATCCGTTTATCGTTGGATTTTGACATTTTCCATTTCTTAATTTTCGTTTTTTCTTTTATTGAACCTCGATCAACTTTATGCGTGCTTCACACACCAAGTGACTATATTGGCAACTTATGAAATTAGGTTCATAGTCTTCAAAGTAAACAAAATCCCCACTTTGATTAGTTTGTCTGAAAAAATAACCTTTCAGTATAATAGATCCTCTTTCATATGGAAATCCGTGATCGTTATAGTCTTCTAATAATTTCATTTTTCGTTTAGTGCAACGCATCAAATAATACTTCACATTTTCATCGTTTCAGTAGGTGCAATTACAGCAAAAACATCTCCTGCACAATCAAACAAAATTAACAAAATTATACATATTCAAATTTATTTCTAGATATTTATCATTAGAAAGAAATTCAAATGTTACATTCTCTAACAATATCAGAAACTCGATCAACATCGGATGATATTGTAGTCTCCTCTGATTTCATTTCTTCAAACATTGCAATGGACATTTTTCCCTTTGTATTTAGCTCTGTATGTTTCCAATCTTTTACATACATTTTGTTTTCACAAACGTCATTGGATTTTGTGTTTTCTATGCAAACATGACAAAAACAAGAATATTTTCTTTTATCCAATGCAAACACATTTATGGATGACTTTGTTTTAATTGAATGCAATTTCCAAATCCCTTTTATTGTTTCAATGTCATTTCCAATTGATCTATCTACGTCTTCAATCCCAATATGCCAAAAAAACATTTATATCGAAAATTTAAAGAAGAATGTAAATATGATATCAAAATACAATCAAAGATAATCATTGTGATAAATGTACACTATTTAAAATTAGATATTCAGTAAAAATTAAATTGAATGTACCTTCGCACTTCCCTTGATCGGTTAGTCCCATGGCTTATAGCAGCGATGCACCATTGAACAACTTCTTTCATGTCCACAAGTCGGCTTGCAGAGGGTTTCATTTGATATCTTCGAAGTGCTCATTTTATGCATGCCCCTGCACCATCATGTTCTCATTTTCCATGGCCAGTCTCAAAAAAATTCCAACAATGTTTAATGCAGGTTTTCTTATGAAAACAACACAACCAAAACAATGATCGTGTAGATTTTAATTGACCTGCGCATCCGTATGACCATATCCAATGTTCATTGAATGTTATTCCACGATTTTTCAAGGAATCATAAATTTTTCCAAAACAATGTTGTACAAAATATGTATCATGTGTACGATCGTCACTGATATAAAAGTGATATTCTTTAATAATATGTCAATTTTCACTGGTGCTTTCTATATGATCAACGTTTTGTTCAGCATGTCTATATAGAATATGGACGAGCATGGAGACTTGGTCAAAATGATAGTATTCACTATGAATTTCTTTTTGTGGAACAAATGTGTAGTTTTCTGCAAAATCAATTACTAACAAAATGGTCCCTGGTGGAAAAAAATCACGGGATTTTTTGAATTGCAAGTCTTGCCATCGAGCTCTATGGGAATGCTTGGTGTATTTGTAAATTTCTACTTCAAACTTTCTCAAAAAGTCTATCACAAAATTTTCTTCTTCTTGTAATTCAATTCTTTTAACACTATTTGCACCTTGAATCGATGTATGGATATATTCATATCTCTTCCATTTCACTTTCATGTTGGACAATGATTGATCATTTATATCAGTATGATATTCGTTTTTAAATTTAGTCAAATTTCCACAATCATCTCATTTTTTACCACCGACACATTTCTTTTCGTAAAATAGTTCATCGCTTTGTCTTTCACATAGAATTTGAGATATGAAATCACGGATAGTGGAAGGAGGAGGATAATCCTTCCAAAATGTTCTACCAGAATCAAGGAATGTGTCATAATATAACTCAAATTCCACATGATAACAGCAATAATAAGTGTCGCATACGGTGATAGGTTTTACATACCATGGTTTTTTTTGAACAAAAGCACTGATTGAAACATGAATTTCCCGATTCTCTTCTTTGAACTTGTTGAACAACTCTAACTGAGTGGTTTCCAAGAAATTTTTTTCATGTTCTTCATACTGATTTTGTGATATTCTTCTTCGTATCACATGCCTTGCAGTTGGCGAAACACACGAATTGTTCTTCCAATATTCATATATTATTTTTTTAACATTTTCTCCAAGTCTATCTTTGTATGGTTGCCTACAAATAGCTCTCCAACAAGCGAGTTCATCATTTACATCTATTTGCAACCAAAATTTCTGATGTTTGTGCAAATCTTTTCGCGAGGTTCCTAATGCTCGTGCCATAGATTTTACCAAGTGATTCTCTTTAGTACTTGATGAAACCACTGCCATATGTATTGCTCTACGTACAATTGAAACATTTTTCTGTCTAGATCTTCTAATTGAATTTATAGCACTATTTATATTTTGTATCACATTTTCCTTCATTTTTTTTTATCTTTGGTTGATTTTCGAATACCCAATAAAGTCGTAGCTTCTTTTAATTTCCTTAATGATAGGAGACTTTTCAACATTTTGGCTTGAACTATCACCTTTTCCTTTATGAAATACTTCTCAAAAATGCGGGTAACACGATATCGTATATAATGGTTAGCCTTTTTATCTCCATATGTGTGAGTGTCAACATTTTCTAACATCTCATCATTGAAATTGATTTCATCTGTACATATTCGAATGAATAGTACAAAATAAGTTTACATATTCAATAAATAACTAAACTAATAAATATATGTATAATTTCAATAATACGTGCATGTGTTCAACATATATATATATATATATATATATATATATATATATATATATATATATATATATATATATATATATATATCTCTGAAAGAAAAAAAAAGTATTACCTTATATCTGTCTTATCTGTTTTAATTTCTTTCAAAATTTTCACCATCTTCAATCATTGGTTCAATATCTCTTTCACTTTATCTTTCCAAATTTTTTATCTCATCATCAATGTTTTGAGGAATATCTCTCTCTGTTTACATTGTAAAATATTTTTCAAATTAATTCATCAAATAAAAATTAAGCTTCACATTTTACACTAGGAAAATTTAAAATATATAAAAATCATAATATTTAGATTTACATACCTGTTTCAACTTCTAGTTGAGGTTTATTTTCCACTTCAATATTTGAGAGTGCTTCTATATTTATTTTTTGAGATTGTATCGTCCCTTCTCTACGTTCCTCAGGGTATCTTTTTCGACCATATTTTCTCATACAATTCCTTTGATTTCCCATGATAATAGAATATAAAGTTTAAAAAAATTTCTTCAAAAATTTAGACAAAAACTCAATTAAAAAAAACATCACAAAAGATTTAATTTAAGAAAAACTCATTTTAGAAATTTTGCAAAAAAAACGTACTCCAATACAAAACACTTACTTTAAAAAATTCAAGAAAAAAATGTCTTATAAAAGTGAAACGAAGTTAAAAATATTTCCTTCCAAGTCCTACAAAAAAAATTCATTTAAAAAGTTACACAAAACGCGTTTTAAAAAATCATTATAAAAGATTTACTTAAACTCAAAACCAAAAAATGTCCTTTCGAAATTAAGCCCAAATCCATACCTTCAAAAATAATGAAAATTAAGCCCAAATCCATACTTTAAAATAAATGAAGCCCCAAAAACATCAAAAAAACTCTATCACATACCTCCAAGAAATGTCCTTTGAATGTACCTCCTTTAAAAATGTTCTTTAAATGTGCCTCCAAGAAAATTCTCTAAACCCAAAACAATTCCTTGCAAAATCAGATCAAATGTACAAAAATAATGTGTCTCAAAGAAAATTCCTTTGAATGTACCTCCAAAAAAAGTCCTTAAACCCAAAACAATTCTTTGCAAAATCAGATCAAAACTTTTGTAAAATCAGACCAAACATGCGAAAATATGTGAAAATAATGAATGATTTCACGATAATTTATATTGCCGCGAAATGGTTTTTTGGAGGGGCTTGGCGGTACTTTCTAGCTGACGGAAAGTTAGGTAAAAGTTTGGCCGAAATTTTTAGAAATAGTTCGGCCAAACTACTTTGTCGTTTGACTTAACGGGTCGTCGGTGCAAAAAATAGTTCCGCTGAAATTTTTTTAAGAGTTCAGTCAAACAAAGGCATCACCATTCGCCGGACGAAGCCACGAATACATTTACGCAACTTTGGTTGATTGACCATGAAACATTCTAAATTAACTGTCAGAACCAAGACAAGCATTTTCAAAATTGAATCTACTTTCAGGAAATATAACTTGTATGGAATTTCATAAATATTTACTAATTTCAAATAATTTTGTAATAAAACGGGTGCAAAAAATTTCTGAAGGTAATTGTGATTCAGTGAAATCAAAATTATGTATCCTCCAAAATACATTGTAAGAAAAATTGAAAAAATTATGGTACATTACATTGTTCCGTCAAATCTAATGGGTAGCTTTTAGATTTTTAGTTTATAACTTATATGTTAATAAATTTCTTGCGTCGCGAAAGATATTCAAAATATGCAGTTTTTTAGATTGGACCAATTCAAAAAATTCTAGTAATTATGGTATGTATCCATTGGCTTTGTAAATATGATGAAACCAAAGTAGACTCTATCTAGATTGTTGTAACACATTTTTCTTCTCAAAAACACAAATTTTCAAAGAATACAACATTGCGTATTAACATGACTTCTTATGAATATGTTGATTGTTAAAAAACACACACTCAAAGAAACGCTAAGTTGAAATATCAAATATGTATTAAAAAATTCCAAAAAATAAGTAATAGAAAGCTAAAAAAAATTCTGACAACTTTTATTTTTATCGCAAAATGAAATTCTAAACAGAAAAATTGTTTTAGCTTGCGGAAAGTTGAAGAACCGAAAAAAATGAAAGTTTTCTCTCAAAAAAGAGCAAAAAGTGTAACCCAACTTCACATTTTCACCCAATTCCCTTAACTTCTATTAAGCTCAGAAGAATATATTTGTATTATGCAGTAAACAAGTGTAAAACCCAATTTAGGTATGGCATTCAAAGAGTGAAAAACTTACGAATCAATTGAAAACTAAAGCTACATCCTTCTTTGCCTATATTATAAACTTTAACAGTAAGTAATGCTTCCTCTGCTTTCTCATCTTGCCCAAGTTAGTCTATTCATGTTCCAGCAACTTTTTAGAAAACAAAGCTTGTGGTTTTCATCAATTGTTGAACTCTTGCAAATTGCAGATTTGAAAAAGAAAAAAACATGATCCTTGCTCCTAGAATGTTTTTTGAAAAACTTACCAATCATCTATTGTTTTCTATACAAATTTAACTCCCAAGTTTAACCCAGCCATCATCTATTGTTTTTTATACAAATTATCTGGGCTGATTTTATTAAATTACAAAGAAGAAATGATATTAAAGTGTGTATTTGGTGGGATCCTTTATCCTCTACCTAGGTACATTACAAAATACCTATGCATATAATTCAAAACTAAAGCTACATTGTTTCAGAGTAATATCGCTAAGTAAATCAGAGATTATGGGGACAATCATGGGAATTTTAGCTAACATGCCAAGTGAAAGTAATAGTCTATACAAAGTAATATTATGAAGAAACAAATATTGATTCCCTAAATAACAAATTGTAGAAGATGCATATAAATAGAGACAAGGTGCGGCTCTCAAACATCCCAATCCATGTCCTGGAAAAGGATGGATGAGAAGATTAGTAATTTATGGATGGATGGATTTCCTGGAAAGGGAAGCCTCACTTTACTCCCCAAAATGCATCTCCAATTTGGGGCTTTCATTCCAATAGTGTGGTGATTAGGATGTGCATCTTGGAGGTGGATACGAATTTGATAATTTTCATTGGCTTTTAATGGCATGAAATATGGAAGATGAACATGCTAAAATGTCTTCCTACACGGATTGACGTAGTTCCTTTGCTAGAGCAGCCAAGCATGCACTCTGAGACTTGTTCCTATCATGCTACCTAATTGTATCTACAAGTCCGAATGACTCCTAAAATTAGTAAAAATTTAGGTTTCTTTGGACAACCTGTAGTAGCTAATAAATTGAAGGTGAGTATTTTATGGGGTTGTGCCACCAGTTGTGCATTACAACATTAAGTTTTTTTGAAAAACTAACAAATCATCTACTATTTTCTATACAAATTTAACTCCCAAGTTTAACCCAGCCTTCAGAAAACAGAGTTTTTGGTTTTCATAAATTATTGAACTCTTGCAAATTGCAGATTTGAAAAAGAAAAAAACATGATCCTTGCTCCTAGAATGTTTTTTTCAAAAACTTACGAATCATCCTTGCTAATTTTTGATACTTGAATCAACTATAATCCAAGTTAGTCCAGTTTAGGACAAATGAGGTAATGTAACAATGACTAAGGACTAGCCAATAGAATCTATTGTTTTCTATACAAATTTAACACCCAAGTTTAACCCAACCTTTAGAAAACAGAGCCTAATTGTATCTACAAGTCTGAATGACTCCTAAAATTAGTAAAAAACTAGGTTTCTTTGGACAACCTATAGTAGTTGATCAATTGAAGGTGAGTATTTTCCTACAAGGCTTGACGTACTGCCTTTGCTAGACAACAACTCCCTCTCTTGGAAGAAAACCCTTTCCAAAGATAGACAGAATACCTCTGCCTGAAAACTTCAAGTCACTCTATAGATATTAAATTAGAGAGGATATATTCAATCCACTCTTTAATAGTTTATACATAGTAATATTGTGAGGAAACAACTATTGATTCCCTGAATAAAAAATTGTAGAAGATGAATATAAATAGAGACAAGGTGCGGCTCTCAAACATCCCAATCCATGTCCTGGAAAAGGATGGATGAGAATATTAGTAATTTATGGATGGATGGATGTCCTGGAAAGGGAAGCCTCATTTTTCTCCTCAAAATGCATCTGCAATTTGGGGCTTTCATTCCAATAGTGTGGTGATTAGGATGTGCATCTTGGAGGTGGATACGAATCTGATAATTTTCATTGGCTTTTAATGGCACCAAATATGGAAGATGAACATGCTAAAATGGCTTCCTGCAGGGCTTGACATAGTGCGTTTGCTAGAGCAGCCTGGATATGGAGTTATTGGTTTTAGCTCCCTTATTTGGTTATATGCACTTTTGCAAAATGTTTTAATAGTATACTTTCAATCTATCAAGAGATGTAAATTCATTATCTCATCTCATAGTTGAGAAAGCACTCATTGATTTTGCAACTTCAATGTTAGACCTAACTAGCATGACCTATTTGCTGAGGCTTATCTAGTTGCAATATTTTTTGGTTCTTACATGGAATGTTAGTTTCCTGGATGAGATTATAATATCCAAAGGGGCATTGAATTCATCACCATTTCTCCTAGAATGTGGATACCAATCTGATCATTTTCATTGGCATTTAATGGCATCAAATATGGAAGATGAACATGCTAAAATGGCTTCTTGTAGGGCTTGTGGAAAAAATCTCCCTCTCTCTGAAGAAAACTATTTCCAAAGATAGACAGAATACCTTTGTCAAACCATTTCCAAAGATAGACAGAAAACCTGTGTCTGGAAACTTCAAGTCGCTGTGTCGATATTAAATTAGAGAGGATATATTTAATCCACTCTTTAATAGTCTATAAAAACTAATATTGTGAGGAAAAAAATATTGATTCCCTGAATAAAAAATTCTAGAAGATGCATATAAATAGAGACAATAAGTGGGGTATAAGTAAAAGTTTCATAGAAATTTCAAGATTTGTATTTGAGAATGGAAGAATACTTTAACGATAGTATATTAAGGATGCAGAGCTTCTCTTGCAATTTACTAGAGTATAATATTCATTATTAAAATAAAGGGGGCATTGTAAGTTGATTGTTTAATCCAGAGCCTAGATTATAGCCCATCATAAATCAGGTATATTATGGGTGTAGCTCTCAAAAATCCCAATCCATGTCCTGGAAAAGGATGGATGAGAAGATTAGTAATTTATCTGGGCTGGCACTAATTGGCCAATAAATCTTCTCAATCTTACCCTAGCATTGAATTCATCACCATTGCAGTTTGAAAGCATTGTACCTCCGATATATTCCATGACCTTGTTTCCAATGATTTCGAAAAATGGAGATGTCTATGCATTTTTCCCTCTTTTTATGAATATAAATTCATGCGGTAGAGTTTAAGGATAGGGACATGGTCTAGTGTTAGATGGTGTGGGGATAAGATTCAAGGGAAGCCTCATTTTACTCCTCAAAATGCCTCTGCAATTTGGGGCTTTCATTCCAATAGTGTGGTGATTAGGATTGGATACGAATCTGATAGTTTTCATTGGCTTTTAATGGCATAAAATATGGAAGATGAACATGCTAAAATGGCTTCCTACAAGGCTTCACGTAGTGCCTTTGCTAGAGCATCCAATCATGCACTCTGAGACTTGTTCCTATCATGCTACCTAATTGTATCTACAAGTCTGAATGCCTCCTAAAATTAGTAAAAAATTAGGTTTCTTTGGACAACCCTTAGTAGTTTATCAATTGAAGGTGAGTATTTTATGGGGTTGTGCCACCAGTTGTGAATTAAAACATTAATTCAAGACAATCCCTTAACTTCTATGAAGCTCAGAAGAATAGACCCAACCTTTAGAAAATGGAGTTTTTGGTTTTCAGCAATTGTTGAACTCTTGCAAATTGCAGATTTGAAAAAAAAAAACCATGATCCTTGCTCCTAGAATTCTTTTTTGAAAAACTTACGAATGATCCTTCCTATTTTTTTATACTTGAATCAACTATAATCCAAGTCAGTCCAGTTTAGGAAAAATGAAGTAATGTAACAATGACTAAGCACTAGCCAATAGAAATTTAGGACAAGACAATCCCTTAACTTCTATTAAGCTCAGAAGAATAGATTTGTATTATGTAGTAAACAAGTGTAAAACCCAATTTAGGTATGGCATTCATATCGAGCCATAGGCTGCATAACACACAGAAAAAATGATCCAACTAAAAAGTGAGTTAGGGTTCTTTACCCTATGGAAAAACCTCTTGCAGCTCCATTTTTGGATTTCCCCATCAAATTCGAACCACTGATATGCGACGTGTGTAGGATAGGAAAACTCTTTAGAAAACAGAGTTTGTGGTTTTTCATAAGTAGCCTTTAGAGCATAATATTTCATCAATGTAATTTTTGTGGCAAATCCATTTAAAACATGTGTTATTGGGTGTTGGATCAAACATAGTCTTGCAAATCTAATTTGACTATATCGCTTTTGCATAACACTTTGCCTACTTGGTGTTTTGATCAATTTATCAAAATGGGTAAAATATTGTAAAAACTCCATAAAAAAACTACCATTCATGAAATTTGTAATGAGGTCCTTACCTTACCATAAATTGCTGAACTATTGCAAACAAACTATAATCCAAGTCAATCGAGTTTAGGACAAATGAAGTAATGTAACCATGACCATGGACTAGCCAATAGAAATTTAGGACAAGACAATCCCTTAAATTCTACTAAGCTCAGAAGAATATATTTGTATTATCCAGTAAACAAGTGTAAAACCCAATTTAGGTATGGCATTCAAAGAGTGAAAAACTTACAAATCAATTGAAAACTAAAGCTACATCCTTCTTTGCCTATCTTATAAACTTTAACAGTAAGTAAGGCTTCCTTTTCTTTCTCATCTTGCACAGGTTAGTCTATTCATGTTCCAACAACTCTTTAGAAAACAAAGCTTGTGGTTTTCATCAATTTTTGAACTCTTGCAAATTGCAGATTTGAAAAAGAAAAAAACATGATCCTTGCTCCTAGAATGTTTTTTGAAAAACTTACCAATCATCTACTGTTTTTTATACGAACTTAACTCCCAAGTTTAACCCAGCCAGAATCTACTGTTTTCTATACAAATTATCTGGGTTGATTTTATTAAATTACAAAGAAGAAATGATATTAAAGTGTGTATTTGGTGGGATCCTTTATCCTCTACCTAGGTACATTACAGAATACCTGTGCATACAATTGAAAACTAAAGCTACATTATTTCAGAGTAATATCGCTAAGTAAATCAGAGATTTTGGGGACAATCATGGGAATTTTAGCTAACATGCTAAGTGAATACCCCTAAAAATTATCATAAATCATATTATTCTTTAGGATGTGAATTTTTTCTCCATCCATATATATACTTTGGTTAAGGATTTGCTAAAATCTCTTCCCATAGGAAATTTTCATCTTAGTTCCCTCCATTTCCAGTTAGACCTGCCATTGTACTTATTCAATACTCATTCATGAGTTCTTATGGGTAAACATTATTGTGGAAAACTGCTCTCATATCTTAAATGATTGCAATAGAGGAATATTAATAATAATTTCAGTTTCATAATAACAAATTGAAAAATATATTATTTTTATATGTTTTGTACAGGATTCTTTCTTATTAGTGATATTTTTTTTATGTATTTTGTTCAAAAATGATTTTGTTTAATTATAAAAATAGTTAAATTCACTTGTTTTTTAGGCACTCTTATGCATGGATTATTTTTCATGTGGAGATATTATAGTGCACATGTTTTGTAGAAGAATGTTTCTCTTTAGTGATACTTTGTGTTCATGATATTTTAAGTTTCACATTTGTGAAGATGTCATTCACTTGTTTTTCATGCACTCTTATTTTGTTTTGATCTGTTTTGTTCAAAAATGAATTTTTTTAATTAGAAAAATAGTTAAATTCACTTGTTTTGTAGGAACTCTTATGCATGGATTATTTTTCATGTGGAGATATTATAGTGCACATGTTTTGTAGAATATTGTTTCTCTTTAGTGATACTGTGTGTTCATGATATTCTAAGTTTCACATTTGTGAAGATGTAATTCACTTGTTTTTCATGCACTCTTATGCATGGATTATTTTTCATGTGGAGATATTATAGTGCACATGTTTTGTAGAGGATTGTTTCTTTTTAGTGATACTTTGTGTTCATGATATTCTAAGTTTCACATTTGTGAAGATGTCTTTTAGCAAAGATTATTTCAAAGGTGGTTCTGGGTAAATATTATTCTAGAAAAGTTCTTTGGTATCTTAAATGATTGTAATAGAGGAATATTAATAATAATTTGAGTTTCATATTAATAAATTGAAGAAGATATTATTTTTCTATGTTTTGTAGAAGATTCTTTCTAACACCATCAACATTTTTATCATTTAGTTTTTTATATTCAACATAATCATTAGTCTTAACTTAACTAATATTTACCTACAAATGATCCATAATTTTTATATATTAAAATTTAGATTAATTTACAAAAAATAACTTTTCAAACAATAACTATAGCTTCATCCATGATTTTTGAAAAAACCATTAGTTTTACATATAGCCATATTTTTTTCACTCACACAATCATTATTTTTTAACTTACATTTACCTAATAATGATCTATTCTGGCTCACTTTAACTTCTCATGTAGTTCTATAGGAATCGTAATTATACATCTAACTCAAAACCACATATAAACAATTTTAATTATTCTTTTATCTCTATTTTCAGAAAATGACAACAAATCTTACTGAGAATTCTATTTCCTCAATGCTCTCGTGGAAAATTCATGTTCAACCATTTCTACAAATCGTTGAACTTGAACATATTACATCAATGCAAATTTCAACAGTACGATATCACACCGCCATCTCTGATGGCACACATATGAAGCACCTTATGCTTCCAATAACTTTCAATGACCTCGTTGAAGCAAGCTTGCTTCAAAAAGGTTCAATTATACATGTTAAAAGTTGGACTACTCCAACTATTGGTCCATCAATGTAAGTTTGTTACAAAATTATTATTTAAACTTTACATATTTCCTTCATATTACTTTGAACTCTAACAATTTCTCTTATTACTATCATTTACCATGTAGGTCTATAACGCTACTAGAATTTGAACTTTGTACTACATCTGCACCTTTATTTGGTATTCCAAAAAATCTGAATATCCCGATCACTTCTCAAGAAGAATATCCGTCATCATCGAACCAACAACCTTCGTCAAAAATGCATTGCACCCTTTCTGACATTCCTACTGCATCCATTACACTAGTCCAAATTCCAATCAAAGCAATAAACCCTTACCATTCAAACTAGTGCATAAAAGGATATGTACAAAGAAATACACCTCTTCAACAATTTCAAAATCAATATGGTCCTAGTAAAGTGTTTGGCTTCTACCTCTATGATACAGAAGGTGGGGAAATACACATTACATGTTTCAACAATGTTTTCGATTCTTTCTTTGATAAAATCCAAGTTGGAAATATGTACATTGTCTCAAAAGGAAATGTGAAAATGGCTAATAAACAATACAACCACTTAAAAAATGAGTGGGAAATTTTGTTAAATGCTACATCTACCATAGATCATGTTTCCAATGAAAGAAGATCCAACCCAATAGTGCATTTCAATATAAAATCAATCAATGATATCAGAACAAGAAACGTGCTCCATTGTTGATGTTCTTGGTATTGTTACTAGCATTTCCAATCCATGCACCATACATAGAAAAGAAGGCTCGGAAGTTATGAAACAAATAGTAAATATTCAAGACATGTCTAGATATAACATGGATGCAACCTTTTGGGGAGGTAATTTTGATGGAGTATCAAAAGAAATTTCCAGCTTATGTGCTACAGGAAATAATCCCATCATAGCAATCAATTCCGCTTGTGTTGTTGAATTTAATGGAAAAAATGTCGGTACTACAACAAGATCGAATATTCTTGTATATCCTGACATTGAAGAGGCTCATATCGTAATGTCATGGTTTAGAAAAGAAGGTTCCACTACAACTTCTACACCACTGGAAAAAATATATTCACCTTATTTTGGCCATCAACCCAAAAAAATAATGATTGCGGATATTTACAATATCGAGTCCTCAAAGATACCTGCATTCTACCAAGTCAAGGGAACAATAAAAAAAATATGGATGGACAATTTTTACTACCTATCATGCCCATCTATTGTTTAAGAGAAAAAATGCATGAAGAAACTTATTCCAAAGAATGCAAGCACATGGTATTGCCCTAAATGCAACACCGAAGTAACTGACTGTGATTATAGATACTTACTAAAGATAGATGTATAATATCACACTGGTTAGTTGCTTTCAAAGACACAACATCCACAATTCTTGGAGTTAATGCAAAGGACTTCTATTTGTTATCTGAGGATCCTGATGTAATAAAGGAAATTGTCTCCAAATCACTCTGGACAAATCACATCTTCACACTATTAGTGAAGACATAAACATTTAGAGACATACCACACTTGAAATGTGTTATCATCAAAGAAGAGAGCTTGCAATTCTCAACAGAATGCAACACCATCCTTCAAGCAATCAATAAAATCTCAATATCATAGATAAATATCATTACAGGTACTTTTTCGTTATTCCTAATTTCTATTATTTTATTTTTAAAATACATTTATAGACCATATTCTTTTGTATGCCTTTCCAAATATATCTCTTATTCTTTACTCATATGTTTTCCAAAAAAACATCTAATTGTATGTAATTTCATTTAAGGTAATTCACATTACTTTAACTTTTTCCCTGTTAACAAATCAACCAACTTTACACATTACATATCCAATTACCTTCATGTACATCTCTAAAATACTTAAATATAATCTCAAACATATTGTTATCAACACGTTGCACATCTTATTATCTTCCTCTATGGCTACAAATTACTAAAACTTACTTTCAAACACATTTTTCTAATAATATATTAACAAAAATAAATTGTAAACTTCAATTTCTTTTTTCCCCTTCCAATACAATAACATGGTTGTTGTCTCTCCAACTAACATTTTCACTCCATCTCTCTTTCGTGTAGGTGCATTAACTTGTCGAAATGTCTACTACTTCTAATGATGAACGCGCGCGAAGATACTATGCAGCAAATAAAGAAAAAATAAATGCACGTCAATGTGAGGCTTATCATGCTCAAAAAGGCCTCAAAGATTCCCAAACAAACAAAAGGCAAAAGAAAACTCAAAATTAATTTTCAAGAACATACGATGGAAATTCACAATTTCCATCAAACAATTCTCACTCCGAAAGCAATTCTCTTTCCCAATTTTCAAGTCCTCCATCTTCTCAGCAAACCACTCTAACAAATTCATCCAAAGATCATTCACCACCACCCTCCATTCCACATGCTTTCAATAATGTTCACAATAATGATGCTCAAACAAATTCATCCATCGCTCATTCAAGCCCTCCCTCCATTACACATGATTTCAATAGCATTCATACTAATGATGCACAACGTAAATTTCGTGCAAGAATTGATAGGCTTGCACCTAAATCACCATGCTCCATTTGTCTTGAATCCTATCCTAGAATCCATATCCGCATGTCGAACCAAATCTATTGTTGCTACAGATGCATGTCTGAAAAAGAAAAAAAAATCATCGTTTCCCATTATCAAACATCATGGACCCTAGTCCTCGACCACCTGTCCTGGCTGCTCTTTCACAAATAGAAGAAATTCTTATTGCTAGGGTTAAAACTATCCTCCAAGTAACACATGCACGTGGTGGCCAATATAAATACATTGGCCACACAGTTTTCTTTCCGCAAGACATTACAAAAATAACATGCATGTTGCCATGACGTGTTGAAGACTTGGATATTTTAATCATTACTCATCAAAGTAATGACCATAAAGCTTATGATTTCATTGTAAGTAGACATCGACTTCTCGCCACATTAAAATACAAATTGACAAATTATCCTTACTATAGGAATGCTCGCATTGATAACAATGCACTAGCATCCTTACCAGAACTCCCCACCAATATCTCCTCATCCCTTCACCATTTCAATACCGCAAATGCAACTACTCAACTGTCAATCGAAAAAACAGTTTGCCCCACTGAAGATTCTGTAAACCAATACCCACACCATATATCATCATTCATTCCCACTATTCCTAATAGAAATACAGAAATCCAAGAAATACGACATTATTTACATGCATACAACCACCATTCTGCTACTACAATTCAATGGCCACCAATAATCCTATCCCCAATCAATGAATAAAACACAAAAGGTCTCCTCTCTATGGCTTTCCCAACCCTATTCCTCACAGGAGCTGCACTACCAAATCAACCAAGAATAAAGATAGTGCAATTACATGAATACGCACTTCATCTTCTTCATTACCACGATAACATATTCGGAAAGCACCCTCACTTTCGTTACTACATATACAATCTCATGGTGTGTCATATCAGTCAAGAAACAAGATCCTTATTTGTAAAAAAAACATCGGAGATGGCTTCCCAACATCAATCCATGAATTAAACATCCGATTAGAACAATTTCCAGATGACAAATTGGTAGAACAAGTGATGCGCTTCGGTAGCTCTCTACGTGGCACAAGATATTTTTGGCACAAAGCTAAAAATGAACTGACAGACATGATATCTCAACTCGGCTACTCAACATTCTTCTTCACATTAAGTGCAGCTGATACAAAATGGCATTATCTTCATGCAATCATGCCAGGAATTCCACCTCCTAATGTTGGAAAACAATGCAAATGGAGGAATGATAACATTATCTCTAACCCCCACTTAACATCACTATATATGCACCATAGATTCACAATATTTCGTGAACTTATCTAGGAGAAACACTTAAAAACAAAAGACTATTGGTATAGGTATGCACTCTACCACATTACTTTCATAATTATCTATACATAAAACTCCATCTAACTCAAAAAAATTTAACAAAAATACATCCTTTGCAAGTATGAATGGCAACATAGAGGATTGGCACACATCCATGGCTTCCTTTAGATACAAAATGCACCTGATATGGAAACTCTTAATTGGGATAACATAGAAGCAGTTGATAGTGCTAAACAATTCTTCGACAAATAAATATCAGCTTGGAACCCTCATCTTTCTACAGTTTCTAACCAATCAATCTCTCAAACAAATTTAGAAGACCCTTGCTTATTTTCCACGTCAGATAGTCTCAGAAACAATCCTTTTAATGATTATGTCCAACTTATCAATTGCATTGAGAGACACACAAAATGCATTGAAAACACATGCCTAAGAAAAAAAGGCTCCTCATTCGAATGTCGATATACAACACCTTGGGAATTACAAGCACATTCCTCCTTATTCATTGACTCCAATGGCCAAAATACATACACCCTTGCTCAAAATTATGATCGAATAAATACCCATAACCCTACCATCCTATCTATCTGGCGTGAAAATGTTGATTTCCAACCAGTTATCTCAATCCATGCCGTTCAGAAATATATTGCAAAATATGCATCCAAAGCATAAAATAAATCTGAAACATTCCATGACATGCTACGTAGAATTGTACTCGCTTCACCTAATGTTGACCCAGCAACATCTGCATTTCGAAAATTCCTTGCAGAAACTCTTGTCGATCGTGACATAGGAGTACAAGAAACCTGTCATATGATACAAAATTTACCATTAACATTGTGTAGTCACTCCTTCTTCCCTTTAAATGTAAGCCAACAAAACTATATGCGCCTTCTAGTAAAGAAAACCACCACTCCTCCATCACCACACTTCTTAGATACATACATCCATCGCCCATCTTCCTTAGAATCGACATCACTTATAGAAATAGCAAGATCATGGTCATATGATCCCTATCATAAGACAAACAAATGGAAACAAAGACCCAAACAAGCAACTCTTCGTATCATACCACGCTATTCCTCAATACCATCCACAACTGAATCTTCCTATGCTGACTTCTGTAAAGTTGAACTTATGCTTTACAAACCATTTCATCATATCACCTATGACATAGGAAATTCTGCTGAAGAATTTATCAGAAACTGGCAAGCATTTCGTCCATTCTACGAACCTTGGCATCAACACCGCACACTATCTGATATCGATCCTCTTGCAAATGATAACTCAACTATTCATGAATTCCATCCTCTAGAAACCATGGACCTAAATGAATGGGAATTACTCTCTCAGTTGTACCCTATAGACGAACTACTCATAAATGACCTTCAAATGCTTGGCCTTCGTGGTTTTAATGATAACCATAGCTGGAATCATACCACTATCCCATTGCATCTCCAAGAAATAGGCCCATAATTCATTGAGAATAATCACTCTATCCATCACATTATTCAAACAAATATAGATATTCTGACATACCTTAACTCATTATCTCCAATGAAAAAAAAAATATCTCAATATTATTTGTACTCACTCCAGTAAGAAGGATATCTTACCTGCTCTGCGAATGATAATACAAGGCACTGCTGTAACTGGGAAATCCCTTCTTATAAATTTCATCAGAGAAATGCGCATAACACTTGCTAGCTCAGAACCTTCACCGATCATGCTCCTAGCCCCTACAGGTGTTGCAGAATTCAACAAACAAGCATCGACAATCCATGCCACCCTCCACCTTCCAATAAAAGGTCTTACACCATTAGAAGGCAATGCTCTTGCAAAATTCCAAGAAGAACTTAAGCATATCAGGTACACACTAATCGATGAAATGAGCTTCATTGGACCTAAGCTTCTTAGCCAATTTTATGAACGTTTTCAATAGGCATTTCCATTAAAGAGAAACTTTCCATTCGGAGGTTGTTCCATTATATTAGTTGGTGATCTTGGCCAGTTACCGCCCGTCAAAGACATACCACTATAGCACAAGTCACGGAACTGCATTGTAGAACACATTCAACATAGTCATCACATTGGAAAAAATATTTCGTCAACAAGGTGAGAACAGTGCTCAAGTTACTTTTAGAAACATCCTCTAAAACATTAGAAGTGCAAATCCAACAATTAACGACTACAACATCCTTATGATGCTAACAGACTCTTTCTTGTCTAAAGATGAAATACATTCTTTCCATGATTCTATGCATCTATTTCCAACAAATGCTCAAAAATTTGATCATAACAAGCAAATGATAAAATCTTTAAACACTCCAGTCGCAAGATCGATCGCAGAATATGACAACACACATTCTACCTTCTCTTTAGATGACGAGCAACTCGAGCGAATTGTCTACCTCTGCAAAGGGAAAAAATTAATGTTGACTTCCAACCTTTGGGTTTTAGCAGGGCTTGTTAATGGTTCCCTCGGGGAATCATATCCATCTTCTACAAAGAATCAACTTCACCTCCACAACTTCCAAAATTTGTCATCGTTGAATTTCTAAAATACATCGGGCATGCTTGGGATGAAACAAACCCCACTCACTTGCCTATTCCCGCAATAAAAAGAAATGGTCCTACGCAAATTCCACAAAAAATGGCTTGGGCATTAACTATACATAAATCTCAAGGTATGACTCTGCCAAAAGAAACGATAGACATTGGAAAAGTTTAACGAAAAGGCCTCACATTCACATCAATTTCAAGAGTCCCTTCACTACAGAACCTCCGAATTTTCCCTGCATTCAATTACGATCGTTTCATGAAAATGAAAGACAACAAAAATATTGCTCGCAGAAAACAAGCAGAAGAACTTCTCCGTTCAATGTCTCCTACAGATGGAAAAATCCATTCCATATGTTAACATCTCCTACAGGTTTCCACATATCATTTCTACCTATTAACAATAATCTAATTTACTCATTATTAATACATGTATTAAAATATTACGTTCCTTATATAATTCTTAACTATTTCCTTCTAACATTTTTCTATCTTTTTGTAGATTTTAGATTTTAAACAGAACACATGGACTCAAATATATCACAGCTACACAACTACGACATTCCATATATAACATCTCCTAAAGGTTTCCAAATATTATCAACAGTTCCAAAATATTTTTATCACACATCATTTCTACCTATTAATAATAACAAAATTTACTCATTATTAATACATGGTTCAAAATATTACATTCTTTATATAATTCTTAACTATTTGCTTCTAACATTTATTTGTTTTGAAATAGAAAACATGGACTCCCTAATATCACAGCTACAAAAATACTACGCAAAAATTGATACAACAATTCACGCATTACAGGACATACAAAAAAGATTCCTGCTGGTGCCAAATCCAAATGTACCGCTATACAGACTACGACCAACTACATATTTGTTACAAAAAATAAAATCTACTCTAAAAAATATGATCCATATACACGAACGAGATAAAATGCGAAAAACAAGAGCAGAATGGCAATCCAGAAATAGACATCTGCAATTCAGAATAAATCTCCAATGGTGTTCAATATGCCATCGATCAACCTGCATCTATGACTAAACGTTTTCAATTTCCAATATTACAGGTAACTTCAATTTCATTCAATACAATTTCTTTATTATAGAATTCACATACAACCTCATTATAGTCAATTTGAACAAGTTAATTTCCATTTTCCAAAAACAAAAGTTCTTCTAATTTAAAAAAATATATATATTTCTCTTTGTAGGTTTCTTATTACTTCGGCATATCTCCTAATTCTTCAACAACCTTAGCATCAATCATTCTGTTCATGATATACTTGTAATCTTTTACAAAAAATAACAACTTTGTTGCAAAATACTAAAATGCAATGTACATTTCACAAATCGCACACTCTTCTATTGTACATTCTTAAAATGTCACATAATAGAAATCAATTGCCATCAACTAACATTTCCATTACATCTTCTACTTATTTCAACAATATAACTATGAATTCTTTTTAGTATCATATTAATATAGTATTATAACTCCTACTAAATAAAAATAACTTTAATAATTCATTTCAATATTTTTACATTTACATATTTCACAAAAACTATTGTTCTACAGACCCTCCATATCTTCAGCAAATTCTATTATAACTTTATTTTCAAATCTAAAAATGAAATGTCTATTACAAACATTATATATATATATATATATATATAGATAGATAGATAACGACACATCAGATTAATTACAGTTGATCTCTTTCTAGCATCTTCCTTACGGCGTTTCCTTTGCAACATTAGGTGCAATTGCTAGTTAAAAAAAATTGGATTAATATTTCAAGTGTATACATTCTAAAAGAATCTAGTAGGTGTTGATCAATGGTTGTCATTGATGTCAACCCAAGCAGCACCAGGGGCTAACCCAATATTGCATGGGAATTTTTACCTACCAAATTAATATATTATGGGTATTCTGGGTCAATAATGCTTTTGATGGTTTCTACTTGTCGAGATGTTTCTGTTGATATATGGCACACCATGTAATTCTTCACGGTTTCAGAGATATTCATGTTTGAAGTTTGTACCCCCAGTGAGTGGGCTAAAACCCCATGGGGTTGGGGCATGTGTCATTGAAAAGTCATAATTAATATTTTTTAAGCTCCTAAAATCCCTCCCACGTTCACTTGTTGAAGCCCCTCTCAACCTAAGCATTTATATAAATTGTGATCCTCATTTCCTCCTTATGCAAGGGATTTCGCCATCTGAAACAGGTCATCGTGGCATTTGTGCTCTAACGTTTCTTCTATGAAGGTTCAAAAGCTGAAATTTTTATGAGGTGAAGCCAAAATCCTGAGGAAGCTGTTGTAAAAATTTTAGATCAAGATGCGCAATATTTTTGGAGATATAATCTGTGGAAGTTAGGGTTTGTGCAGGATCCTGAAATTCATCTCAAAGAAGTGACCTTGGTAAATTAGTCATAACTCTCTCTCTGAGTATCGGATTGGAATTCCATAAAACGTGGTGGATATTGCATAGTCTATACTTTTCTCTCTATCAATTTTAGGGCCGAATGAAGAAACAAATACACGTGGAACACCGTACAAGTTCGCTCTCCTGAAACAGTCCATAATTAGGGCATTGTGAGAGATTGGGTATAACTCTCTCTTAAAGAATCCAAATTGGGTCAGAACTATGTCATTGGAAAGATGACTCAGAGTACTACTACAGGATCGAAAATCAGATATTGAGGATCTGAAATAACAAAGATAATCCAAATTCAATATCGAGCTCCTAGAAGGCAAGAAAAAGCTAGATCATGTGTTGTCAAGGGTTGCAAAGGACCAGAATTTATATGGAAGCAAAGCAAAGCAAGGTGCAACAGAAGGTAGCATGACAAGAGAAGCAACCAAGGTGCATAATAGCAGCAAGAAGTTCATCATATGAAGTCTTCAAGTGGGCAGCACTGCATACAATCATTGTAAAGGTATCATTGTACTTAGTCATTATAAATATATTATTGTACAAATTGTACTAGTGTCTATATGCCAAGGGTTGAAGAGGCAGTGTTGGGAGGTCTAGGATCATCATTAGGTGGTTGTGTCAAAGCTGGGGTTATGGTCTATTATATCTTCTTCTTCTGCATCATTCTACATCATTGTAAAGTGGACCATTTCCCCTGGTACGAGAGTCCATTCTTCTTTTATTCTTCTATAGGGTGGTAGGGTGATGCTAGGGTGAGTTGTAGCTCATTGGGTGTTGGGGCATCCGTTCAGTTGACTACTGAAGAATCTTGGGCGTTGGAGTGTCCATCCAGTGGGAGATGGAGAAGAATGCTTTTCTAGATTCTAGGAAGTTGGAGCTTTATTTTCAATTGGAGTTGAATATTAAAGAATTATTAGAAAAGAATTAGGTGGTTTTTGTCTCGGAGTGGGTTTCCACCTTAAAAATTTTGTGCATTTTTGTTCCTCTTGTTTTCTTCTATCATTGTACAAACACTGATAATAATTGAAGATTAACTAATGCTCTAATTGAAAGGAACACTTATTCACACCCCCCCCCCCCTCTCAATATTTCCAACAATTGGTATCAGAGCTTGGTTCCTTCAATAGCAGTTTAACAGCTGGAAGGAGGTCATGAAGCATACCGAGAATGGTGTACCTCTATTCAATGAAAATAATTATGCACTCTGGAAAGGAAGAATGGAGGTCCATCTCTTGGCGTAAGGTTACGAAGTATGGGACACTATTCAAAATGGATTTACATCAACTACAGATGAACAAGGTAAGAAGAATTTGGTAAATGATCCAAAAGCAAAGAATATTATTATCAGTGGACTTATTGAATCTACTTATCATAAGGTATTGGGTTGTAAGACTACCAAAAATGTATGGGACAAGCTTGAGAATATATATGCAGGTGACTCAAATGTCAAAGAAGCAAAGCTTCAAATCTATAGAGAAAAATTTGAGCAACTTAGAATGAAAGAAGATTGCAACATTGTTGCATTCTTCCAATACGTTGATGAAATAACCAATACTCTGGAAGGATTGGGAGAGTCAGTTGATGAGAAGACTATTATACGAAAGATTCTTAGAACGTTACTAGGGAGATTCAACCCAAAGGTATTGGTCTTAGAATACAATGCAAATCTGGACAAACTCAGCAAGGAAGAATTACATGGAGTTCTCATAGCATATGAAATGGGACTTGATGAAGAAAAGGGTACTTAAAATCTAGAAATTGTGTTCGTTGCATCTAAGAAAACCAATAAGGACAAAAAACCTTCAATTGAAATGAAATGCACCTGCAAGTGTGAAAAAAGGGAGATGATGGAGAAGGTCTTTCAGATGAATAATATGCTTACTTTACAAGAAAACTAAAACTTGGTAAGGGAAAATTCAAAGGTAAACTTCCATTGATATGTTTCAACTGTAATGAGGTTGGGCATTTTGCAGCAAAATGTCCAAATAGAAGTGATGGAAACTCAAAAGGAAAGAAATGCTTTAAGAAATTCAACAAGCAAGGATCTAAAAGGAACTTTCTCTCTAAAGAAGATAGCTCATCATCCGATGAAGAAAGTGACAGCAAAGAAGAAGCCAATGAGAGAGTATTGTTTATGGCCAAGCACAATAAACCCAAGCACAATAAACAAGAGGTATCAAACAACGAAGAAGAAGGATGGACCACAGAATAATTTTATAAGGAAGCAATCAAGCTTATAAAAGATCTCAAGGCGGAGAATATCCGTTCCAATACTCTTGAAGAACAAGTTCAAGGTATCAAAATTGAAGTTGAAGAACACAAATGCATTGAAGAGTCACTTCAAAATAAGTTGGAAGAAAGAAACCAAGAAAGGGAAGCATTAGAAGCTGAAGTAGTCTTGCTGCATGAGGAAGTGAAGAAAGGAAAAACTATCCAAAACTATGCCAACAGCTCAAGGGCATTGGAATAACTCATCAACAATCAACGTTCTTACAATGACAGAACTGCCATCAATTACAAAGAAGAAGAAGCGGGACCTTCTACAACAAAATACAATGAACCTATGAGATCTAACATGCATGTAGACTTCACTGGACAAGATTCATAAGAACAGCCTTGGAAGACAATTCCTCGATGAAAATTTCCATCCAGGTACCAACATATTTTTTATGGCTACTGTTATTCATGTGGAAAATTTGGACATAAAGTTATAGAATGTCGCACATACCCTAGGAATGAATACAAATCCAGGAAATCTATCAAATATGAACCTCCTAGGGCTTAGCGAAATATCAGTAGATTTGAACATTTAAGAAATAATGTTGAATGTTACAAATGTCGAAACTTTTGACACATGGCCAAAGACTGCAGACTTGAAAATCCTCCAGAAGAATCTTTGAAGTCACAAAATGAACGAAAATGGAAGAGGAAGAAGAATGATAATTGTGCTCTTGCTTTCAAGGCTCAAAATAACAAAGATGTGTGGTATGTTGATAGCGGTTGCTCAATGCATATGACTGGAGATAGAAATACACTTGTATCTCTGAAAGAGAAGAAGGATGAAACCGTGTCCTTCGGAAATGATGGATCTTCAAATGTTATAGGATCAGGTACTATCACTCTCGGAAGCGAAGATGCTATAGCCAAGAATGTTCTATTGGTTGAAAACATGAATCACAATCTACTTAGTGTTGGACAAATGTGTGATCAAGGACACACAATACTATTCAACTCCACAAAATGTGAAATCAGGAAAGGCTTGTTTGGTGAAATTGTGGCTACAACAAGTCGAGCTCCAAATGATATATATTTTATGGATGAAGTAACTAAAACATGTCTAATAGCTAAAGAGGATGATACAATAATTGGTAGTAATGATGATCGACTAAGTAAGAAGTTTTCTACAAAGGTGCAAAGTGATTTCGAGATGTTTTTACTTGGTGAGCTGACATAATTCTTAGGGCTTCAAATATCTCAACAAGATAAAGGAATATTTATATTTCAAACCAAGTACATCAAGGAAATGCCCAAGAAATTTAAAATGGAAGATTGCAAACCCATCCTTACTCCAATGGTAACAGGTTGCAAATTGAGCATAGACGACTCATCTAAGGATGTGGATAAAAGGTTGTACAGATCTATGATTAGCAGTCTTCTATATGTAACAGCCTCCCGACAAGATGTTATGCAAGTAGTTGGACAAGTAGAAAGATTCCAAGAAGCACCAAAATAATCACATATTAAATATTCGCCAGCATTGGAATATCTTCACCAGAAGCTTGGGATTCTCCCAAATTCTCATTAGATTTTCCTTTTTAGGAATATAAAGGGGGAGTGGAAGTTTATTACAGGTTTGCAGGACGGTTGTGTTTCAGGGGGAGTGGAAGTGTGTACAGGTCCGCATGATGGTTGTGTTTCAGGGGGAGTTACCCTTTGCCATTGATGTCAAAGGGGGAGAGATTGTTGTAGGAATAGGTGTCATGATCGCAGGGGGAGTACTTGTGTTGCCATCAATGCTAAAGGAGGAGATTGTTGATCAGCGGTTGTCATTGATGTCAACCCAAGCAGCACCAGGGGCTAACCCAATATTGCATGGGAATTTTGACCTACAAAATTAATATATTCTGGGTCAATAATGCTTTTTATGGTTTCTACTTGTCGAGATGTTTCCATTGATATGTAGCACGCCATGTAATTCTTCACGGTTTGAGAGATATTCATGTTTGAAGTTTGTACCCCCAGTGAGTGGGCTAAAACCCCATGGGGTTGGGGCATGGGTCATTGAAAAGTCATAATTAATATTTTTTAAGCTCCTAAAATCCCTCCCACCTTCACTTGCTGAAGCCCCTCTCAACCTAAGCATTTATATAAATTTTGATCCTCATTTCCTCCTTATGCAAGGGATTTCGCCATCCAAAACAGGTCATCGTGGAATTTGTGCTCTAACGTTTTTTCTATGAAGGTTCAGAAGATGAAATTTTTATGAGGTCATAACTCTCTCTCTGAGTATCAGATTGGAATTCTGTAAAAAGTGGCAGAT
Source organism: Pinus albicaulis (assembly GCA_034641835.2). NCBI lineage: Eukaryota > Viridiplantae > Streptophyta > Pinopsida > Pinales > Pinaceae > Pinus > Pinus albicaulis. The sequence goes on from CM076572.1 coordinate 779,066,209, forward strand.
AGTGCATAGTCTTTAATTTTCTCTCTATCAATTTTAGAGTCGAATGAAGAAACAGTGACACGTGGCACTCCGTACAAGTTTTCTCTACTGAAACAGTCAATAATTAGGGCATTGTGAGAGATTAGGTATAACTCTCTCTTGAAGAATCCAAATTGGGTCAGACTTATGGGATTGGAAAGAAGACTCAAAGTACTACTACAGGATTGAAAATCATATATTGAGGATCTAAAATAATAGAGACACTCCAAATTCAATATCGAGCTCCTAGAAGGCAAGAAAAAGCTAGATCATGTGTTGTCAAGGGTTGCAAAGGACCAAACATTATATGGCAGCAAAGCAAAGCAAGGTGTAGTAGAAGGTAGCATGACAAGAGAAGCAAGCAAGGTGCATAACAGTAGCAAGAAGTTCATCATATGAAATCTTCAAGTGGGCAGCACTGCATACAATCATTGTAAAGGTATCATTGTACTTAGTCATTGTAAATACATTATTGTACAAATTTTACTAGTGTCTATCTGCCAAGAGTTGAAGAGGCAGTGTTGGGAGGTCTAGGATCATCATTAGGTGGTTGTTTCAAAGTTGGGGTTATGGTCTAGTATATTTTCTTCTTCTGCATCATTCTATATCATTGTAAAGTGGACCATTTTCCCTGGTACGAGAGTCCATTCTTCTTTTATTCTTCTATAGGGTGGTAGGGTGGTGGTAGGGTGAGTTATAACTCATTGGGTGTTGGGGCATCCATTCAGTTGACTACTGAAGAATCTCGGGTGTTGGAGCGTCCATCCAGTGGGAGCTAGAGAAGAATGTTTTTCTAGATTCTAGGAAGTTGGAGCTTTATTTTCAATTGGAGTTGAGTATTAAAGAATTATTATAAAAGAATTAGGTAGTTTTTTTCCCAAAGTGGGTTTCCACATTAAAATTGTGTGCATTTGCGTTCCTCTTATTTGCTGCTATCATTGTACAAACAATGATAATAATTGAATATTAACTAATGCTCTAATTGAAAGGAATACTAATTCACCCCCCCCCCCTCTCAGTATTTCCAACAGTAGGGTGAGATGCACAAAGAAAAGTAAACTAAAAAAATGCAATAGTAAATACACTCCTCCATTAAATAAATTTAAAGAAGTGAGAGAAGGTTAAGGGATAAGGCATGTGTTGGTTATAGATATGCAAAAAGGACTAATGTCTCTAGTTCTCATATATCATTTATACCAAGAAAATATTATAAAAAAAACAAACTATTGATATATATCCTTCTTCATATCTAAAGAGAATGCAATACCATTATAAAATAGATGAGAGATGTAATGAATGTACTGAGCTTATCTAAATACTATGCACTTGCTTTCATTATCAAGTATTATAAACTCAATCATGCAACAACATTACTCCATACACAAATTTTTTCTAGGGAGAGATAAAATCTTTAGGCCATCTTGAAATTGCATTTGAAGTCAAAACAAGGTGGATATAAGGAATTAGAAGCAATTACTATAGATGCAATACCAGGAAGTGAAAAAGGAAAAGTATTCATCAAAGGTTAATGGAAAATAAGGGTATCAAATTAATCATATAAACTGAAGTATATATTAGTATATAAGCTAGGAACTGCTTTAAGGCCTACTAGTATATTAGTATATAGCTAAGAAATGTTTTAAGGCCTACTATTATATACAAGTTGTTAATGTGATAGATTGCTCTATCTGATGAAAATGGGAGATATGCACACAATGAGAATTTATTTTCTAACTACTTTGTTATGAAAAACATTCTATGGTATTTGAAAAGTTATTCTCGTTATATAAATCTCATATGCATTAAAATTGACAAATATTATCTCCCATATGTTAAATACGAGACGTATACAAAGAAAGGGTGTTAACGACATATTGGTTGGGATGGAGGGAGATGTGGGAAGAAACACAGGAATAATCGGCACTAAATAATAGAAAGTGATGTGATCTATAAATTTCCCTGAAAAAAACATAGATGTATATATTTTTATAACATTGAATTGTTAATTATCAAAAACTTTATGTGATAGTGATAAAAAAAATCATATAGGGATGTTACACCAATAAATTTTAGTACATAATATTGTGTAGTGGAACAAGTGGTGATATAAGTATGGTAACAAAAATTACTATAAATGATGTGGAACCATGCAGAACAAAATTTCATTCTTTATTTAATGGTGAACCTTAAAATATAGAGTAAAAAAAAGAAAATGTACTATCGCAAGAGTAAGAATGGAATAAATATTGAAGAATTAGTTGTTACAACCTAGATGAAGAATTCAATATTCAAGTGTATCCAATGAGGGATGCAGTTCTCTGATGATAAAATCAACAAGTTCTAAAATGGGTTTAATTGTTCAAGGATAGAATTAAGCACATAACGATGAAGAAATGTCAAAAGGAAGAGGAATAACTAAGTACAATGTAAAAAAGTAAAATACAGAATTACATGTAATTAGGAGGTGTACTATTGTTTGATTTGAGAAATAAGTAAAATAGAATAAAATAAAAAGGACAGAACTTAAATTAGGAATTGAGAATACAAAGTATTCTTATGAATAAATTAACTAGGAAGGGTTTTGACCCTATAGGTTTAGTCAAATTTCAAGTGTAAACACTCATAGTTTTTCTTATTTTCCCTCCAAAATAATTGCATGTACCTCTTTTTAAATTTTAAATATTTTGATTGGTTTAGGAATTATGACATGGAAATTCCATGAAAATTTCATGGGCACTTTTAAACTGAAATTTCCTTTAATGACTCCATTCTTCACAAAATTGTGATTCTTTCATGCAAACACCTATAATTTCGTATTGTAATGGAAGCACGAAAATCGATGGCCTTTTTGTTTTATGGATAAGTTGCAATGTACACAATCTTATTACAGAGTGGAGAAGCAGCGAGAGAATCGACAATTTGAGCCCCCGAAAATGAGCAAACATTACTGCGCAGAAAGCATTAGCTCATTCTCGATGATCAATTTCTATCTTAAGAAATCAAGGGGTTCCGAATTGATAGCTACAAGTGTTGTGGGATTAGTGAATCTCAAAGAATGTTAGATATATAACTACTCTGGCATTCTATGTAGTTTGGATGTAATGTGGGTGGAGATACATGCAATTACACAGTTTAAATTTAGAAAAATAGGTGTGGTATGTTTGTAACTGAAATTATACCAGCATAGATCCCTCTAAAGCACAGATCTAACTGTTTAAATTGCATTTTTGAATGTTATAGAGATTACATAACATGTATACTGAGCCATTTTATATTAATTCTTTTTAAAATATTATGTTCATAACTACCCATTTGATATTTTATTCTATAAGACATTAAAATATTTTCTTTTTAAATATATATATATATATATATATATATATATATATATATAAAGTTGATATCATGTATTAAAATATTTTTGAAAAGCATAAGGTTTAAACATAGTCACATATTATTGTTCTTAATTTTAATTACTTCATATGATATTATGTGATATGGAAAACTAATTAAAAATTAATAACATATATTTTATTTTTATATCTATTATAACCTACATTCCTTTTCTATTTAGAGAATATTTTATTTTTACTTAAAGAGGCACTGACATACTTACACATTGCCTTCATACTGGATTTTAAAACCAATATAGACACATTTTAACCACGGATCTACCAAAAACCTAGAGGGATCAAATCTCAAACTTGAAAAAATATTTACACTTGAATTAATCCATTTTATTGCTTGGTAAATATGTGATTAAGATAAATCTATAGTGATAATTTTTATTTTTAAATTGTATATTTTGATATTTACCATTACAGATATTTTATATTAAAAATTAAATAAGTTAGACATTTTCCTTTTATTAAGAAGTAACTACTCTAATTTACCTTTAATTATTTTTTCCTTTCTAGATAAGGTTAACATTAATACACACATGTATATATAAACACACACGCTCTGTAGAGAGAACTTGAAATATATTAGTTAACATGAATATTCAAACAATTTATTCAAGCTCCATATTGAGATATTTATAAGAGAAATATAATTATTTTTTAATTATTTTATCTCTCGAAATTATATTATTTAAGATAGATATCGAAATAGTGTATTTATTACTTGAAGAGTGAAAGTGAAATATCAATATCTAATTTAATTGTTTTGTAATATATTTTTAATTGTTTATTTATATATTTTTATTTTTTTGTTTGGCAGACATAAAGAAAATTATTTCTATTATGTTTATGAGGACGTGACATACATACACATGTCCCTCATACTGGATTGTAGAATGAGCCTCTGGGCTCAGTAAGTCTACCAGGCTGCAATTCATTAAGAATTGGTTAACATTGGGTTTTCATGGATAGTTGTTGAGGTGGGCTTAATCATGCGAAACAATGACAACAAGAGATATAATACTTAATTGCTATAATACTTAAACAAGGGAAACAATGATTGCAACATATATAATACTTAATTGAGGGAAACAATATATAATACTTAAACAAGGGTAATAACGATTGCAACAGATATAATACTTAATTGAGGGAAACAAGCTATAATACTTAAACAAGGGAAACAATGATTGCAACAGATATAATACTTAATTGAGGGAAACAATGCTGGATTTATATGGGGAATATTTTAAAAGTTGATAGATATTTTTAGAAATATTTTAGAATCTGATAATTACATGATGGTTCTAAAATATTTCTCAATCTAAGAGACTTTCCAAATTCTCGCCATAAATTAGAATTCAAGAAACAAAACAACAAGCAAAAATGCAGGGAAATCAACATAACAAAGGACACTGACAACTAGAACAAACTTTCAATTTTTAAAAAATGAAAAGTAGTTTCGGAAATAAAAATTTAAGGATTTTAGGTTTTCAGAATATACAGAAAAGTATGACCAGCAGGTTTGGAGAGAGTGAAAAGCAGGGAAATCAACATAACAAAGGGTGCTGACAACTTGAACAAAGTTTTAATTTTCAAAAAATGACTGGTAGTTTCGGAAATAAAAAGTTAAAACTTTAGTTTTTCAAAATATACAGAAAGTATGACCAGCAAGTTTGGTGAGAGTGAAAAGAAGGTTGTTTCTTTGTTATTATCTACCAAAATCTAACAGATGCATTAATGATAACTAGTTTTTAACTAGTTAAAAGACATTTTTAACTATTTTATTAAGAAAAGACTGGAATTATAATGTTTTTCTGAAAATTTATTTTCATTAGTGATTAGTTATGAAAAATAAAATCAGTTCTGGAAAATAACTTCATAAAAAGTAAAAGTTGGTGGTAAATTTTTTCCAAGAACAGGAAGGTGGTTGGGGATAGTTGGAAATAGTTACCTGCTCCTGTCATGATAAGAGTCTTATCCCAGTGAGGAGTAGGGGTTCTATTAATGGACTAAGTAAGAGTGTGGATTTCCAGAGCTGGTAGAGACTAGTGGAAAACACTCAGAAATCCTGAAATTTTTTCTGGTACTGACTGGACTGGGCGTCCTGAGGTCACAGCAGAAATATCCACTGTCAACCCGTTCCTTCTAAGACTAGAGCATGGGGGAAAGAGGAGGACGTAATTAAGGTTGGGAGGACCACAACTTCAAATTGAAAAAATACAGATAAGTATATGTGAAAGTGCAGTGATTTGGAGGAATTAGTGATTTCCTGTCTAAGTTATTTACTGGTGCTTATCTGTTTCGAAAAAAGAAAACAGTAATCTACTCTAGATATGTGTAGGGAAAAATGAGACTATACATTATTAATCATTAGCTTATTATGTGTCTCTAAGTTTCTGTTAGAGTCCTTCATATTATGTGTCACTCTTATAATGTATTTTCTTTTAAGTTCTATAGGTGTGATAAGAATAATTATGTCTGAAAATATACATCTGTGGCAATATGGTAGAGGCGTAACGAAATGAACAGGTTTTGAATCTTGAATGTAAGATTTATGGAGCACAATTTTTAACAGTAAATAGAGATATTTCCTAGAAAAAGCTATACTGAAATACCGTGTAGTAGTAAAGCAAATTGTGAAGGCAGTAAAATCCAAAAACATAGTACACTCTGTCCATATATTACCATAAACCTTAAGATATGTATATACCAGAAGGTAATAACTATAAATTGTATATGTAAAGAGATTGCATGGGTAACTGTAAAATATTTTCATAAATATTTATCTAACGCAGAGTAGACTGTCAGTTGAGGGTACGGGTGAGATCCCAACCCAAGACTTGTCGTCTCTCAGAAAATAGCTATACACAGACAGCGTGGTCTGGTGGTCTGGTCACTACATTTATAGAATTTACATAACAAGAAAAAGATATAGAAGTAGATATTAAACACTGAAAGTTAAGATTCAATAATAGACTACAGTAAAAGTAGTGAGTTTTTATTTACAAGAATATTGAAATACGATTTAACTATGGAGAATGTTTATCTATTTAGCTTTTCGAATAAACCAAGAAATGAAAGGAAATACAAACAGAATAAATTAGAACTGTAACAATGAACACTGTAAAAACAAAACTGGAAATTCTATTCCTTTTACAAGTAAAGTGAGACACTATGTTTACAATATTTATACAGTTCGAATGGCTCTTAAAAGTGATGTTATGAATTTATCAGCAAAATCCATATCTAAAGAACATTAAAATAAAACAAGGGTCGATTCCTGGAAAGGAAACCCTCAGTAAAACTGTCATAATAAATACACAGAAATATCCTTTTCAAAACGGAGGTGCGGAAGATTATCTGAGTCCATGAGTAACTTGGACGGATCATTGTCTTAACCTTACAATATAAACATTTGAACGAGGAACAAGACTTAAATCAGGCCAAAGGATAAGCCAAATTCTGGAGTTCATAAAACCGAGTTATTCTAGAAGCCACCTGAGACTAATTAAAACCTCATTGTCTGGACAAGAGTATTATAAGTACATAGCGAATGGCTAAGTATATTAGCTGTGACCAAAGCAACCCAGAATTTAGCTAAACTTTATGCCAAAGAAAGACCGGTTAACTGGAGGAAACGTCGACCTAAATGTATTGACCTATATCAATAGCCGAGAAAGGGAAGTAAGTAAGAAATCCATTCAAGAATTAAAACATATCTCTATCCAAAGGAAAACAGTATTCAAAATAATTAAAAAAAAACCTTTAAAAGGATTACCTGAGAATTAGACTAGTTTTCACCATCTGAGCATGGCACCCCGAGACTTCCCTTAAATGTAGAGAACTAAGGAAATGAGCATAAAACCTCAAAAAATAGAATTGATAAGTTCAAAAATAAAGTCTGTGTATGTATGGAAAGACTGGGACATAAACCATGACGAGTAATTACCAGCACAATGAGTAAAAGGAACCAAAATCGGAGAAGTTGTGTCGGCGTCAGTGGACGGGCTAGACCAGAAATTCCTCACGGATAACAATGATTCCTTCTCCCCACCAAGTAACAGAACTATGAGGGTTAAATCCCCAAAAACCTTGTAAGTCTAGAAAAGGCTCGACAGAGATAGAGCCATAATTCAAGGGCACGGCAAAGACATTAAACAAAGAAAAAGAGTTACTCAGCACAAGCTCAGAGGCAATAAACTGAGATCAATTAGGGTTGGTGGGGTTAACTATGTGGTTCCCACCTAAAAGAACAACCATTGATCTTCTAACTTCTACGATGGAGATCTCTAGCATAGATCCTTGATAAATGCATCAAATCGCGTTAAGAATTAGAGTTAATTTTAAGGATGCAAAATTATCTTGGAGTTTAAAAAATTGGCGAATCTCACTAGTCCCTAATATGTAAACTATAAAATTTTTATTGATGTATTTCTAAAATTATTAAAATTTATAATGATATTATATATTTTTTCTTTATAATGTTGGAATTTTTAAGGTAAAATAATTTAATATTGTAAAATTTGGGCGAATTATTTTTATAAAAAAATGGAAATTGGCGAATCTTTTTTTTGGAAAAACCATGGAAAATTAGCCCACCTGCGAATATTAGCCCCTAAAATTTTCCATGGTTAAGATCCACAGCTGTCGAATGGAATTAATAGCCAATACTTCTACATTAAATTGCTGAGGGATGCCAGCTATGCCTCGGTGGTAGTGAGGATAAAAATATTATCACAAGCGGAATATTTATATGTCATGTTAACCATATAGTTCATTAAAGTTTAATGTTGATAGATTTAAACATAGAACCATCAAATAAAGACCTTATAATATGGCAATGAATCCCGTGATGGGCGGAAGTGGAAACTTATATGTTATTTATAATTAGCACCATAATGTGGTTTGGTGTAAAAGTAATAATGTTTGAGAGTACTAAATTAATTTAGCATGATATGGTAAGTTTAACCTTCGATTATAGAGTAGAAAGTAAAAAAAAATATTATGTTTGTATGTATGAGTGTTACAAATGGTATCAGAGTAGCGTTCATACACTGGGACCCTAAAGGGTCAACTAACGATTAAGTTGTGTGTATATTGATGCATAGAGAGTTAGAAGCATAGCAGGAAACATCATGAGAAGGGGAACAACGCAACAACTGCCCCCGGACACCGAGGAACCCCAAACACAACCAGTTGTGAGCCCTGAGATGTGCGTTCAGCTGAGTGTCGATCAACACCAGCAAACAAGTAGACTATTGGAGGAACAACAGCATCAAACCAACATATTGTTGAATAGAGTATAACAACTATAGGAAGAGATGGTGCGAGTTTGAAGGGATAATGAATGATTAATGCAAGAGCAAGAGAAGATACTTAAGATCCTATTAGACAAGCAGAACCAAAAAATGCAATACCTGAGTGCTAACAGGGGCATGCAATAAGGTGAAGAATAGAAAACCAAAAACAACACCACTGACAGAATGGAAATAATCCCATCTTAGCAAAGAAACAAGAACAAAAACTACAATGAAGCAGAATCTGGCAATTCTTCAGATCAGCAAGAGATTAAGAAATAGAAAGTAGAGCTCCAGGGGGAGTTTCGGAAAATAAAACCACAAACATTTGATGGTAAAGCTGAGGAGGTGGCAGAGGCAGGTTAATAAACATGAACAAATATTTTTAGGTATACGAGTACAGCAGCAACCTGGAGGCCATATTGACCATATATCAGTTAAGAGAGAAAGCCACTTTGTGGTGGGAATAAGTGAAGAATGTTCACAGCATTGAAGAACAAGATTTTACTTGGGAATCGTTCCAGAAATACATCAAAGACAAGTATTTAACAGAAAATTTCTACTATGAGAAAGATAAACAGTTTCATGACTTGAGGCTGGGACAAATGACTATGGATGAGTACATCACCAAGTTCACCTCCCTGTTACGTTATGTTCCATACCTTCGAGAGGAAAAGACCAAGGTGCAAATATTTTTGAGCATTCTGCCAACACATATGAAAGAACGAATTGAATTTGTAAATCCCATAACCATGGACGAAGCCATTCAGAAGGCACGAATGTGCTATCAGCAGTCCAAGGCTAAAGGGGAGGTTGGAAAAAGTTGGCAGCCAAGAAAAGGGCAAAAAATCAGTTCAAATTTCAAAGTAGCCAAAAGAAATAACTTTAAGAATTATGCGCGAAGTTCTTTCAGTAAGCAATTTGGCAGAAATCATCGAAGAACCCGATGGCCAGTAGAAGAAAAGCCTACAGAGGCATCTAGCAAACCTGAACAATGGCAGGTGACCAAGCCACCTCTACAGTGTTGGGGGTGTGGTGAGGCACACTACTATAAAAACTACCCATAGCGAGCAAGAAATGACACAGTTGCAAACTTGTAGGAAGCTTCCATAATAGGCGAGGTGGCGCGAAACATTCCTCGAAGCAACGCAGCGTTGGAGGATCGACATGAAGATTATCAGCCAACGATGATTGAGTTGGAAGGTAAATTATTTTCTCAATCTATTTCTATTTTGGTAGACCCAAGTGCAAGTCTAAGTTATGTTAGTCCCAAAATAGTGGAAATGTGTAAATTGAAATAATAGAAATTCAAAATTCGTGGCTCATACAGTTAGCCACAGGAGCAAAAAGAAAGGTGACTGCTAAGATTCCAAACTGTACATTATAAATTGCAGAATAGTAGTTGAATGTGGACTTGAGCATACTTCCATTAGGGTCCTATGATTTTTTGCAGGGCATGGATTGGCTAGAAAAACATTGGACCTTAGTGGACTGCAATGAAAAGATTATTTATTACAGAATGCAAGATGGAACACATAAGGAGATTCAGAGAGTCAAGAAGCCACTACATCTATGTCTAATCACAGCATCCCAAATAAGTAAATGTATGAGGAAGGGATGCCAAATATACGATATTTAGGTTGGATATGCTAACTCCAAGGAAAAAGCACCTCTAATGGAAAACATACTAGTGGTACAATATTTCATGGATGTTTTTCCAAAAAGTATCCCTGGATTACCACCAAGGCGAGATATTGATTTTACTATTTAATTTATGCCAGGAGCATCACTTGTGTCACGGGCTCCTTACAGAATGAGCGTTCCAGAATTAACTGAATTGAAAATGCAGTTACAGGAACTACTGGACAAAGGTTACATTCATCTGAGTGTGTCCCCTTGGGGAGCACCAGTGTTGTTAGTGAAGAAGAAGGACTGAACCATGCGGATTTTCATGGATTACAGACATCTTAACAACTTAACAGTCAAGAATAAATATCCTTTACCCAAGATTGATGATATTTTTGATCAAGTGAAGGGGGGCACAGTGTTTTCTAAAATCTAATTAAGATATCACCATATCCAAATCAAGGATGAAGGCATATGTAAGACTGCATTCCATACCAGGTACGGGCATTATGAATTTGTGGTGTTACCCTTTGGGTTAACAAATGCACCAGCAACATTTATGAGTTTAATATATGGAATATTTCATCCTTTCCTATATAATTTTGTACTTATATTTATAGATGACATTTTAATTTATTCCAAACACTAGGAAGAACATAAAGAGCATTTAAGGATTGTGCTGGAAATGATAAGAAAACACCAGTTGTATGCTAAGTTCAGAAAATGTGATTTCTTTAAAACAGAAATCGAGTACCTAGGCCATGTCATTTCAGTAGTAGGGATTTCTGTTGACACAGATAATATTAAGACAATCATGGAATGGCGAGTACCCCAGAATGTGGCAGATATTCGATCTTTTATGGGGTTAGTTGGGTACTATCGGAGATGTATTGAGGGATTTTCCATAATTGCTTTTCCCATTAGCTCATAGAAGAAAAAAGGAAAAATATGTAAGTGGATTGTTGAGTGTCAGAATAGTTTTTAAAAGTTGAAGCAGCTTTTGACCACTGCATTAGTGTTGAGGGTAGCTAACCCCAAAAAAAAATTTGAAGTGTGTACAGACACAAGTAAAGAGGGTGTTGGGGCAGTTCTATCTCAGGAAGGAAAAGTAGTGGCCTATGAATCAAGAAATTTGAAGGATCATGAACAAAGGTACTCAGCCTATGATCTAGAATTAATAGGAGTAGTACATGCGCTCTGAATATGGAGACACTACTTGCTGGGTAAAAAATTTGTGCTAAAAATATATCATTGCAGATTGACTAGTTATTTTAAGAAAGTTGATTTAAACTCCATACAGGCAAGGTGGAATGTCTTTCTAAGTGAGTTTGATATGGACATCCAACATGTGAAAGGTAAGGAAAACCGGGTGGCTGATACTTTAAGTAGGAAGCTGCATTGTGTTTATGAGCTTTATTACAATCAGCTTGAAAGTAAATTTTTAGATCAAGTAAAAGAAGAAGCACAAAAATATTTGGAATATCAATTCATATGGCAACAAATGGAAGAGACCAAAAGGCAAGGAAGTACTTCTAAGTATGGATTAAATAATGATCAGATGGTAACTTTTAGAGGTAAGGTGTATGTACCAAATTGGGTGGACCTAAAGGAGCTGATAATGAATGAATACCATCGTAGCAATTATGCAGATCACCCAGGATACCAGAAAATGTTGACTGCTATTAGAAAGGTATATTTTTGGCCTGGTATGCATAAAAATATTGCTGAATATTTAAATAAATGTTTAGAGTGTCAGCAGGTGAAGGTAGAGCATCAACATCCCGCAAGATTGTTGCAGCTCATACCAATACCTGAATGGAAGTGGAAGGTCGTATCCCTAGACTTCATTACAGGTTTACCATGATCAAAAAGGAAAAATTACTCCATTATGCTGGTAGTTGACAGATTGAGTAAATCTACACATTTTATACCTGTGCAGTCTACTTACAAGACTGTACAAATAGCAGACATATTCATGAGAGAAATTTTTAGGCTACATGGTATTCTGAAGACGGTTATCTCAGATAGAGATGTTAAGTTTACATCAGCATTTTGGAAGACTCTGTTTACAGGTCTGGGGACCCAAATAAACTTTATTACAACTTATCATCCCAGACAGATGGTCAAACAGAGCGAGTAAACCAAGTGTTGGAGGATATGTTATGCATGTATGTGATGTAGTAGCCAACCAAATGGGAAGACTATTTGCATCTTGTTGAATTTTCTTACAATAATGGTTATCAGGAGTCCCTTAAAATGAGTCCTTTCGATACCTTGTATGGGAGGCAGTGTCGCACACCCATAAATTGGAGCAGCCCCGAAAAAAAATTATTGTTGGGACCAAATATGCTGGATGAAATGGAATCAGAAGTAAAGAAGATAAGAAAAAATTTAAAGGTTGCACAAGATCGGCAGAAGATCTACGCAGATAAAAATAGGTCTTACCGGGAATTCGAAGTGGGAGACCATGTGTATGTGAGGATCAAGCCCAAGAGGAGTACCTTGTGGTGGACCTCTTGTGCCAAGTTGGCTCCCAGGTTCTGTGGACCTTTCCAAATTTTGGAAAGGGTAGGACCTGTGGCCTATCGACTATCTTTATCTAGTCACATCTGAGTACATAATGTGTTTCATGTGTCCCTGTTGAAGCTTTATGTGCATGATGCAAAGCACGTAATTCATTGTCAAAATATACAGGTGGGATAGAATTAAAAATCCTAACCTAAAATATGATTTCTTTATGAGAATTTGACATGGAACTTTGTTGTTTGCAGGTAGAGCCAGACGACGAGTTTCTGGTCGAGCCGCAACACATACTTGATCGAAGGGAGATTATGCTCCAGAAGCGAGTCATCACCCAGGTTAAAGTGCAGTGGAAGCACTTTGGCCCAAATGAGGCTACTTGGAAGGACGAAATATTTGTGCATGAGGCTTACCCAGAGCTCTTTTCAGAGCTAGAGTGAAACACCGAGGACGGTGTTACTTCGAGGGGGAAGTTGAGAAAGCTGCATTAATGATAACTAGTTTTTAACTAGTTAAAAGACATTTTAAACTATTGTTTTAAGAAAATACTGGAATTATAATGTTTTTCTTAAAAGTTATTTTCATTAGTGATTAATTATGAATAATAAAATTAGTTCTGGAAAATAATTTCATAAAAAGTAAAGCTGGTGGTAAATGTTTTCCAAGAACTAGAAGGTGGTTGGGGATAGTTGGAAACAGTTACCTGCTCCTTTGGGGATAAGAGACTGATCCCAGTGAGGAGTAGGGGTTTTGTTAATGGACTAAGGAAGAGTGTGGATTTCTAGAGCTGGTAGAGACCAGTGGAAAACACTCAGAAATCCTGAAATTGTTTATGGTACTGACTGGACTGGGCATTTTGAGGTCTTGGCAGAAATATCCACTGTCAACCCGTTCCTTCCAGGACTGGAGCACGAGGGCAAGAGGAGGATGTAATCACCTCTCTTGAAGGTTGGGAGGACCACAGCTTCAAATTGCCTAAATACAAATAAGTATTATGTCATATGGAAAACTAATTAAAAATGCATAATATATATATATATATATATATATATATATATATATATCGACACTGCTTTTCTATTTAGAGAATTTTTTTTTTTTTTTAAATAGGGATTGACATACTTATACATCGCCTCACACTGGGTTGTAAAACCAATATAGACACATTTTAACCATGGATTTACCAAAAAACTAGAGGGATCAAATCTCAAACATGAAAAAATATTTACACTACAATTAATCCATTTTATTGCTTGGTAAATATGTGATTAATATAAATCTATAGTGATAATTTTTCATTTTTTAAATTGTATATTTTGATATTTATCATTACATGTATTTTATATTAAAAATTAAATGAGTTAGACATTTTCCTTTTATTAAGAAGTAACTACTCTAATTTACCTTTAATTACTTTTTCCTTTCTAGATAAGGTTAACATTAATACACACATGTATATATAAACACACACGTTCTGTAGAGAGAACTTGAAGTATATTAGTTAACATGAATATTCAAACAATTTATTCAAGTTCTATATTGAGATATTTATAAGAGAAATATAAGTATTTTTTAATTATTTTATCTCTCAAAATTATATTATTTATGATAGATATCGAAATAGTGTATTTATTACTTGAAGAGTGAAAGTGAAATATCGATATCTAATTTAATTGTTTTGTAATATATTTTTAATTGTTTATTTATATGGTTATTTAATTTTTGATTTTTTGTTTGGCAGACATGAAAGAAAATTATTTTTATTATGTTTTTGAGGATGTGACATACTTACACATGTCCCTCATACTGGATTGTAGAATGAGCCTCTGGTCTCAATAAGTCTGCCAGGCTGGAATCCATTAATAATTGATTAACATTGAGTTTTCGTGGACAGTAGTTGAGGCAGGCTTAATCATGTGAAAAAATGACGGCAAGAGATATAATACTTAATTTCTATAATACTTAAACAAGGGAAACAATGATTGCAACATATATAATACTTAATTGAGGGAAACAAGCTATAATACTTAAACAAGGGTAACAACGATTGCAACAGATATAATAATTAATTGAGGGAAAAAAGCTATAATACTTAAACAAGGGAAACAACCATTGCAACAGATATAATACTTAATTGAGGGAAACAATGATGGATTTATATATGGAATATTTTAAAAGTTGATAGATATTTTTAGAAATATTTTAGAATCTGATAATTACGTGATGGTTCTAAAATATTTCTCAATCTAAGAGACTTGCCAAATTCTTGCCATAAATTAGAATTCAAGAAACAAAACAACAATCGAAAATGCAGGGAAATCAACATAACAAAGGACGCTGACAACTTGAACGAACTTTCAATTTTCAAAGAATGACAGGTAGTTTCGGAAATAAAAAGTTAAGGATTTAGGTTTTCAAAATATACAGAAAGTATGACCAGCAGGTTTGGAGAGAGTGAAAAGCAGGGAAATCAACATAAAAAAGGGTGCTGACAACTTGAACGAAGTTTTAATTTTCAAAAAATGACCGGTAGTTTCGGAAATAAAAAGTTAAAAATTTATTTTTTCAAAATATACAGAAAGTATGACCAGCCAGTTTTATGAGAGTGAAAATAAGGTTGATGGTCCAATATTATCTACCAAAATGTGACAGTTGCATTAATGATAACTAGTTTTTAACTAGTTAAAAGACATTTTTAACTATTGTTTTAAGAAAAGACTGGAATTATAATGTTTTTCTGAAAATTTATTTTCATTAGTGATTAATTATGAATAATAAAATTAGTTCTGGAAAATAACTTCATAAAAAGTAAAGTTGGTGGTAAATGTTTTCCAAGAACTGGAAGGTGGTTGGGGACAGTTGGAAACAGTTAGATGCTCCTCTCGGGATAAGAGACTGATCCCAGTGAGGAGTAGGGATTATGTTAATGGACTAAGGAAGAGTGTGGATTTCCAGAGCTGGTAGAGACCAGTGGAAAACACTCATAAATCCTGAAATTGTTTCTGGTACTGACTGGACTGGGCGTCTTGAGGTCACAGCAGAAATATCCACTGTCAACCTGTTCCTTCCAGGACTGGAGCATGGGAGCAAGAGGAGGACGTAATGAAGGTTGGGAGGACCACAGCTTTAGATAAGTATATGTGCATGTTCAATGATTTGGAAGAATTAGTGATTTCCTATCTAAGTTATTTAGAGGTGCTTATCTGTTTGGAAAACATAAAATAGTAATATACACCAGATATGTGAAGGGAAAGAATGAGACTATACATTATTAATCATTAGCTTATGATGCTTCTCTAAGTTTCTGTTAGAGTCCTTCATATTATGTGTAACTCTTATAATGTATTTTCTTTTAAGTTCTATAGCTGTGATAAGAATAATTACGTCTGAAAATATACATCTGTGATTGTATGGTAGAGGCGTAACGAAAATAACAGGTTTTGAATCTTGAATGTAAGATTTATGGAACACAATTTTTAACAGTAACTTGAGATATTTCTTGGAAAAATCTATATTGAAATACCGTGTAGTAGTATAACAAATTTTGAAGGTAGTAAAAGCCAAAAACACAGTACACTATGTCCATATATTACCATAAACCTTAAGATATATATATATATACCAAAAGGTAATAACTGTAAAGTGTATATGTAAAGAGATTTCATGCATAACTATAAAGGATTTTCATAAATATTTATCTAATGCATAGTAGACTATCAGTCGAGGGTACGGGTGAGATCCCAACCCAAGACTTGTCGTCTCTTAGAAAATAACTATACATGGAAAACGTGGTCTGGTGGTCCGGTCACTGTATTTATAGAACTTACATAACAAGAAAAAGATAGAGAAGTAGATATTAAACACCAAAAGCTAAGAGTCGATAATAGACTACAGTAAAAGTAGTGAGCTTTTATTTACAAGAATATTGAAATATGATTTAACGTAGGAGAATGCTTATTTATTTATCTTTTTGAATAAACCAAAAAATGAAAGGTAATACAAACAGAATAAATTAGAACTATAACAATGAACAGGTTACTGTAAAAACAAAACCGGCAATTCTATTCCTTTTACAAGTAAAGCGAGACACTATGTTTACAATATTTATACAGTCTGAATGGCTGTTAAAAGTAATGCTGTGAATTTCTCATCAAAAGCCATATCTAAAGAACACTGAAATAAAACAGGCGCCGATTCTTGGAAAGGAAACCGTTAGTAAAACTTGTCATAATAAATACACGGAAATTTTCTTTTCAAAATGGAGGTGCAGAAGACTATCTGAGTCCATGAGTAACTTGGATGGATCATTGTCTTAACCTTACAATATAAACATTTGAACGAGGAACAAGACTTAAAACAGGCCGACAGATAAGCCAAATTGTGGAGTTCATAAACGCCAGGTATTCTAGAAGCCGCCTGAGACTAATTAAAACCTCATTATCTGGACATGAGTATTATAAGTACCTGGAGAATGGCTAAGTATATTAGCCGTGACCGAAGCAACCCAGAATTTAACTAAACTTTATGCCAAAGAAAGACCGGTTAACTGGAGGAAACACCGACCTGAAGGTATTGACCTGTATCAATAGGTGAGAAATGAAAGTAAGTAAGAAACCATTCAAGAATTAAAACATATCTCTATCTGAAGGAAATTAGTGTTCAAAAGAATTAAAAAAAAGAACTTTAAAAGGATTACCTGAGAATTAGACTGGTTTTCACCATCCAAGCATGGCACCGCGAGACTTCCTTTAAATGCAGAGAACCAAGGAAACGAGCATCAAACCTCGTAAAATAGAATTGATAAGCTCAGAAATAAAGGCTTTGTATGTATGGAAATACTAGGACAGAAACGATGAAGAGTAATTACCAGCACAATTAGTAAGAGGAACCAGAATTGGAGAAGTTGCGTCAGCATCAGTGGATGGGCTAGACCAGAAATTTCTCACGGATAACAACGGTGCCTTCTCCCCACCAAGTAGCAAAACTATGAGGGCTAAACCCCTGAAAACCTAGTAAGTCTAGAAAAGGCTCGACAGAGGTGGAACCATAGTTCAATGGCATGGCAGAGACATACAACAGAGCGAAAGAGTTACTTAGCGCAATCTGAGAGGCAATAAACCGAGATCCATTAGGGTTGGTTGTGTTAACTATGCAGTTCCCGCCTAAAATAAAAACCGTTGATATTCTAACTTCTACGGTGGAGATCTTTGGCAGATATTTTTGATAAATGCATCAAATCGCGTTAATATCTACAGCAGTCAAATGGAATTAATAGCCATTACTTCTAGATTAAATTGCTGAGGGATGCCAGCTATGCCTAGGTGATAGTGAGGATGAAAATCATATCATAAGCGGAAGATTTATGTGTCATGTTAACCATATAGTTTATTAAAGTTTAATGTCGACAGAGTTAAACATAGAACCATCAAATAAAGACCTTATAATATGGCAATGAATCCCGTGATAGGCGGAAGTTGAAACTTATATGTTATTTATAATCAGCACCATAATATGGTTTGGTGTAAAAATAATAATGTTGGAGAGTACTAAATGAATTTAGTATGATATGGTAAGTTTAACCTTCGATTATAGAGTGGAAAGTAAAAAAAATTAATGTTTGTATGTATGAGTGTTAAAAATGGTATCAGAGCAGCGTTAATATGCTGGGACCCTAAAGGGTCAACTAATGATTAAGCCGTGTGTATATTGATGCACAGAGAGTTAGAAGAATAATAGGAAACATCATGAGAAGGGGAACAATGCAACAACCGCCCCAAGACACTGGGGAACCCCAAACACAACCAGTTGTGAGCCTTGAGATGTGGGTTCAGGTGAGTGTCGATCAACACCAGCAAATAAGTAGACTGTTGGAGGAACAACAGCATCAAACCAGCATACTGTTGAATACGGTACAACAGCTATAGGAAGAGATGGTGCGAGTTCGAAGGGATAAAAAACGATTAATGCAAGAGCAAGAGAATATACTTAAGAGCTTGTCAAACAAGCAAAACCAAGAAATGCAACACCCGAGTGCTGACAGGGGCATGCAAGAAGGTGAAGAACAACAAACCAGAAACAACACCACTGACAGAATGTAAAGAAGCCCACCTCAACGAAGCAACAAGAATAAAAACTACAGTGAGGCAGAATCCGGCAATTTGTCGGATCAGCAAGAGGTTAAGAAGTAGAAAGTAGAGCTTCAGGGGGAGTTTTAGAAAATAAAACCACCAACATTTTATGGTGAAGCTGAGGAGGTGGCAGAGGCATGGTTAATAAACATGAACAAATATTTCTAGCTATACGAGTACTGCATCAACCTGAAGGCCATATTGGCCATATATCAGTTAAGAGAGAAAGCCACTTTGTGGTGGGAAGAAGTGAAGAATGTTTGCAGCATTGAAGAACAAGATGTTACTTGGGAATCGTTCCAGCAATACATTGAAGAAAAGTATTTAACAGAATGTTTCTATGATGAGAAAGCTAAATATTTTCATGACTTGAGGCTGGGACATATGACTATGGATGAGTACATTACTAATTTCACCTCCCTGCTATGTTATGTTCCATACCTTCGAGAGGAAAAGGCCAAGGTGCAAAGATTTCTGAGTAGCCTGCCAACACATATGAAAGAACGAATTGAATTTGTAAATCCCAAAACCATGGACGAAGCCATTTGGAAGGCATGAATATGTTATCAGCAGTCCAAGGCTAAAGGGGAGGTTGGAAAAAGTTGGCAGACAAGAAAAGGGCAAAAAAGCAGTTCAAATTTCAAGGAAGCCAAAAGCAATAACTTTAAGAATTCTGCGTGAAGTTATGTTAGTAAGAAATTTGGCAGAAATCATCAGAGAACCCAACGGCCAACAGAAGAAAAGCCTACAGAGGAATCTAGCAAACCTGAACAAGGGCAGGTGACCAAGCCATGTCTATAGTATTGGGGGTGTGGTGAGGTACACTACTATAAAAATTGCCCACAGAAAGCAAGAAATGACACAATTGAAAACTTGCAGGAAGCTTCCACAGTAAGCGAGGTGGTGTGAAACATTCCTCGAAGCAACGCAGCGTTGGAGGATCGATAGGCAGATTATCAACCAATGATGATTGAGTTGGAAGGTAAATTACTATCTCAATTTGTTTCTATTTTGGTAGACCCAGGTGCAAGTCTAAGTTATGTTAGTCCCAAAATAGTGTAAATGTGTAAATTGAAAGAACAGAAATTCAAAAAGTCATGGCTGGTACAGCTAGCCACAGGAGAAAAAAGAAAGGTGATTGCTAAGATTCCAAACTATAGATTAGAAATTGCAGAATAGCAGTTGAATGTGGACTTGAACATAATGCCATTAGGGTCCTATGATGTTTTGTTGGGCATGGATTGGCTAGAAAAATATTGGACCTTAGTGGACTGCAAGGAAAAGATTATTTATTACAGAATGCAAGATGGAACACGTAAGGAGATCTAGGGAGGCAAGAAGCCGCTATAGATACATCCAATCACAGCATCCCAAATGAGTAAATGTATGAGGAATGGATGCCAAATATACGCTATTCAGGTTGGATATGCTAACTCCAAGGAAAAAGAACCTCCAATGGAAAACATACCAGTGGTACAATATTTCATGGATGTTTTTCCAGAAAGTATCCCTAGATTACCACCAAGGCGAGATATTGATTTTACTATTGAATTGATGCCAGGAGCATCACTTGTGTCAAGGGCTCCTTCAAGAATGAGCATTCCAGAATTAACTGAATTGAAAATGCAGTTACAGGAACTGTTGGACAAATTTTACATTTTTTTCCACCATTTTTTGGTCATCTAACCTGTTACTATTAGATGGACCTAAGTACACCATGTAAGACCAATTTTACTGTAAGTAAAATTTCTTTCACTATGAAAAATAACTTAGTAAACCACCTTTATTAAGTTGTTTATGGTCTAAACAGGAAACCCCATGGGGAAATATTAAATAAATCTACATTTGTATGATTTTCCTCAAGGAATAATTGGTTAAACAGTAGTTTAATTAATATTCCTGGTCATATTTATCCCAAAACAGGAAAATTAGTTACATAAATTATTATTTATCTTCTTATTTTTTAGGAATAATTATATAATCTTATTTAAATAATATTCCTTATTAAATTTGACTAAATCACTCATAAATAATTAAATAAATCATTATTTATTTGATTATTACTCAACCACGTCCTTAAAATAATAAATAAATCATTTATTTATTTATCATTTACAAATAAACGGATTTGACCCAAGTCAATTTTTTTTTCCCTCCAACAAATATAATAAAATATTCCATAAAAGTTGGATCTTGATTCGGTTAATAATATTTTAATTATGCACCAATATCTAGACTAACGCAATATTTTGTTATAAATAGAAGGGCTTTCCCATTCACTCACTACCTTTTGTTTCCTAAATATCACTATGGATCTATACTTTTGGTCTGACTTTGATCCACCATCATTGTCATATTTTTCTATCTTTTTTCTTGTGATCTCCCTTTGAGTTCCATTTTTGTCTGGGTTTTCTACACCATCAAGAGAGAGGGATTTTAGATCTGAAGTGTTGAGGACTTACAAGAACCCATCCCATTGAGGAGGACTAGTAACATCCTTCTATGTTCTCCTCCTAGATGTCATTAATACAAAATTCTTTAAACATATTATTGTCTTGTCTATTGGATGCATGGAGAAAATCTTGTTTTTGTTTACTACTTAATGTCTTTTAATGCATAGATCTAGATTTTTGCAGCATATATCTTGGTCAACTAATTGCAGATCTAAAGATATTGGCAGCCATCTTTGCTGTTAGGGTTTTTTGTTATGCACAGCTAAAGTGGTCTTTTTTCGTACACTTGCGATTAAGATTCATACTAACAACTAGCGACTCCACACGGGTTTACAATTACGACCTCTGTCGTTTTTCAGATACCTGAATATCCAGCTGCTTCAAACCCTAGGATTTCTCTTCAGTTTCTTTTTTTACTTTTCTTGATTTTTTTTAACCTATAAAACCCTAAAACATTAAAAATTCTAACTTCTGTGTGTTTCCAGACCGATTGCGCAGGTGACAAACATTAGTCGCAGCTGAGATGACACATTCTGCTGAAACCTACTCCCGAGAGTGTTGGAAGTGCAGGTCACACTTTTTGGGCCAAAACCTATGATCTAAACCTCCAGGGCACAAAAAACAGGCCTAAACCTGCGACCTCTGCAGAAATCAGGTCAGAAACTACGACCTGGACTTTTATCGGGAGTTTTTCTGAAAGTTTTTTGGGTTTGTCTGGGCCTCTGTTCAAGGTTCTCTAACCTCTGTCTCCACCCATTTTGGACCTATACTTGTTCTGTTTTACTCATCTAAGTGGGAACCTAGCCCTCTAGGGCTTCAGTACCCTCCACATTTTGTGGAAGAGTTTTAGCTGTTGTAGGTTGTCTGAAATTTTCAGAGTATCCAGCCATTTTTCAGATCTGATACCTTACCTTCAGATCCACTTTAGATTTGCTATTTATCCATCCAAAACAACTCCTTTTAGTCTTTTTTGGGTTTTCCTCTAGGGTTTCCTTTGTTTCCTTCCAGGTTTTATCCTTTTGCCACCTCATTTACAACAATTTTTTCTCTTCTTTTTTATTGTTTTTTCTGAACCTATTTCCAGCATATCTGACCTTTAGATCCCTGTCCCTCTCGACCTTAGATCTATTGGCTATTTTGGTGTGTTTTGACTAGATTTGTTCCCACCTACAGACTACTTGTTGAGAGGCCCACTTCCTTGGGTTTGGATTATTGCATTATTAGCTGTTTTTTTTTCTGTTATTTCAGTTTCATATACTGTTATCTGCAGGTATATTTATAGTTATACAACACACTTTTTCTTTTTCTCTACAAACGTCTGGGTTTACAAATTAAAATTTACACACTTTACACACACACCCTAAGTGAAGAAGAGCTTGGTTAACACTGCCAAGCAAAGACTTTAAAACATTGAAATCAATTGATCCTGCACCTCTCTACCCTTGTTTCGACATTGTAATCAGTTGATCCTGCACCTCTCTGTCCTTGTTGGTCTCTCTTCCCTTTGTGACTTGTTTGTGCCATCATCATTGCGCCACCAAGGTGTTTATCCCAGAGACTTCTTGGCCTTCATCCTCAGTTTCCAGTAGGAAGACTTACTCCTCCTCGTATGATTCAAGTTAGTCCTCCACCGAGTCCGCACTCCGACTCCTCTTCGGGTTCCCCTTCTAGTTCTACCTGCGGTTCTCCCCCTGTCACCTTCACCATGTCTGGTTCAGAACCTAACGCTAGTGGTATCCTCGACCCTAATGCTGGGAATACTACTAGTGGGACCACAACAGGAACTACCTCGGCTACTCCCTTGCTCCCCTATATGGCAAGCCTTAGTCTTCCCGATTTTATCCAGTTGATCAATGTCCCTATACACCATGACGCTAGTTGGCATGCTATGCCGACCAAGCTCCCTTCCAATATCCCCAAGTTTGAAGGCCTTGCTGGAGAAGATCCTACAAATCATGTTCGATCTTTTCACATATGGTGTTCGTCTAACTCCATTACCGATGACTCTCTCCATCTTCGGTTGTTCCAACGTACGCTTACTAGTGAAGCTTCTAAGTGGCATGTTGATCAGGCCTCATCCTCTCATACCACCTTTGCGACTCTTGCCCGAGATTTTCTGTCTTATTTCAAGATTCCCTTTCATTACGACACTGGTACCAAAATTTTGACTTCTTTTCGTCAATCGTCTGCGACTCGCCTATCCGATCATGTCCAGGAGTGGCAGAGAAGAAAGATCTTATGTCGAGCCCCTAGCTTAGAAGCCCATTTCTACATGGATTGGATCCTTAGATCTCTATTTCCTGCTATCGGCAAAGATGTCACATCACATTTCCCTCAAACCGAAGAAGCCACTCTCTAGATTGCATTAAAATATGACCAGATCTACGCTCAGTCGGGTTATGTTTATACCATTCTACATGATATTCCTAGACCCGGTGGTGCCAATGCACTAGAGGCATCTCATGCTACCAACAGTATCGTTGGAGCTCTCTCTCATCCATACGCTCAACCTCCCATGGGCTATGGTTTTCCTGAGGGGGGGCGAGCAACTCCTGCACTTTTCCCCCTCCTGGTAGCATGTATCCAGGATATGTCATGCCTCCTCCTTTTTCCCAACCTCCTGTTTACCAAAATGTTATCCAACCTCCTTATTATCTGTATCTACAGCCTGGTGCTCTAGCTCCTCCAGCATTAGCACCTCCCCATCCCTTTCCTTCTCAACCCCTGCAACAATAGCCACCACCTCCTTAGGGGCAGGTGTATGCACAACACGGCGCGACTAATCCTCCTCCTTCCAAAGAGAAGAGGAAAGACACTCAAAATAAATCTTCTCCCAGTAATCCTGGGCCTAATCCTCAAAATAATGCTCCTAACACTACCAACCAGCAACAGGGCACTTAGCCCAAGCAGGACAAGCATGTTCGCACGAACAAGCCTTGTTCTTGTTGTGGTGTTTACGGTCATTACACGCATGATTTTCCTCTTTTACCACAGATGAATCAGATGTGGGAGTCTTAACAAACATTTCGAGGACAACAAGCCTCCCCTTCCGTCCCTCCCAATGCTGTGCCTAGTCAGCCGACTGTGTTTACTAATCCTTTCCCTCAGCAAGGATTTGTGGCTACCCAACCACCTAAAGGTCAGGTGGCCATTCAACCTCTTCCATCTGGTACCTCCGATTACCAGATTCTCATGATGAATTCTAACCAACCTATCACTGTAGACCTCAACCTTTAGACTTGGTCCCGTCAGTACAATAAGCCTCCCACTACGTCTATCCTCGAGTCCCATTCTTCCGGTTCTACAGAGCCTCTTTCAAAAACTAATGGTCCTTTGTAGATCCCTCAGCCCAAGGCAGAGGTTCATACCAAGATCCCTAACGGACCACTATGCCGAAATTCTGCTTCTAGCAAAGCTTCCCATTCGTATAGTATAGTAGATGATTTGGCACAATCTCCTACCACAATCTCAATGCCGGAACTCCTCTATTCGTGACCTTCACAACGAAAATCTCTACTATCTGCCATGGGTGTTGTAGACCCTTCAGATGATCGATTGATCGTCTTCGATGTTGACCGGTCAAAACATCCTCCTCTCCCTGCTTCCGTCACTTTCCAAATCCCAGTCAAGATCCGGAACGCCAATGTTTCCCGGTGTATCATTGACGAGGGAGCATCCACCTGTGTGATGTCTGCTTCAGTTTGGAAGCAACTTGGATCCCCTAAGTTGGATCCTTCCATGATCACTCTCCGAGCATGGGATGGCCACACCTCCTATCCCATTAGCCTATTCTGCAATTGTCCTATTACTCTTGTGGGCAAGACTATTTGCATTGACGTATAATTCATAGATGCCCCCTTAGATTACAGCATTCCATTGGGTCATAGCTACACCTATGCAATGTCTGTTGTCCCATCTACAGTTCACCGCAAGACTTCCTTCCCTCATAACGGAAAGATAGTCATCATTGACCAGTTTACATATTACGAACCAAAGTCTCAGACCTCCCCTGAGTCCGTCATCTCTTCAGTGGCTAATAAGAAAACCGTCGATCCTTTGACCAGTGTCTCACCCAGATTCTACAAAGACTCCTCTTTGCTTGGTACATTCCCTGGTCTTCCTCCTCCTATCTCTGATCCTAGCTCATTGAATATTTACATGATGCAATCGTCTCAGGCTTCCCTCAAGCGGCCCACTTCGGCTATTTAGCAGCCTCGCCCTCTGCAGCCTACTCCTAGCTTTTCTATTCAACCTTCTAGACCTCCTCCTCCTGGCCCTTTACCTACAGTTGGTATCCATGAGCCTATCTACCCTCCTGGAATGGTTCCTTTAGGCCTTAACCATCTTGGAGCCGTCCCACCTGGCCATTACCCCTCTGGTCAGATACCGTTCCTAGCTCCCCCTCCTAGAGTGTTCTCGGTACCTGTCATGGCCACCCTATCTCTTCCTAACTTGACCCTAGGGATTTCCATCTGGTACCTTTATCCCCTAGCCTGTACCCCACCTATTCAACCCAAACCTTATCTTGCTTTGACCTCAGTTCAACCGGTTCCCATGACTTCTCCCACTACTACAGTGCCTCATCCACCTCAATAGGAACCATCTCCTGTTGCGACCACTTTGGGTAAGAAGGGCAAAGCTCGCAAAAGGGCATCAAAAGACAAGGCTGCCCCGACTGACCCTGCTCCTCCTCCACCTCCAAAGCCGTGTGCTTTGTGTGATGTTGTCATTCATGCCACCCATACCTGTCCTAAGTTGCCCTGTATCAAGCCCATGGTTAATGCTGCGTTCCCTGAGTCTACGGTCCCCGAAGCCTCTGTTTCTTCCTCAACTGTAGCCAAGAACCCTAAGACTATTCACACCAATCAACCTTGTGATTTTTTTTATCTCCATGGCCATTATTCCCACCATTTTCCCCACCTTACGCATTATGGCACCTCTTTGGAGGTAGTTTGGGAGTACGAGGTTGAACAGAACCAATCTGCCTCTCTCGTACTTGTGCAGTATACTGCGGGTCAGCTTGAGGATTTACCCACTCCCATTGACATTCCCCCTCCTTATGTTGAGATGGCAGAGCCTGTGGCCACCATCCTCTACCTATCATCATCCATGAGACCCTCAGTGGAAGCTCACTCTGAATCTTCCCTGTTGTTTCACTTGACCTCCCTTCAGCGATCACCTTGGGCTCAACAATGGTGGATCCTTTATCTGCTTGTTCTTCTATCATCCCCCATGATGATGTGCATGTGAACCTTTCTTCTCATGATGATGAGTCAAATAGTTTCGCCACGTCATGTGGTCTCCCTTCGTCCAGTCACTCCATCTTCTATTGTGATGACATCATGAAAGCCTTTTCTGCCGCTGACTTCATCTTTCCTGCCCATAAGTAGGATGGCACCATCCCTGTCTATGGTGACTTTCGTGGCCTGAGCATAAGCTACACCTCTGGTAGCTCCCACACTCCACCTAACAATCAGTGTGTGAGTAGTAGATATCCTACCCAAATCACTCCCTCTCGTAGTGTGTGTTCGATTTCTACTTTGCGCTCAGGTTGCCAGAATTGCTCATCATCCTCCCATTTATTGTCTTGTGGCACCTTTCAGATGGACCTCCCATCCACACCTTATATCAGTTATGCTGATGGTGCAAGTTGCTACTCTCAGAATCTAGCCTCGGCAGGTTGGGCCATATTTACCCCCTTTCAATCGCTTGTTCTCTTGAACGGTGTATGAATTGGTACTACTACCAATAATCAGGACGAATATGATGGAGTGCAAGGTTTATTAGCCAGCGCCCTGTCCCATCGCATCCTCCACCTTCATGTTCATTTAGATTCCCTACTTCTTGTCATGCAATTGAATGGTGTCTATCGTGTGCATAATCCTATCCTTTTTAGAATATATTTACGAGTGAAGCTTTTGATTCGTGAATTTGAAATCATTACTTTTAGTCATGTACCTACAGCACAAAATTACTATGTAGATAGCATTGAAAACAATATTCTAGATTTGCATTTAGCACACGCATTTAACACAAGACAATAACATAAAACCATCAAAACGATGCATATCCATAATATGTGTCGTATAAAATGTTTTAGAGTCCATCAACTCTAATACATATGACATGCCCATAGCATGTTACAAAGACTCAAAATTTGGGGCATCACCTGCCCCTACACACTAATCACTATCTGGAGGATCCCGAGCCAATGGCTCTGCTCCCGCAGCTCATAGATCGCGCATCCCCTGTCCGGCCATCGTCATGCACCACATGACCCCTCGCCACTCTGAGGGTAGACCAATACATGTCTCTATGTATTGGTCCTCTAAGTCTTTCCAACCACGCTCTGAAACACCGGTCAGAAACCTCTCACATCTATGACGGATGTCCTCCAGGAGAGCTGCTGCATCCTCATTTTGTGGCACCCTCTATCCACTAGGTCCTGCAGCTCCTAATACTGCAGGTTGTCCCATATACCCGGCCGGTTTTATCGGTGTTGTATCTGCATACCAAAAGTGAAAGAATCAGTACCATATAAAATATTCTAAAACTTTACAATGCACATAAAATATTAGCAATTTTTCACTTACCATCAGGCCCCCATACTTGACCAGGCGGTAGTGGCAAATTTGGGTCCCCACGACAAGTCATCCCACTATAGGGATAGTCTTCTATGTACAATGGCATCTGATCCCAATGAAAAAAGAACTTGAGTTGGAACACCCGTCCGACTGCCCCACCTCCTCCTCTGCACAGTAGTCGCCCCACTGGCACATCCTGGGCTCTCTCAGGCCCCCATCCTGGAGCTGTATGTGAGGTCGAAGTGTCGGGATCTTCTAAAAGAAGAGTGAGCACAAAATTGTACAATATGCACAGTCATGGTTCACTTGCCACTTTCATAGTGACAATTTTCGTTTCAACAATGACAGCATCATCTGGGCCCACCCATAGTAGGTCCCACTGAACACACTCTCCACAAGCATCATTTTCGCTCCAGTGATGTGGTGGAGTTCCTGGTTGCCCAGGATCTGCAGCACCATTGCGACCACAGCACGGGTCTCTAACCTCTCTAGATCCCCGATGGGTATCCATGTCCCTTTAACATGGATACCTAGTCGACAATGGTGCTCTACAAACTCCATGATGTTCTGCTCTTACAGTAACACTGGCTGAGTATTTCCTACCATCCCATGTGGTGGGAGACCAGTCAGGAAATATATATCTTGGAACGTCAACTCGATCTGGTGCCCCTGCACTATAAAGACCTCATGGTCCGGGTCCCAATAGTTGACAATCCGGGCCAATAAGGGATCTCCATCTCTCATCAGAGGGTTCTCCACAAGCTTAAGAACCCCAAACCTGGCCAATGCACTATGGACACCCTGATCCTCCCGGATCTCTGACCGTAATGTACCCATGTTTCTCTCTCTCCAGTTTATCCGTATTTTTTCCATATCTACACAAAACCATCATATGTGTCAGTGTACAGATAGGAAAGACTGTATCCAAACATAAAAACCTACTTCTCAGTAGAAAAACAACATAGAAAAACCCCTCTCTGTCAGGTCGCACTTTTCAGGCCCAATCCTAGGACAAGTCACAATTTTCTGTCCACAACCTACTATCCAGGTCACATTTTTTGCCCCAAAAAGTGCGACCCGGCCATGAAGAGGAGCAGGGGTCTGTTCCTGAGCTCTGGGGACCTAAACTGAACTTTCAATCCACTAAACTGAAAGAGTAGGGTTAGGCCTCTTATCTGCGAATCTCGATTCCAATGGTCATTTTGTCCACTACACTCGCCGCAAGATTTAGGGCTTTCTCTCCTCTCTACATTCACCACGGCTCCACATGCAAATGAGTGAATTTGGAGGGAAAATGCCTTAGTAAAAGAGAAACCCCTGACTTTTCTTTCACCTGTTGCAGCCAGACCATAGCTTAGTTTAACAAACCATCTATACCATTGGAAATCTCTCATCGAGCCCTCAAATGGGTATCTGTTAGTATTTTGTGATTTGATACTTCACTAGGACACATTTTGTCCAAGAAGGGTCACTTCACCACTCCTCAAAATCGAATTTCTTCACTTGCAACACTTGTACTTGGGGCACCACTTTGCCTTCATAC
Organism: Pinus albicaulis; assembly: GCA_034641835.2. Classification (NCBI taxonomy): domain Eukaryota; kingdom Viridiplantae; phylum Streptophyta; class Pinopsida; order Pinales; family Pinaceae; genus Pinus; species Pinus albicaulis. The sequence continues at coordinate 779,095,782 of CM076572.1, forward strand.
TTTTCCATGCTCGTGTTGATTTTCATCATGAGTAACCATCATGTACTCATGTTTTTATGGTCCCCATTGGACCTTTTCTATGTGGCAGCATCATCGAGTCACCCTTGTTTAGAGCATCCGAGTTGAGTCATCATCACATTCATGGAGTCTATCTCGAGTCCCTTTGTATCCCGCTATATTCCTCCATCCTTCATTGCTTGGTTCCTCTCTTGTGTCGCACATTATGGCCTTCAGTCCTACTGTACCCTATCCCTCATGATATTGTGTCAGTCACTGCCAGGTCATCCATACCCTTTATGCTCTAACAAGGGAAGTCATACGTCCGTTACTCAGTACCCCCCATTTCATCATCTTCGCTGGTGTCAGTCTGTCAGTCACTCTACTATTTTCTCTCGTGCCTTAGTTGAGGATCCCTTATTGCCTCACCTATGGTGGACCTCCTTTTGTCGACATTAGATCATTCATTCCAGAAGATAGGTCTAGAGGGCAGTGTACCTTGGTTCCAACTTCCACTCTTGTTAAGTGCCTCGGATCAGGAAAAGGGACTCCTTATTGTCCTTTGACTTGATTGTTTCTCAGCTCCAGCTCCTTTCAGCATGATCGAGATCCGTATACTTGATGGTTCAGTGATGCAACAGATTATACTGACGATTCCCGGGTGTGTGTGAGATGTTTTAGCCCTTATAAGGGGGTGGCCCTACAGGTAGCCCCCCACATGCCTGGATGACCTCTTCATTACAGCCTTTGATGCAGCTCCATATATTTGATGATGTCGGCCTCAGCCACTTGCAGCGCCTTTTTGTTTGCATGTATCAGTTAGATTTTTAGAGCCCTTTCCTGTTTATAGGGGAATTTGGGTTGTATTTGTATCTCATGTACTCAGATATTATTGTATAAGTTCTGGCTGTTATCCCAGGCACAATATGTATGTGGGATTCATTATTATGTTTTTACCTGGCTCATGTTTATGCCAGCATGTACTATATTGTTCAGTCCCTTGTTTACTGGAAACATTATTCTTTGTACTTCATCTCGGCGGGCATAGGTATGGCTCCCCTGTCGCCTATAGCATAGGTACTTACTCATAAAAGAGACTTGTCACACCTATAAGTCTCGCCTCCTCGGGGTCTATTCCTCTACCGCTTTGGTCTACCTTATATTTCTCTCTCTTTGACTTCCCCTTCGGTGTCTAGTGATTGAGTTCTTACAACGTACTTCGGTCATACGATTAGCTCCTAACGCTCGCATGCTAGGGGGCAATATGTTACACCATTTTTTGGTCATCTAACCTGTTACTATTAGATTGACCTAAGTACACCATGTAAGACCAATTTTACTCTAAGTAAAATTTCTTTCACTATGAAAATAACTTAGTAAACCACCTTTATTAAGTTGTTTATGGTCTAAACAGGAAACCCCATGAGGAAATATTAAATAAATCTACATTTTTTTTATTTTCCTCAAGGAATAATTGGTTAAATAGTATTTTAATTAATATTCCTAGTCATATTTAACCCAAAACAATAAAATTAATTAGATAAATTATTATTTATCTTATTATTTTCTAGGAATAATTATTTAAGCCTTATTTAAATAATATTCCTTGTTAAATTTGACTAAATCACTCATAAATAATTAAATAAATCATTATTTATTTGATTATTACTCAACCACATCCTTAAAATAATAAATAAATCATTTATTTATTTATCATTTACAAATAAATGGATTTGACCCAAGTCAAATTCTTTTTCCCTCCAAAAAATATAATAAAATATTCCATAAAAGTTGGATCTTGATTTGATTAATAATATTTTAACTATGCACCAATATTTAGACTAACTCAATATTTTGTTATAAATAGAAGGGCTTTCCCATTCACTGACTACCTTTTGTTGCCTAAAGATCACTCTAGATCTATAATTTTGGTCTGACTTTGATCCACCGTCATTGTCATATTTTGCTATCTTTTTTCTTATGATCTCCCTTTGAGTTCCATTTTTGTCTAGGTTTTCTACACCATCAAGAGAGAGGGATTTTAGATCTAAAGTGCTGAGGACTTACAAGAACCCATCCCATTGAGAGGACTAGTAACATCCTTCTATGTTCTCCTCCCAAGTGCCATTAATACAAAATTCTTTAAACATGTTCTTGTCTTTTCTATTGGATGCATGGAGCAACTCTTGTTTTTATTTACTGCTTAATGTCTTTTAATGCATAGATCTATATTTTTGCAGCATTTATCTTGGTCAAATAATTGCAGATCTAAAGATATTGGCAGCCTTCTTTGTTGTTAGGGCTTTTTGTTATGCATAGCTAAAGTGGTCTTTTTTCGTACACTTTCGATTAAGATTCATACTAACGCATTCGCCTGAGTGTGTCTCCTTAGGGAGAACCAGCATTGTTCATGAAGAAGAAGGACGGAACCATGAGAATGTGCATGGATTACAGATAGCTTAACAAGTTAATAGTCAAGAATAAATATCCTTTACCCAGGATTAATGATCTGTTTGATCAAGTGAAGGGGGCCACAGTGTTTTCTAAAATTGATTTAAGATCTAGATATCACCAGATCTGAATCAAGGATCAAGGCATATGTAAGACTACATTCCGTACCAAGTACGGGCATAATGAATTTGTGGTGTTACCCTTTGGGTTAACAAATGCACCAGCAACTTTTATGAGGTTAATGCCTGGAATCTTTCATCCTTTCTAGGATAATTTTGTACTTATATTTATAGATCACATTTTAATTTATTCTAAGAACTAGGAAGAACATAAAGAGAATTTAAGGATTGTGCTAGAAATGCTAAGAAAACACCATTTGTACACTAAATTTAGCAAATTTGTTTTCTTTAAAACGGAAATCCAATACCTAGGCCATGTCATTTCAATGGAAGGGATTTCTGTTGACCCAGAGAAGATTAAGACAATCATGGAATGGCAAGTACCCTAGAATGTGGCAAATATTCGATATTTTATGGGGTTAGTTAGGTACTATCGGAGATTTATTGAGGGATTTTCCAAAATCGCTTTTCCCATTACCTCATTGAAAGAAAAAGGAAAAGTATTTGTTGGAACACCTAATCCTACATGGGTAGGTGTGGAATGCGAAAAGTCACAATGGAGTCCAAGTGACCTTGGAATGTGAAACCAAGAGTCACACCATTGTACTATAAATGTACATCTTTGTATAATGGAAAATAAGAAAGCCTCACGCTTATCCTTCATTGTGTGTTGAGTCTCTTGTGTGTGTGTTTATCTTCTCATACACCATGTGTGTGCTTTAACATGGTGTTTAACATGGTATCAAAGCGGGCGATTGCTGACCCTGCTCCAATTTGAGTGAGCCATTTGTGTTTATGGCCTCTGCATATCTGCAAAAATTCTTGACATTTTTGCAGCACTCTGAGTTTTTGCAGCAGAGTTTTTGCCGCCATTCAGATTTGTTTTGAAGAAGAGAAACAGTGGTTTGAAGAAGTGCGGCATTGATTTTGAGAAGGAGCAGCATTCAAAATTCCAGCATTCAGAAATTGGCAGCATTCCAGCATTGGTTTTGAAAAAAAAGCAATACTGCCCATCTGAAGGTTTTCATTCTAAATTTTCTCTGCAATTTCTGCTCATTAAAATCTGCATCATTTTGAAAGAGCTGCTGAAAATTGTTTAAAGTTGATTTCTGAAGAGGTTTCTGGTTTTAATGAAAAAGAGTTTCTGAGTTTTTCATTTGAAGATTCCTGCAAAATTCTGGATTTTTTACTACTATAAGTTCCAGAAAAATTCTGCTCTATATTTGAAAGAAGAAAGTATTCTACTGCTGCTATACATTTGTAAAATTTCTGCTGAAGACTCTACCTCTCTGCTGTTATATTAAAAAAATAAAAAAATAAAATAAATAAAACAAAAAGAATTGGCCTTTGGCCTTCTCTGCAACTCCTCTCTACGCCCTTTTCTCTTGCCTCCTCACTATACATTACATCCCCTCACAATCTACACTCAACGGCATTTCATACGCTCTCTCGACCCCTTACATCTCTCATCCCTACACCACTACATCTCGACCCATACTCTCGGCTGCTCGCTCTCACCACAAAACCCGGCCTTACGCCTCCCCCCTCACTTCCCAAGAACAAAATCTCAACCCCGCTCCTTCAACGCTCAACCCGGCGCTCAACTCACAGTCCTAGCGCTCCATTCTAAACACCCCTGCTCTGCACGCACCTACCTCCTTATCACTCCACGCTCAACACTCATCCCGCGCTTCTGCAATCTCACAATACCCAGCTCCAACACTTCCCCATGGCTCTCCACGCCTGCAATCTTCCTACGCCACTTCCCTTACGCCTGCCCACGGCAGTCTCCTCCATTAAGCATCGCCCCCATCCTTTCACATCCTCCAATCCACTGCCGGCCCCTCCCTTCATTGTTATACGAACACCCCACTATCCACCTACTCTACTCACAACCTTGCGGCTCGCCCTACCCGCACACCTATCTACACTCCGCTCCAGCTCGAGCTACGCCCTCTTCACCTGCGCTGGCCTTTCGGCCCTCCTAAACACCTCCCCACCCGCCATACATCTCCACCCTACCCCTCAATACCTTCGCTCTCCTCTCAACAGTCAATCCGCCTCACTACCTCACGCTCGGCCCTCTTTGCCCCTCCCTCTCCACACTCGACCTACTCGCTCCCTCCACCAATTACTTCTCGACTCCACCTGTCGCTTCCCTTATCGACTCCTCTTCCGTCCCTTTTCAAAACAGTCATTTTCCTAATTTAATTCGACTTTTAAATTTTTAACATCTGCTGCCCTCCCCCATATAATACTTACCCTTCCCCCCCATTATAATTAAAAATACCGCCCTCTCCAATTTAACAATATCTCTCATATTAACCAATATCGCCCTTGTTTTTTTAAAAATCGACTTTTATATTTTTAATTTTTTAATACCCCCCTCCCCTCTCATTAATTTCCCTCCCCTTCCATTAAATTAAATTCCCTCCATTTTTAATTATTCCCATTTTTTTAATTAATTTTAATTAATTAAAAAAAAAAACAGCAGAGAGAGAGAGGAAAGGGAAATGAACAGCAGAAATGAAGGAATTGACATATGAAAAGAAGATGGATTGAATACATAGACAAAAGTGCAGATTACATTATATGATTTGTGACATTAATTTGAAGGGTGATTTTTTGAAGAATTTCACATTTGAAGACAAGTTTGCCATCATTGCAAAACAACTATTTGAAGAAAAATTCAGTTGCATAGTGTTTCAGCTGCACATATTTTGCAGAGATATTATATTGAACTGACATTGTATTGTGAGTGAATATTGCTTCTTCATTCATAATCAGTATTTGAGTTGTTGATGTAAGTCATTGTTGATTGCCATCCATCATTTGAGGAGCAGATTTTGTACTTTGAGATTTCCATAGTTGGAAATTGTTTTGAGTCATTTGTATTTCTTGTTGCATCACATTGTAAACGGGTGCATTTTCGGTTGAAGCCGACACCCTTTCTTTTGTTTTTTGAGCCTAAGTTGTCAAAATGGCTAAAATCAATGAGGCATTAATGTTGTTGAATAACCTCATTCATTCAAATGTTGATGATGTGATAAAAATGAGCAAGGATGCTCTATGTAACATTCAGAGTTGTTTGCTAGATGCACAAGAGAAGATTGAGTTTTTGCAGTTGGAATCTCAGCTTCAGCAAGAAGAACTTCAGCAGAAGAGTCACCATTCTGAACATGTTTCTGTTCAGAAGATTGAGAAAGACTCCCATCAGCAGCAAGTCAGCAAAGTTGCAGTTGATCCACATTCAGTTCCTTGTACTAGAGCAGATGTACATGCAGATGCAGCATTTCAACCTGCACTTCCTAAGCCCATCATCAGACCTTGGGAAGAGCTTGTCCACAACAAGCATCGAACTGGTCTTGGATATGACAAGGATGTGACCTTTCATATTCCAGACTACACCAAGCCCCACATATTTCAGAGTGTCAGATTCATGTGTGACAGTTCACCTGTAGCCGTTCCAGATCCTGTTCCACTTTCACAACAGATTGAGAAATGCCAACACTTTGATCGAGTTGGCCATATGAAAGATCATTGTTTTGATCTTCATCCATGCAAGCACTGTGGTCGGCACACTCATTCTTCAAACAGATGCTTCAGAAACAAGCCTCCTACAAGAACCAAGATTTATCTTGGATGGATCGCTTCTTGGCAATGGGCATCAGCAGCCAAGAAGATGTTTACGACACATGTTAGAACTTGTTCACGGATATTGAGCAAATTTACAGTTGAGTTTTCGCCATCATCTCACCTTGTCCCTGACAGGGGGGAAAATGGTGGTCATGTACAAGCTTCGACGACAGATCAAGCGAGCCTAAGCCACAATCTCTCATTCCATGTTCAGAGTTGTAGCCAGCAGTTCAAGCGAGCCTGAGCCACAATTCGTCTTTCCGGATTCAGAGATGTAGCCAGAGACACAGATGCCCATGAGCATGCCTTCGATTGGTGGATAACCTAAAACCATCATTTTCGGTTGGTGGATAACCTAAAACCATCATCTTTGGTTGGTGGATAACCTAAAACCATCATTTTCGGTTGGTGGATAACCTAAAACCATCATCTTTGGTTGGTGGACAACCCAAAACCACCACAGGTCGTAGACCTCCCTTCTTTTAGGTCGAAGGTCTCCCTTTTTTTATGAGGGACAATTCCTCTAGCAGAATCCTTCAGCTTCTTGCCAGTTTTGGAAGAGTTCCGGGAACTGCAACAAGTTTTGCGTTCCAGTGTTTGTGGTCATCCTAAAACCACCTCTTTTTTCCAACATTTCAGAGAGTTGATTTAGCCCAAGTGCTGCCATGCATACTTTGCAGATTTGTATTACAACTCTTTTCTTGGACTCACACATACCCCTTCGGATTAAGGGGGGATGTTGGAACACCTAATCCTACATGGGTAGGTGTGGAATGCGAAAAGTCACAATGGAATCCAAGTGACCTTGGAATATGAAACCAAGAGTCACACCATTGTACTATAAATGTACATCTTTGTATAATGGAAAATAAGAAAGCCTCACGCTTATCCTTCATTGTGTGTTGAGTCTCTTGTGTGTGTGTTTATCTTCTCATACACCATGTGTGTGCTTTAACATGGTGTTTAATAGTATTTAAGTGGAATTTTGAGTGTCAGAATAGTTTTGAAAATTTGAATCAGCTTTTTATGACTACACCAGTGCTAAGGGTAGTTGACCCCAACAAAGAATTTGAAGTGTGTACAGACGCAAGAGAGTGTTGGGGTAGTTCTATCTCAGGAAGGAAAAGTAGTGGCCTATGAATAAAGAAAGTTGAAGGATCATGAACAAAGGTACTCAGCCTATGATCTGGAATTAACAGCAGTAGTACATGTGCTCTGGGTATGGAGAAACTACTTGTTGGGTAAAACGTTTGTGCTAAAAACATATCATAGCAGCTTGACTAGTTATTTTAAGCAAGCTGATTTAAACTCCAAAAAGGCAAGTTGGAATGTCTTTCTAAGTGAGTTTCATATGGACATCCAACATGTGAAAGGTAAGGAAAACCGGGTGGCTGATGATTTAAGTAGGAAGATGCATTGTGTTTATGAGCTTTATTACAATCAACTTGAAAGTAAATTTGTAGATCAAGTAAAAGAAGAAGCACAAAAAGATCTGGAATATCAATTCCTATGGCAGCAAAATGAAGAGACCAGAAGGCAAGGAAGTACTTCTCAGTATGGAGTAAACAATGATCAGATGCTAACTTTTAGAGGTAAGGTGTGTGTACCAAACCGGGTGGACCTAAAGGAGTTTATAATGAATTAATACCATTGTAGCAATTATGCAGGTAACCCGGGATACCAAAAAATGTTGACTGCTATTAGAAAGGTATATTTTGGCCTGGTATGCGTAAAATTATTACCTAATATTTAAATAAATGTTTGGAGTGTCAACAGGTGAAGGTAGAGCATCAACATCCCGCAGGATTGTTGCAGCCCATACTGGTACCTGAATGGAAGTGGGAGGTCATATCCCTAGACTTCATTATAGGTTTACCGCGATAAAAAGGGAAAAATGACTCCATCATGGTGGTAGTTGACTGATTGAGTAAATCTTCACTTTTTATACCTATGCAGTCTACTTACAAGATTGTACAAATAGCAAACATATTCATGAGAGAAATTTTTAGGCTACATGGTATTCTGAAGACGGTTATCTTAGATAGAGATGCTAAGTTTACATCAACATTTTGGAAGACTCTATTTACAGGTCTGGGGACCCAAATAAACTTTAGTACAGCTTATCATCCACAGACAGATGATCAAATAGAGCGAGTAAACCAAGTGTTGGAGGACATGCTATGCATGTATGTGATGCAGCAGCCAACCAAATGGGAAGACTATTTGCATCTTGTTGAACTTGCTTACAACAATGGTCATTAGGAGTCCCTTAAAATGAGTCCTTTCGAGGCCTTGTATGGGAGGTAGTGTCGCACACCATAAATTAGAGCAGCCCTGAATCAAAATTAATGTTGGGACCAGATATGTTGGATGAAATGGAATCATAAGTAAAGAACATAAGATAAAATTTAAAGGTTGCACAAGATTGGCAGAAGATCTACGCAGATAAAAGGAGTTCTTACCGAGAATTCAAAGTGGGAGACCATGTGTATGTGAGGATCAAGCCCAAGAGGAGTACCTTGCGGTGGACCTCTTGTGCCAAGTTGGCTCCCAGGTTCTATCCACCTTTCCAAATTTTGGAAAGGGTAGGACTTGTGGCCTATCGGCTGGCTTTATCTAGTCACATCCGAGTACACAATGTGTTTCATGTGTCACTGTTGAAGCATTATGTGCATGATGCAAAGCAAGTAATTCATTGACAAAATATATAGGTAGGATAGAATTAAAAATCCAAACTTGAAATATGATTTCTTTATGAGAATTTGACATGGAACTTTGTTGTTTGCTGGTAGAGCTGGATGGCAAGTTTCTGGTCGAGCCACAACACATACTTGACCGGACGGAAATTATGCTCTGTAAGCGTGTCAACACCCAGGTTAAAGTGCAGTGGAAGCACTTTGGCCCGGATGAGGCTACTTGGGAGGACAAAAGATTTGGGTGTGAGGCTTACCCATATCTCTTTTCAAAGCTAGAGTGAAACACTGAGGACGGTGTTACTTCCAGGGGGGAAGTTGTGAAAGCTGCATTAATGATAACTAGTTAAAAGACATTTTTACTATTGTTTTAAGAAAATACTGGAATTATAATGTTTTGCTGAAAATTTATTTTCATTAGTGATTAATTATGAATAATAAAATCAGTTCTAGAAAATAACTTCATAAAAAGTAAAAGTTGGTGGTAAATTTTTTCCAAGAACTGGAAGGTGGTTGGGGACAATTTGAAACAGTTACTTGCTCCTCTCGGGATAAGATACTGATCCTAGTGAGGAGTAGGGGTTTTGTTAATGGACTAAGGAAGAGTGTGAATTTATAGAGTTGGTAGAGGACATTGGAAAACACTCAGAAATCCTGAAATTATTTCTAGTACTCACTGGACTGGGTGTCCTGAGGTCACGGCAGAAATATCCACTCTCAACTCGTTCCTTCCAAGACTAGAGCATGGGGATAAGAGGAGGACGTAATTGCCTCTCTTGAAGGTTGGGAGGAGCACACCTTCAGATTGCATAAATACAGATAAGTATATGTGCAAGTTTAGTGATTTGGAAGAATTAGTGATTTCCTATCTAAGTTATTTACAACTACTTATCTGTTTGGAAAACATAAAATTGTAATATACACTAAATATGTGTAGGGAAATAATGAGACTATGCATTATTAATCATTAGCTTATGATGTGTCTCTAAGTTTCTGTTAGAGTCCTTCATATTATGTGTAACTCTTATAATGTATTTTCTTTTAAGTTCTATAGTTGTGATAAGAATAATTACGTCCAAAAATATACATCTATGACTATATGCTAGAGGCATAATTAAAAGAACAGGTTTTGAATCTTGAATGTAATATTTATGGAACACAATTTTTAACAGTAAATAGAGATATTTCCTGGAAAAAGCTATATTGAAATACCGTGTAGTAGTAAAACAAATTGTGAAGGCGGTAAAAGCCAAAAACATAGTACACTATGTCCATATATTACCATAAACCTTAAGATATGTATATACCAAAAGGTAATAACTATAAAGTGTATATGTAAAGAGATTGCATGCGTAATTGTAAAGGATTTTCATAAATATTTATCTAACGCACTGTAGACTATTAGTCGAGGGTATGGGTGAGATCCCAACCCAAGACTTATCGTCTCTCAAAAAATAGCTATACATGGACAGTGTAGTCTGGTGGTCCGGTCACTGTATTTATAGAATTTACATAACAAGAAAAAGATAGAGAAGTAGATATTAAACACCGAAAGCTAAGAGTCGATAATAAACTACAGTAAAAGTAGTGAGCTTTTATTTACAAGAATATTGAAATACAATTTAATTGTGGAGAATTCTTATCATTTTAGCTTTTTGAATAAACCAAGAAATGAAAGGAAATACAAACAGAATAAATTAGAACTGTAAAAATGAACAGTTTACTATAAAAGAAAAACCAGAAATTCTATTCCTTTTACAAGTAAAGCGAGATATTTTTTTTACAATATTTATACAATCCAAATGGCTCTTAAAATCAATGCTTTGAATTTATCAGCAAAATCCATATCTAAAGAACATTGAAATAAAACAGGGGTCGATTCCTCGAAAGGAAACCCTCAGTAAAACCTATCATAATAAATACACAGAAATTTCCTTTTCAAAATGGAGGTGCGGAAGATTATCCAAGTCCATGAGTAACTTGGACGGATCATTGTTTAAACCTTACAATATAAACATTTGAATGAGGAACAAGACTTAAATTAGGCTGAAGGATAAGCCAAATTCTAGAGTTCATAAACCCCCGGTATTCTAGAAGCTGCTTGAGACTAATTAAAAGCTCATTGTCTAGACATGAGTATTATAAGTACCTGGAGAATTGCTAAGTATATTAGCCGTGACCAAAGCAACCCAGAATTTAACTAAACTTTATTCCAAATAAAAACTAGTTAACTGGAGGAAACATCGACCTAAAGGTATTGACCTGTATCAATAGCAGAGAAAGGCAAGTAAGTAAGAAAACCATTCAAGAATTAAAACATATCTCTATCCGAAGGAAAACAATGTTCAAAATAATTAAAAAAAAAAAAAACCTTTAAAAGGATTACCTGAGAATTAGATTGGTTTTCACCCTTCGAGCATGGTACCCCAAGGCTTCCTTTAAATGTAGAGAACCAAGGAAATGAGCATCAAACCTCGAAAAATAAAATTGATAAGCTCGTAAATAAAGTTTGTGTATGTATGGAAAGATTGGGACAGAAACGATGAATAGTAATTACCAGCACAATAAGTAAAAGGAACCAAAACCGGAGAAATTGTGTCGACATCAGTGGATGAGCTAAACCGGAAATTCCTTTCGGATAACAATGGCGCCTTCTCCCCACCAAGTAGTATAACTATGAGGGCTAAACCCCCGAAAACCTCGTAAGTTTGGAAAAGGCTCAATAGAGGTAAAGCCATAGTTCAACAGCGCAGCAGGGACATACAACAGAGCGAAAGAGTTACTCAGCGCAAGCTCAGAGGAAATAAACTGAGATCCATTAGGGTTGGCGAGGTTAACTATGCAGTTCCCACCTAAAAGAACAACCATTGATCTTCTAAGTTATATGGTGGAGATATCTGGCAGAGATCCTTGAGAAACGCATCAAATCACGTTAATATCCACAACTGTCTAATGGAATTAATAGCCAGTACTTCTACATTAAATTGTTGAGGGATGCGAGCTATGCCTCTGTGGTAGCGAGGATAAAAGTCATATCACAAGCGAAAGATTTATATGTCATTTTAACCATATAGTTTATTAAAGTTTAATGTTGACAGAGTTAAACATAAAACCATCAAATAAAGACCTTATAATATGGAAATGAATCTCGTGATGGGTGGAAGTTGAAACTTATATGTTATTAATAATTAGCACCATAATGTGGTTTGGTGTAAAAGTACTAATGTTGGAGAGTACTAAAGGAATTTAGTATGATATGGTAAGCTTAACCTTCGATTATAGAGTAGAAAGTAAATTTTGTATTATGTTTGTATGTATGAGTGTTACACAAAAGTAGTTGAACTGGAAAACTATGTGTTTTTTATAACTAAATTGTTCAAATCATGTTTCTAATGATTTTCTCCAAACCATTCATGCTATGGAAAATACAGTTCTTACCATTTATGTTTGTAGTGGTCATTATGTCTGTTTTTTTTTGTTTTTTGTTTTTGTTTTTTTACATCTATTCAGGATTACTAATTGCTAAATTGTAATAGCATTTATCATGCAATTGTACTACTATTTATCATGTATGCCTATGTTTATGTGTTTTTTTTTAATCTATTAAGTGGTACTGGTTCATCAATTGTATTGGGATTTCACCTGATAGGAAAAAAAATGATCAAATGCAAATGAAAATGAAAATTTTGGGTTATTATTTAAAATTAATATAAATACATGTTATATAAATAAAGTGGACTAACAATTAAGATTAATTGTGTTGAGAAGGTTTGTAATTCGGTAGAGAGCTGCTCAACAACTTGGTATAGTAGAGATGTAATATTTAACATTTTTACTGAGTCTAAAAAAATAAATTAAATGGTTTTCTTCATTCCATTTTAACTTAATATCTACCAAGAGCAGAGAGGGATTAGATATATTTTAGTTTAAAAGAGTTTTTCACATTTGGTTCCTCTTGGTCCTTGGTAGATCCTGAGTTGAGAATGATCTAGGTTGGTCCCTATGGCCTCTTGGTAGAATCATTAAAATAAAAATAAATAAATAAATCTAAATAAAAATATAATATTAATAATTTACCATTTTTTATTTTTAGGCTCTAGCTTTTGACAACGCATGGTTTTTCCGATAATATGTCCATTATTAAAAAAAATAGAAGAGAGAGAAGATAAATATCAAACAAAAAAAATACATTGTAATTATTCATTACAACAGTTACATATATAGGAATTAACACACTCATTTAAACACATCTAGATCATCACTCCTCATCACTCCAACTCATTACATAGGATCAACAACTTCTAGACTGGATCAACAACTTATAGACTGACGTGTGGTGAGTCACAATGACAATTAGACGTGACATGGAAGTATTACTTCCAACACCCTCCTTTAATGCCTATATTCAAAAAATTAAAAACACATATTACAAGAACAATATGATATATCTCTAAGTGTTCTTCATCAACACTCACATCCACTCTCGAATCTGTCAAACACTACTCTTTCACCACCACATCTTCGAGTTGTCACTTGACATCCATTTAAAATGTACCATCATTAACGTACTTTGCAGAATTGATACTTCTCAACCTCCGTGAGAGCATTGAACCATCCTATGGAACTGCCACCATCTCTTGAATATATATGCTATATTCGTTAGTTATCTAGCATAGCATTTTGGGTACATAATGTCTTCATCAGACAATTTGACAACTTTGCCTTGTTAAAATAACATGTATTTTTGCTCCCAAAGCACCACAAGTCACACCAACTTTACCTTATTAAGAGCTACCTATAACTAATGCTCTTAAAGCACTACATATTACATTAATCTATTAACTAGATGGCGTGTTCTTTTTGGTTTTTCATCAAATCTCTTTTAAAACACTAAAATAATCTTACATATATAACAACTACTCAATCACTCTCACTAATACAGTTTTTTTATTTTTTTCTAATATATAATTACACAACAAAATACACAACGTTAATAAAAAACCATACTTTTGCATTAACCACCATATTCAAAGCACATCTTCACCAGCTAAGCTAAATACAAACCTGGACAATGAGAATGGTTGATTTAAAACTACGGATCTGGAGTATCTCAAATCAAACTGTTCGTATCAATAAAATATCTAAATGACTTCAGAAAAATCGTGTTCAATTCCATGCATATGAAAAAAAATAGTCGAAACAGGTCACCAAGGCTTATAGAATTTGATATACATGCACAACCTTGGATCCCACTAAGAGATTTGATTTAAACGCGTGACTTTGAAAGGGAAACAAACATGAGGTTCAATGGATGACTCTATAATGATCAAATCTTTGAAATTTGTGTTGAAGCACCCTCTTTTCCCACATGATCTTTCTCTTGTGGAAACAATGAGAACGTGGCGGCCCTCTTTTCAAGTTGCAGAAGTGCATGTTATCATGGTTAACGATTCAAACTAATAGAAGTGGGGCATCTCTTATTGAAAGCTCGCATGAAGGGAGATGAATGTTGCTTATTCATTGCATATAGATTTACAAAACCAAATTTACACACTACAATTTATGCATAAATTCATCTAAATCACATATCTAACATGAGTTGAGAAGGATCAAATTTCTTATGTTACAAACTTATTTTAGAGTGCAAAAAGTAATGTGTAATTTTTTACTGTTTAAATTGTATTTTTGAATGTTGATTATGGTTAACGTCCACTCAGACCAATCTTTGGTCTATCGGACCTAAAGAAAAAATTTATTTAGTTTGATTTAAGATTGTATTCCTATGCTCAAAAATCTTGGAGAGAAGCCTCCCGAGCTCACTATAATTTTGACATCTTAAAAGGCTAGGAAGGTCAGTATTGCAACAAAGATTATGAAATTGAGCTCTAATGTGGTTGTACGTAGGGCACTCTAAGAGGAAGTGATTTTCATCGTGGATGTTCATATTCTCGTAGAGATGGCAGATCCTTTCCATCCATGGTGTTTTAGGAACTGTCCAACGACCTATTTCACTATGGGGCTCATGAGAGTTCATTCTAATCTTGACTATATTAATTTTCTTCTTTGAGCTAGTTAAAAGAGAGAGATACTTTTGATATTCTAGGGTGGGGTTGATGACCTCCTTATAATATCTTAATTTTCTTTTAGCTGCTAGATCTTTCTCACACCACATTTTTTCTTTGAACTTAGAAGTAACAATTTTTTTAATGTTATTAATGTTTTGCAATGCAACATTCTCGTCAATATCCCAATGGTTTAACCAGGCCCTGGTGTCTTTATACCAACCTTGTTTAAGCCTTAGGTGGTTTTGGCTGGAATTTAAAGCTAGCTTAGGACGTCTATGGTCTCCTATGCCATTGAGCTTATGCTTGTAAAACACAAGCCTAGTCATAGCTAGGCTCTCGATAGGGGAAATACCCACTTCTATAAGGAGAATATGATATGGTGTATTTCTTTTAATTTTAAGGTTATACGTTATAAAACGCTTCTGGATTTGCTCAATCTTTCTCCAGTATTCTCTAGAGATGTTGCAACCCCAAACCTCACATCCATATAAGATAACAAGAGTGACTAAAGTTTCAAAGAGGAATTTCTTTCTATCCCACATTACGAGTTTTGTTGTTTTACAATTATTTTCAAGACCAAAATAAGCTTTCCACCCCCCATTAATCCTTTTATGAATGCTATAGTTCCAATTGAGCTTGTGATGAATATCAATTCTTAGGTACTTGTAAGAAGACACTTCCTCCAAGTTACTGTTGTCATACATAAAATTAGCGTAAGTGTCCTTCTTGGATTTGATAATCATAACTTTTGTTTTGTTAGTGTTAACAGACATACCCATGGTAGAGCATAAATCCTTAATAATTTTAAGTTGCTTATCAAGATCAGATTGACACCTTGCGAGAAGAACAATATCGTTAGCATATAGAAGAAGGATGATGACTATCCCAACTAAGATCGTGCCAGCACATCCTTCTTCCTCTAAACAACCTTCTAGCTTGTCGATGTAATTGCCAAGTTAAAGAGAAATGAAGGGTGGTCGAAAGATATTATGTTATAAACATTACATAACATGTGTATTGATCTATTTTATATTAATTCATGTTAACATATTTTATTCGTAACTCACATTGGATGTTTTATATCTGTAAAATTATGCCTCTCTATTTTATTACTTGAAAAGTGAAAGTGAGATATCAACTGACTTAATTGTTTTGTTAACGGATTTTTAATTGTGTATTTATATGGTTATTTTATTTTATTTTGGTAGATATGATAAAATTTATTTTTTTTACTTTTTTAGGACATGATATACTTAGACATGTCCTTCATACTAGTTTGTAGAATGAGCCTCTCAGCTCAATAAATATAGTTTGGATGTAATGTGTGTGTAGATACATGCATTTACACAGTTTAAATTTAAAAAAAAAGATTTGGTATGTTTAAGTAAAATTATATAAACGTATTTGGGAAGTAATGTGAGTGGAGATACATGCAATTACATGGTTTAAATTTTAAAAAAAGGTATTATATAACGTAGATATTATTAGTATAATAAAAACTTGTAACTGATTTGGTGTTTGAATTAATTCGAATTCCATTAATCTCATTCATGCCAATTTTACTATAAAATATGTCGACTATTTTGAGTTGTGTGTTTAAGTATTGTAGTAGTTTTGTGTTTTTCTCCTTTTTTATCCATTCATTGATATCACAGTCAAAGAATTTGAAACATTCACTACTCGTTAAAGAAGCAGTCGCTGCTTGCTAAACGAAAGGAAGGTTCACTATGTTCCAAGCAAACAGCCGTTGGCTGAGGATTTTCTGTCGATCATCTTAAAAAATAATAAATAAAAGAAGAAAGAGCAAGCCACTGCCATTTCCGCCCTGCAAAACCTATCTACGTTTGCCAAGATCGAGTCTTGTTTTGCCAAGATCATGTAGCTCTTCTTCTTTTTTTCTTCCTGTATTTTTAATTGGCTGAAAGGAACTCCAACAGCCTGTAAAGATTGTATTAGAGTGTAAGATCTGTCTAGATTTATTTTAATTTTAAATTTCAGATTTACTAAAAGATCAATTAATTAATTATTATTTTTTTTTTTTTTTTTTTTTTTTTTCCTTCTCTGCACTTCAAGCATTTGATTTCTATGTATTTAGTAGATTAAAATACATTTACAATAATCAAATTATTAATTTTAATTTTAATTATTAATGAAATTTTAATGCAATATAATAATAATAAATTATTATAATTGTAATTATTGTGTTATTTAATTATTTCTCCGATAGGGGTGTGTAGAGGACACAAATCCCCACAAAGAATGATGAAGGTAGTTAATACCAGGCCTCACAGTAGATAGGCTAGCCTGGCCGAAGGTAAGTGTCACGGAAATGATGGTAGTGGTGGCCACGTGCAGAGATTTGGGTGCTCCTCTCGAGGGAGGTACCACGCGGTGAAAGATGGTAAATTGAGCAGGATGAGCGGTAGGAATCTCATTATGTACGTTTGGTTTCTTGCATGCACTATGAGCAAGGTGAAGGAGAAATATGGAAGCATCGGTCCAAACATCTGCAACCAGCGGCATCATCCTGCGGCACAAGGTTATGTTGAATTTTTTCATAAATCCCCAAATCTCCTGCACATGGACCTTGTTAATGTCTGTCTCTTTAACACAATTAATTGGGTGTATGTGTTGTAGAGTCTGGTTTCGTTGCATGGAGGGGTGTCTAGGGAAATCTGTGGGTTTATTATGGGTTGTCGACAATTAATTTCTATTATGTTCGAGATTATGCTATGTAAAATGGTTGATAGGGAATTGGGTAGAGGAATAGAAGGATGGGTTGTTTAGGGCAAGCCCAGGTCGGCCACTCGAATCTTGGGGAGGAGTTACAAAACCATGAAATTGAAAGTCTTGTCCATATCCAATTGTTGTGTCTAAGGTTGTTGTGGGTATGGTAACCATAAGGGGAGTGGAAATTCCTCTGCAGGAGAACACCCTGAGAGACCTCTGCAAGTTAATTGGGGTGAGGGGGTTGGGTCTTAGTCGAGTGGTAATATGGAGAGTCAGGCTCGTCAATTGCTTAGTCAATACACTGATATGTTGCCATCTTGGTCTATGATAACATGATTTGTCTCAGCAACAGTTTTAGGAAGAGAGAACATGTCCTTTTTTGGAAAGGCTCGGGTTGTCATTTTAGTAGTGACCCCCATTCCTATCGAACATTGTCCAATGGCACGGGCGAAGGTAGTAAAGGAGGAGGCATTTGGAGTAAATAGGAGACAGACCTAGAAAAGAGGGACACAGAAGGAAAGAGGGGAATCATCTAGTCGGGCTCCAAGGAGATTCAGTTGAAAACTTCAGGCTGACTATATCACTGATGCAGCTCTCACGTAGTTACAAGAAATTCGGATTTAGGTAAGGAAGGTCATTGCAAAATGGGAGGAAGCCCTCACCGGTCAAGCTCAGGGGGAGGATGTAATCTTGGAAGGGGAAATGATAGTGCCCGATCCAGGCAACACCGGAGGAAGGGTAGCCCAATATCATCAAACTCTGCAATTATACTGACGGATGAAGCATCTGGTGGCAAAAGCCATCATGAACACCATAGAGTTTATGCAAGTGGACCCTGGAATGCAAGAAATTCAGAAGTATTTTCAGTTACTATAGTTTCAAGTCCAGAAACATAACGCCCAATTAGGGAGAATTGAAAAGCTCTTGAACAGTCTATAGCAAACCGAGATGCTTGGGTCCAGCACTAAAGACCTGGTGCCTATCGATTCCTCAGAGGGCTCAGATGGTCTAGTCTTGCTCATTTTTACTATGTTTTTTTTTTCTATGTTTATGTCTCGAGTGTTAAAATATGTCAAAATTAGTGTGTTTATGTCTAGTTTGTGGAATTATTTCAAAGTTATTGACATTTCGGCATTAAAAGTTGAGTATGATACACTGAAGATTTTTTGTTTTTGGATGGCTTAAAATGCCTTTCGATGGCCAAAACATCTATTTAATGGAGATTTGAGATGAGGCAATAGCACAACAATGAACCATTCTGTATGTTGTCCATTCAAGATCTTGAAACTAATCTGGCTCAATGGTATCTTAAACCTCTTATCTACCTCGCATACCGTCTTAGTAGCCAGCTGCTTAATTTCTTTGATCTTTGTGATACATTGTGTTATCACCAGGCTGGATTAAGTTGGGTTGTTCAACTATCAACCTAGCACAACTATTTCAAACCAATTTTGATTGGAAGTTAACCCTTCCAATCTCAGAGGGCTCTCTCAAGGAAAACAATGAAATATTCTAGCTGAAATTCAATTTGCAGATGACTAACTATGTTTATGCTTTGTGTGTGTGTTTTTTTTTTTTTTGCAAGTGAAAGAATGTATGATGGCTACCATTGGCCATGGATTCAGCTAAATAAATTCAATTACTAGCAAATTGCATCCATGGAAGCTGAGGCAAATTGGCTTAAAACATAACTTTTACAGCAAAACATAGCATATGAAGGAAATTGGAGCATACAGCTATGAATATCAAGTAATCATAATACCATGAATCTGATGAGAATATACAAACTGAAAAGACAAAAATACATAAGCCAAGAAGAATCTTAGGTTTTGAAGAATATTGTTGTAAACTATGTATTAGCTTGATAAATAAAAATTACATAATAGCCTCCTCATAACATTCCTCCCCTCAACAAAGTGAAAGAGTCCACCATATATAGAGTGAAGCCTTCATACAATGGTCTGCCACCTTGACCAACCTTGAATTCCTACCTAAGAGACCTATTTCTAATAGAATTACATCACATGGAGACTTTCTAGGAATATTTTCTGTTTCAATAGAGTTTGAATACAAAAAGGACTCTTATTTCATTAAACAACTCAACAAATTCTTTTAATAACCCTTATCAAATGATACCAACTGATTTTCTGAATGTGCTGGATTTCTGATGTGTCATCATGCCACATGGATGTTGACCTTGTTGAGTTGGACCAACACCAAGTCAAATTTTAAAATTTATGCAACAAGCTTGTAAAATTCTGTAAAATAGGCCTCAAATATGAGTCTGTATTTTCCAAACCCTGATGATTGTGAAAAAAATAAGAGAGTTTTCTGTAGAAAAGCTCGCACTAAAGAAAAAACTCCTTCAGATTTCCAAAAATCCTTTCCATTTCGTCCGAAAGTGAGATTGAAGTTGACTACTAAAACAATCATTTCCATAAATTTGGTAGTAAATGTCAAAATCAACCCTCTACATATTATTTGACTTTTCTGACTATTGTAGGGTCTTCTTTGAGGTAAATAAGTTAAATACATGCATTTATCCTTCCTATTTCTGAAATTTTAGTTGGTTTTTACTTCCATGGAAAGCTACAACACTTTCGTAGCAAATTTTTGCCTTCAAGCCTCGTAGTTGCTACAAAAGTACATAGTTTCCTGAGATTTTGCACTTTCATCCTCCTATCACCTTCAAAACATTTATAGAAGTATATACATCCTGTATAATATCATAAGCCATAGTGTAGTAAAAAATGTGTAATCTTACCATACTTATGGAGTAGCATAATCAGTTTGTACAATCATTTTTAGGCCTTTCTTCAACAATTCAGCTTATACCATTTCCATATGTGCTTCTGATTTTGACCAGGCCTTGCAACCTTATCCTCTCTACTTGTAACCATATATTCCTCTTGCACAAGTGCTTCATCATTCTGTCCTTTCTAACATTCTTCTAGATTCATCCCCAACCTTATCATAGAAATCAAGTTTCTTGGTCACGTCTTTTCTAAAATCCTCAAATTCCAACTTTGATTATATTACCTCTATCCTAGCTTCCCACAGTTGTTCTTACAAAATCTCTGTCTTACTTTTCTCTTTTACAGACTCCTTGTGTTTCCTCTTCTTCACTAACTCTATTTTTGTTTTATACACCTCAGGAATTTTTTCTTTAGTGAGTTTCTTCTTTGACAACTACAAATATCCTAAAGACAGTGAACCAACTCTGACACTTACAGACCTTTCCTAAAGATAGCTAAATAAACCCACAAGACAACATGACTGATCTTATGGACAGCACTAACAACTCGAAAGGAAATGAAAACAGGTTTGTGAAAGAAAATCTATTAAAAAGTGGAAAGGGAACAAAATGAATGAGCAGCAATATGGTGCACGTGTTTTGGGAATGGTAGATAAAGACAAAAAGGTTTGATCATGGCCCAATAACCTATGACCATACCGGTTTTCAAATTTTTGTACTGTTTCCCTACCTTTAGTAGAAAAACCAACTTTCATAGCGAAAATTGTGTTGGAGAAGACAAATTTTCTATGGAAGTGTCAGGAACTTCCATAGAAAATCCTGACTTTTTTGAACTAGATTTGCTACGAAAGTGTGTAAAAGTGTCAAACTCACAATGATAACCATATCATCTCATGGGCAATGAAAATATGGATTTTCCCCTTATGATGACACACATAAAGACTCATAATAAAATTTCAAAATCACTAAAGGACCTTTATACATATGAAATTTTTTTGAAAATAAAAAATTTAAAAATCTTATTGAACCCTAACTAACTTAACCTAATTGAATCATGACTCAAAACAAACCTAATGGCTATCTTGGATAACACATTGGGACTGCGACTTTGGTTTCTTTAATTCATCATTCAGCGTGATCTTTGTCTCAGTCAAAGAATCACTTGCATTCGTCATAACATATTTCATGTACCAGAACAATGCTCTATCTTGCAACGCAATAACCAACTATGCTTCCATCATATTTTCATCTATAATATTCTGCGAACTCTGTATCGCTTCTGCAACAAACCAAAATTGTTCTGGATCATCTAATCACTTGAACACATGCATATTTTGGGGTTGTGCCATGGTAAATGGGAGAGGTGGAGGTGGAGGTGTAGGAACAGAATGGGATGGGGTGATGATGGGGGTGGAAGGCTTGGGAATCTCCACAATTCTTTTCAAAGTTTCACATCTTAGACTTCTCAGGGTAGTGGGGTTGCTTTCTCTTTCTTCAAACACAAACATCATTCAAGATTCAATTTCAACGTAAGTACCCCAATTTGCTATGAATATTTTACCACCCCACGTAGCACCAGGTTCTCTTTTTTCAAACATCAATCTGAGAGCATCTGTAATATACCCTTTTCACACAATAAAATTCTAATCTAGAACTTTAGTGAATTAGTTACTTACCTATAGGGCCTTTGAAGAACTTGCACTCAGCTTCACTATAAGATACTGAAGTCTCAATCGCAAACTCAGTGATAAACCCTCCAAGGATACTTTCTATCCATCAATCAACAACCCTCGTGATCTCATTATCAGTCTTTTTTAGCTTCTCAATTAGACCTAGGGTCCACACAGTTAGCTTATTATTGAACCGACCCGTATGCACAACTAGCCTTGATATCCACTCGTACAGCTCACTAGAAAACAATGCGAAAAAGATCTCGTACTGGTCTATATAGATATACTTTTGTAACCAATTTTCAGTAAAGATGCATGGGTTTCTTTTTTCTTGCACAACAAACTCATGTTCTTTTATACTTACCCAATATTCAATCTCTTGCTTAGACAGATTCCACAAACATCTATCCCTCAATTATATCCCGATCCCGGCAACAGAACCATTTGTTTGATTGATGGGGCCTAGACCCAAGTTCAAAGTGACTACACAATCCAACAAAACCCATTATTACTGGCCCTTTCGGTAATGACCTACTTGTGCAGATCGAAGTCTCACCCAAGGCAATATAGGGGGATGCTAGAACTAGGTTTCTGCATCCATAGGGATAGAGTATTGTGGCTTTAGGTCTTTTCCTTCTTAACAGAGCTCTTCAGGTTAGATCTATCAATAATACAAGCGTTTTTCAACACTTTTGTTGAACTCACTAACAGACTGCGCGATATTACTTATTCATGCATTAAACAAAGTAAATAACCATAAACAAGTTTGTGATATTTAATTAAAGATCATAAACCTTATTCAGGATATACTTTCATAAATATTAAGTAAAATAAAACACATCAGTAGAACTGAGATCTTTCCAACAGTTCTTTCATTAATAGCCATATCCTTCTCATACATTCAGTTCCACCTTGCGCACATAATTGCAAGGGTCTGTACACACAACTACAGACTTCCTAAGGTCTCCGTGCACATAGCTACTGAAGTCTTTCCTCTAACCCAAACACAAACTCTAACTAAAAATAGTGTCACATCCAAATGCATCTATTTGACCTATCGTTTAATCTTCTTGCATTGCCTATGACTTCGATCTAGACTCCTTATATAGATTTTGAATTTACAATACCATGATCCAAAAACCATGGGCGGAGTCCAATGTTCACAACGTAATCCCATCCCATTACATAATAAGGGGCTTTGACCCACCCCAAATCCCCTATGACTTAAAATATACTCCGCGATGTGCGCTCCACTCCTCGATCTACAGAGTCTTTCCTTGTTGCTTACTTCATAGGGATTCCATCTCCAAAAACTACTATAGGAGGTTCATTAAAGGCTTCAACAAAGTGGCTTCCTCATTATTTGGATTTTTGGCAAAAGATTCTGAGTTTTGTTGGTCTAATATTTGTGAGGAGGCTTTTGATATCATCAAGGAAAACTAACCACTTCCCCTATACTTCGAGGTCCCAATTGGGTTCTGCCCTTCCACATCCATAATTATGCATTAGATAAAGTTGTGGGGGAAGCCTTGGGACAATTGGAAGATAAATTAACCTATTCTATTTATTTCATTAGCAATAATATGTCCAAATTTGAACTAAACTATACTATTACTGAAAAGGATCTCTTAGCTATTGTCCATTCCCTCAATCAATTCAGGCATTATATTATTGGCTATCAAACCTTTTTGCATAATGACCATGCAACAATCAAATATTTAATGACCAAACCTTATTTCAATGCTAGAATCATTAAATGGTTGTTATTTTTACGGTAGTTTGACTTGACCATTGTTGATAAGCCAGGAAAATAAAATGTTGTTAAAGATTGCTTATCTAGACTAACTTTGTCTACAAATGAGGAAGGGATGGTTGATGATCAACTTCTAGATAAACAAGTATTTTCTATCTCAACACTCTCTCCTTGGTTTGCTGACATAACCAAATACCTGGTTCCTGAGAGGTTTCCTCCAAACCTTTCATCCAAATAAAAGAGCAGAATTATTAGAAAAAGTGCCCCTTTCACTTGGATTGGTGGAAATCTCTTCAAATTGGGTCTGGATCAAATTCTCAGGAGATGTGTTAGGGAAGAGGAGGTCTTTGACATGCTCTCATCATGTCATGATGGTCCCTATTGTAGTTTTTAATCCTGTACAGAAATTATCTACAAACGAATCTTTAAAATAGAAAATAAACAATAGTGAGAGCATAAAACATAAAACAGATAAACACAGAGATTTTCCCCTGAATCCCAAATCGGGATGACCATCTTGATTTTTTATTATATTTCTTTTAGTGTTACAACACATATATATACATGCTGAAGCATACATAAACCCCAATCCATTAACCCTGGATTAGAACATAATCGTAGTTCCCTTGACCGAATCTACAAAATACCAGGGGCCAAAAACCATCATGCCGCAAAACCATGTGCAAACCCATGCACAAAACCATGGGCGGGTCCACCCACTGGAAAATAAGGTCCAAAAAAAATTTCCTAGGCTGCTATACCTGACCCCGACAGGGGGGGCTACCACCCCCCCTACGACCCCCCTACTGTGCCCAGCGCAACGTACATAGGGAGTTGTCGCGCCCCCCCCCCGCGTGACTAGTCATGGAAATAATATAACACATACCCAACACCTATGGAGGTCATTTTGCTGCTAAGAAGACAACCTTCAAAGCCTTGCAAGTTGGCTACTATTTTCCTATTCTCCACCAGGATGCCAAGAGATACACCAGTGTATGTGATTAGTGTCAGAGGATGGGGATACCTA